>VWYO01012570.1:160042-224040 GCA_013400275.1 Rhadina sibilatrix
AAAAAAACCAATCCTGTTCAAACCAAACCAAGAGATGTGGGTTGATTATTTTGCACCAGCCCAGATTTATGGGTGGCTGTAAATCACCTTCCCCCTCCCAAGTTGTAAAGGAGTGATAATGCTGCTCTTGTTCAAATTCTGCCTTTAGAGAGCGAAGCTGGTGGAGGGAGGGTCTCCTGCAGGAGGTGAGGGGCCAGGCTGGACCCTGCTGGGGCTTGTGTCTCCCATGGATAACAGCAGGAAATCCTGGAGTCCCTTCCCTTTGCAGATGGCAGCTGCCTGACACAGCCCAAAGAGGCTTTTTGCAGGTTTTTTAGCTTCACTTAATGCAAACTGTACAAATGGTGAGAAATGTGGGCTCTTCTGATCCATCGCCTGTGCTGCCTTCAGCTGGGAATTAATTAATAATAACCCTTGGAGGTTATTTTTGCAAGCCTTAAGTAGCAGGATATTATCTGCTCTGTCCCAAGGCTGCGCCTCCTCGGAGCAGTAGCCAGGATGTCTGAGAGGGCTTGGAGGGCTTTTTCCCCCCTCTCAGCCCATCTGCTCTTTGGATGAGCTGCTCTGAGAGTGGGCTGCTCTTTGAAGTTTGTTTGGAGTCCTGTCTAGACTCCCAAAAAATTCCTTCCTCCCCGGCTTTGCTTTTCTATTAAGCAAAAGGAAAAAGTTTTTAAAAGTTTTGCCTTTGAAAAAGGTCATTTCTCATGCCAGTCCTGACTAAACTTCTGTGAAAGACAAAAGCTTTTGAAATTCATGTGCTGGCCCCTGAGCTGCTTTTTCCCCCTCCTGGTTTAATAAACCCACCCTGAAGGACTTTCTCTGCAGGCAGAATTAAAATCCCTGTACCTGGTCTGTACCAAGTCAGCAATATGTCAAAAAACCACCAAATCTGAGAGTTTGGCTTGGGTTTGTTTTAGGTAATTCTCATGGTTAATCTCACCCACAGATACTGGAGGAAGAGAAGGTTTATTGCTTTAAAATGGGCATGGAAACACATTCTCTGTTATTTCTCATTGTTCAATTTCTTAATATTCGTTCACATAGCCATAGATTTTTTTTTTTTTAATCATAATGAACTGGAGAATTCAGAGTGAACTGCAGTATTTTTTTATAGATGTCTCCTGTTGCTTTTCCTTTGAATGTTTTTTAGCTTTTATGTGCAGTCATTATTTCCTGGAGGTTGATGCTTCTAGTGTTTATTTGAGATTTTATGTTTAATCTTGGTTTCAGAGAATCCTAAAAATTATGAAGGCTTTCCTTTCAACCCTGTGTTCATTCCTAGGAAAAATCTGTGCTGCTTGGAGCTGCTCTCCAGCCTCACACTCCTGGTAGTGCCCATCTTCTTTTAAAAGAAGAGGTTTTGTTAACAAGCTCTGCAGGTTCTGCACTGAAAGAATCTCAGGAACCATGGGAACTGTGCTGTAGCTTTTTTATCAGGCTGATCCAGATATTCCCAGAAGCTTTTCTTGGAGCAGAAATCATAGTAAAATTTTGAAGTTAATTCTGTTTTATATCTATGAAAAAAAAAAAAAAAAAAGCTGTGAACTTTTCCTGACCCTTCACACGGACTGTGCTTGAAGCTGGCACAAATTTCATCTCATAATTCTCAGAAGGGACTAAAATGTCTTTACTTTTTTTCCCCCTTCCTTTCTCCCCAGTCAAAACTTGTCACAGGTCCAAGAGCAACGTTGCTCCAGTGGAACAGAGGTTTAGGATAGAGGATCTTGGAAGCCTAAAGCACGAGCAAGAGCAGTAGATCAGGGGAAATTTTAGGTCTAAAAGGCAGCAAAGGAACTGATTTTCATCAGAACATCCGTGACTGTGTGGTCACCTCTGGGCCTGAATTGTTTGGAGACAACAAGTGGGGCTGTGGAAATCTGAGCACAGAATCCCAGAATTATTTAAAGTGGGAAAAGCCCTCCAAGATCATCGAGTCCAAGATCCTCACCTTGTCCCCAGCCCAGAGCTCTGAGTGCCACCTCCAGGTGTTCCTTGGACATCTCCAGGGATGAGCACTCCACCCCTGGATGCTCCTGTCCTGCCTGAAAGGGAAAGGAGAAGAGTTCACACAGTGCAGAGTGGGGAACCTCTCCCAAATATTTCACACCTGACCTAGCTCCCCTTCCTGGGAATGTAATCCTGCCTGGGAGTAAATCCTTATTCCAGCTTCCATTAAACTCATTTTATTTTCCCCACTTGACTTCTCTTCCCTCCAGCTCGCACTGACTTCCCAGGTGGCCAAATCAGACTTTCCTTTGGATCTGTGAGGTCAGAGCAAAACCAAGGTGGCTTTTCCTTCTGGTGGCTGACTCAGTAACTGGGGAGTTACTCAGCTGGGGCTGGGTTTGCCAAGGAAAAGCAGCAGCAGTTCCTTAACTTTGGGAAGGCCTTTTCAGGGCTGGGTGGGGCCCGTGGAGTGCTCGCCAGCTGGGGAAGGAGTTTGGCTGCAGGGAAATTGGGATGTGCTCCCAACCTGAGCTCCCAGCACGGCTCAGGCAGCTCCTCTCACCTGGGCAGGTCAGGGAGAGGCAGCTCAGGGCAGGACGTGGCAGAGCTGTCACCCTGATAGTTTCAATTCCCATTCCTGCCTCCCCTGTTTCCAGGGATTTCCACTGCTGGAGTCCAGGCCAACTGGGGAAGGAGTTTGGCTGCAGGGAAATTGGGATGTGCTCCCAACCTGAGCTCCCAGCACGGCTCAGGCAGCTCCTCTCACCTGGGCAGGTCAGGGAGAGGCAGCTCAGGGCAGGACGTGGCAGAGCTGTCACCCTGATAGTTTCAATTCCCATTCCTGCCTCCCCTGTTTCCAGGGATTTCCACTGCTGGAACCCACTGGACACTCTGGCTGTGCAGAGGGAAGGCACCTGGAGTCATCCTCTGTGGCAAAAAACTGAGAGTCCTCAGGGACCAGCTCCTTTTAAGCTCCCTCCTGCTTAAAAAAAACTCCTTTTAGTGCTGAAAGGTGTGGAAAAAGGGAACCTGGCAAAACCCCAGCAGAGTAGTCCAAGGGGAAAGAAAGAGTAGGGAAAATTGCCACACCTAAGGATAAATAATCAAAGTTTATTTTTACAAAATAGGACCATTTAAATGAGTGTGTTTCCATCTTGAAAAAATTCAAAATGTGAATTTAGGAGAAAAAAAAATTGTGTTTTAGGTTATTTTTGTAAATAAGTGATATAGGTTTGTAGCCTGGCTTTTTAAACCAGTCTGGTTGGTTTTAACTTGTAAAAAATTAAATGTACTACTAGGACAGGTTTGTAGTTAAAAAAACTGACTTTTACCTTGCTTTTGGGTGAAGTATTTTATTGGGTATGTTGCATTCCTACTTGTTGTTTGAGAGTTAAAGGCAGGGAATTGTACTTTGGGTGCATATAGAGCATGATTTCCCTCAGGACTGTTTTCCACACGGGTTCTCCGGTGGTGCCAGGAGGTAAAACGAGGCTCCAGCTTTAACCTGAGTTTTCCAGGGTGGGATTTGCCTCCTGTTCTCCTGCCCTGCACTTGCAGAGAGTGGGGAAGGGGAACATCCTCCAGCTGCTGATTCAGGGAATGTGGCCGGGTGAGTGCTTTGTGCTGAGCTGGTGTTCCGGGCATTGCACACAAAGGATTCAGGAGAGCAAAGAATCTCCGCGGGTGCCAGAGGCGATCTGTGTGACACGGGGCCAGCTGATGTCACAGCCTGGTGACAGGAGCCGCTGTGACAGCCAGGGAGGGAGGCACAAGGCACAGGGGGAGCTGCACGGATCCCTTTCCCTTCCCCTGGAAAGTTTTGGCCGGCTGCTGCTGTTGAAAGCGGTGTGGGATGTCAGCCCTGGAGCTCTCTGGAAGCTGATATTCCCATACACTGCCAGAGCAACAGGGCTCACTGAAAGGGGGTTTTTGGAGATCCTTTCAGCTGAAAAAGCTTTTTTCCTCAAAGAGACACGTGGGTTAGGGATAACACCGCCTTGCATGACCACACGTCCCAAATCCATGGTTGTGCCTGGGACTGGGCATTCTGCTGCTTTGGGAGAATGATGGAGGATTGACAACAAAAGTGTCACATTGCTCAGGGACCTGTCTGTCACCCCAGCCTGGTTCCTGTCTAACCTGGGCACCTGTATCCTGGAGAAAAGGAGGCTCAGGGGGGCCCTTGTGGCTCTGCACAGCTCCCTGCCAGGAGGGGACAGCCGGGGGGGGATTTGGGATCTGCTCCCAGGGCACAGGGACAGGAGGAGAGGGAACGGCCCCAGGCTGGGCCAGGAGAGGCTCAGGTTGGACAGCAGCAGGAATTTCCCCATGGAAAGGGTGCTCAGGCACTAGAGCTGCCCAGGGAAGGTTGGAGTGCCCATCCCTGGAGGTGCCCCAGGAATTCCTGGATGTGGCACTCAGTGCTCTGGGCTGGGGACAAGGCGGGCACCAGGCACAGCTTGGACTGGATGATTTTGGAGGGCTTTTCCAACCTCAATCATTTCCCGATTCTGTGATTCTGTAACAAAGTGATGCGGAGAAGGCAGGAATCAGGGGGAAATGTCAGTGGGAACGAGCCAGGGAGGTCCCCTCCCCTGAGCTCCTGTCAGGGCTGACTTCAGAGTGGCCTCACCTGGCCCAGGGTGTAAAAACTGCCCAAGTGGAGCTGCTCCACTCTGGGCCCCAATTCTATGCTCAGCCATGCCCCTGTTCAGCTGCTGGAGGAAAAATGACCTTTTGGAGGAAATGCTGAGCACAGGGACTTGTCTCATTCCTCACGCCAGCCCTGCGTGACCTGGGGAAGGGTCTCGATTTTCCTGCGCCTGGCTGGTGCATCTGCAAAGCTCCTAATGACCCCTCATTCCTTTCTTTGTAGCGGCCATTAGGCTGCAAGCTTGGGAATCGTCTGTTAATGTGTTTAGACAGTGGCCGGGGCTTCAGCAGCGATCCTCAGGTACGGCCTGATCCGAAGTGACAGCAGCAAAGACAAAAAGTCGTGCAAATATTTCGGAGATGAGCTGAAAATGCCCTGAGTTGTTCGGTGTCAAATACTTTAACTTCGTATTCTAAACAGACCAAGCTGGTCCTGCTGCAGACATCGAAATATTTCCTTCTTTTCTTTTCTTTTCTTTTCTTTTCTTTTCTTTTCTTTTCTTTTCTTTTCTTTTCTTTTCTTTTCTTTTCTTTTCTTTATGGCAGATTTATGAAGTTTCATCTCATCAGTGGTGATTAGGAGTGTTAATCCTTCTCACTTCCCTTTGCTGAGGAAAGTGCGTTGGAAGCTGGTGTTGAGGCAAGAGGGGGGGGAAAAGATGCAGTGAGCCTCAGGTTATTGGGAATACAATGGTATGGAAGTGGTTTTCCTTTATATAGGGAACTGCTAATTGGGTGTTAGGGGCTGCTAACTTTATAGTCTTGTAAAACTGCACTGACTGGGGCTGACACTTGTGTAAAGTCTCCAGGGGGAAAAGCCAATTTTTGCTGTCACTCCACAGAAGAGGTTAGGAAACCAACGGGAAAGAGCAGTTGTTGGGCTGTTTGTGCTTCAGGAATTCACAGTTCTGTGATTTGAAAGCAAGATTTCAGACATTCCCGTGGCGTTTGCACACGGATTGCAAATGTTCTTTCTGAAAGCAGCAGAACGAATTTTAAAACGGCCTAAATTTCATTTACACGTGGCCAGACCCGACTCAAATTCCCATTTCCATGGGAAGTGAGAGAGCCAGGAAGTGGAAATACATCTCCTGTGAGCTGGTGCCAGCAGAACCCAGGCAGGGGAGCAGCCCAGAGCTTGCATCTTGGGCACAAAAACGAGTATAAATACAGTTTTGTTAGTATTTTCTCCATGCAGAGGTGGAAAGGGACAGACCACTCTGTTTGTACCTCTTCTCTTGCCCAAATAACAGGAATGGCAGTGAACAGGTCTTAAGGAGTTTTAGAAATCAAATCTTTCTGAGGAAAAAAAAATAGATTAAAAGCATCATTTCCTTAACTTTTAAGATGTGTTAAGAGTGTATAAATCTCAGTATTGGGCCTTGAGGGGCTGCAGTGCTGGGCCTGTGCAGGTGCACACAGTAGTAAAGGCAATAAAACACCCAAAGTGCTCAGGGCTCCTGATTTATTCAGATCAATTCCTGAGTTCTCCTCAGGAAACTGCAGCAGCAGAGATGTCCCCCCTCCTTGGAGATGATGGGATGATGATTCAGGCTGTTCCTGGAGGCTGCATGCACAAAACTCAGGATGGTCAGGTTAGGGATAAATCAGCTCTAGGTTTGTTTTTTTCTAAGCTAGCCCAGGAAAACGTGGGGTTTGTAAATAAAATGTTGCTGTTAGAGGTGTGGAGTGCTTCCCTCCCACTCTGCTCCCTAGGACACCCTGGAAGGGGCACGAGCAGCAGTGGTTTGGGATGGTGATTTATGGCCTTGAACTGCCACAGCCAAGTGTCTGCACTCAGAAAGAGAGAAAACCAGCAGAAAGTGGGTGAGGTGTGAGGTGACAAGTGTCCTCCAGGTGACAAATGTCTCTGTGTCCCTTTACTAAATGATGGTGCAAAAACGTTTTGTACATTTGGGGGAAACCCCAAAGCTGTGGTGCTTCTGGGCACTGCCAATCCTTGGTTCTGGGTCAGGGATAACCCCCCCACTCTGGAGCTGTGGAGAAATGATGAGATTATATTTAATATCATATCACCAGCAGAGATTATATTTATCAAGGTGAGTCCTTCCAGCACCTCACATCTGTCTGGCACAGCAGCTGGCCAGATGTGTATCCCTGACTGGAACAGAGCAGGAGAGCCAGGGCCAGCATGGGCACCAAGACATGACACTGACATCCCTGTTCCCAACAAAATTCCCTCTGGCAGGGAAAGGAGGCACGAAGCTTCCTAGCCAAGCTGGAGGTGGAAATGTGCTTTTCCTCTGATTAGCCAGGCTCTGCAAGGATTCAGATGGGACTGAGCATTAGGCCCTGCATGATGAACAGAGGCAGGCTGCCTGCAGCAGAGAGCAGAGCCTTGGCTGGCTCTGCAGGGACCACCAGCCCTGGGCATGCAGAGCTCCCAGAGCCTCCCCAGCTCCAAAACCCCACTGCAGCTGGAGGAAAAAGGCAGTCCATCAGTTGTGCAGGGAGCAATAATGTCCCCATCAGTCCCACAGCCTTCCCCATCCCTCTGAGGTCCTCCAGCAGTGGCACTCCCTGGCTGTGTGCCAGGTGTCTGGGAGGAAGGAGGGCTAAATCCCAGTATTATTCTTAGTCAGGGGAGGAAATGAGTGATTAAGTGTACATGGGACTCACGAGTGTCCAGCTTATTATCAGTGCTGGTATTCCAGCTATGCACAGCCCGTGGATCAGGGAGAGGGAAAGTATTTCCTGATAGCTGCCTCTGCCTTTCTTCTTGCCTGATGCAGAGATAAGGCCCTGCCCCGATGGACCTGTGGTGGGAGATACTGAGATTGATTAGGTCTGTCACTGAGGGAATAGGTCAGATCCTCGCAGTACAAAGCTCAACTTCAACTTTGATAGCTCTCAGGCTGTGCTTTTATGTTTTTCCTCCCCTCAAAAAGAGCTTTTATATCTTCAGAGAGATGTTGAACTCCTCGAGAAAAAAAAAAATCTGTTTGCAAAATCAAGATGGGGAAAATAAAACAGTGATGCTTTCCCTACAAATCTTCGTGGCTTTTGTAGTGACATTTAGTCTGTGCTTGAATGTCAGCTAAACCACCAAGGTGATGAGCATCTCCCACAGACATCCTGTGTAATGCTGGAGTGACATCTTCCATCTCTCTTTTCATCTGCTTCAAACATTAAACAGACTTGAAATTATTTAAATATATCTGCATATCATAATTTAAAGGCTGCTTCTTAGAGGGCTGCTCTCTTTTTTAACTGATTTCAGTCAAGTTTGTGCCTCACACCAGCTAGATTTGCAGCTCCAAGCACAGGTTTGAAGAAGTTGTTAAAAATTATCCATTTTGCTGTGCAAAACCCCTTCCAGCCCTTTCCAGGTGTCTGGCTGTGCTTTTGTAGGTTTTCCAATCCAGAATCAAAGTGTTCAAATAGTTTGTGGTTCCTCAGGACACAGCCTGGGGTACCAAACAGGAGCAGATGTCCCTGGTGCAACTCTCTGGCTTCATCTTCTAAAACTTGAAACCACTGTCAGGATTGATGGGAACCTTTACTTGGATTTTTTTAATGGATCATTTTTAACAACTCATCAGCAAACCCTACTTGGAGTACAGAGAGGAGGCTGTGAGGAATCAGGAATTCAGGAATCCTGTTGCTCTCCCATCTGTCCACATAAAAGCTTGATGGAGGATGTCCAAGGAAGTAGCAACAAGGTTTGGATCCACAGTTTTAAAAGCATGGATTTAGTGATGGGAATTGTCCTCTCCAGCATGGCTGGAAATGAGGAAAATTACTTTCCCACTGAGAATAATTTACTGCTGTGCTCTTATAATATTGTGGGATATGAGGGAGAGGCCTCTGCTGTCCCTGAGGAGTCCCAGGTGATTTGGGACACTTCTGTGTGGATGGGGTTTGCAGCTGGAGCAGTTACACCCTTGTGAACTCTAACTGGAGTTCCCTTTGGAATACCTGTTCTGGCAGCCCTGGGAACGCCTCCAGAGCTCCCTTTGGCATCCTTTGGTCTTCTGTGGTTTTGTTTGCTTTGCATCTCACGTGCCTGTTTGTTTCCCAGAGATGTGGAGCTGTTTATCTGGATCATCAGGGAATATCCAATCTGTTGACATGTAAATACAGCAGCTGTTATTTGTAGAGCTTTTGTGGTCGCTGATCTACAAATTATTCCCCAAGTTGTTATCTTTGCCATTGTATTGCACTGCTCACTATTGTAAAGTGCATTTCTGTGGTTTTAATGTGTCCTGGATATTAAAAAAAAAAAAAAAAAAAGGCAGGAGTGAATTGTTATCCAATGATTCCTGGGATAGTGAAAGGAGATGATCTTTAAAGTCCCTTCCAACCCAAAAAGCATTCTGGAATTCTGTGATAGAAATGAACCCCAGCTGATCACATCTCTGGTCTGATGCTGTCACAGCTCCCCTCACACAAGGGAAGGTGATTTCTGGGAATATGTTCACCCTTTGCTGTGCAGAAGTCGTTGGGGTGGAAGTGTTTGGGGAGCTGAACCCAAATCCTCAACCCCAACCCACGGAATCTTCTGGACTGGTGGCCATGGCTCTACCTGACTTCTGCAGGGAGATGTTTGGCAAGAGGAGATCACCCTGGCAGAATCCATCGACAGAATAGTCACTTTCTGGTGTCCTGCAGCAATCTCTGAAAAGGTGGAAGCGTTTGGAGCCCTGGAGTGGCAGCTGAGGTTGGGCACCTCTTTTCACCGCTGCAGAGCAGAGCCGAGCCCCGAGTGCTGAATTGAGATGCTGGAGCCAAGTCTCCTAAGCAGCCTCTCAGTTTTTCCTTTCCATCCATTATCTTTACCTCAGGGAGATGACTCACAAGGTGAAGGTTGCTGATGTGGATCAGGTTTGTGGGCCAGGCCCACAGCCCTGGAGTTTCCAGGCTGCCGGATCCCGGGATGGCTCCGCTGGAGCAGCGTTGAGCGCCACGTTGTTGCAACATGTTAAATTGCTTGAAACACAATCAACCTCCCCATCATGCTTGGGGTTGATCATTGCCATATTTGTAAAAGGAAAGCTGAAGACATTTTCTTGGCACGGCCCAGGCTCCACCACACAAGCCCGTAACGTGATCCGGGACTGGAGGAGCTTTGGGACTTGTAGGGAAATGAACCCTGGGAGCCTCAGCCTGGGGATGCTGAAATCCTCAAGGATGTAAAGACTTTTAAAGCACTAATTTCACTTTGTTGAATTAGGTTTAGGCAGTTTTACTTCTAAGACCTTCCGGGTTCGTTGTGATTATTTCAGAGCCCCGTGTGACACCCCCCCCAGATAACATAAGTGGCTGCAGTTTACTTTTGCTCTTAAACTCTGCATTTAAAGAGAGCCTGGAGTTGTGCATTTGTTTTTATTAACACTTGGCACAGCCTAAAATGCACGGTCTTGATAAAGACAGGGTGGCTGAAGTGGCTGTTAACTCCAGAGGTTTTCTGCATTTGTTTTCCATCCATCCCTCACAGATCCTGCAAAGGGAGAGCTCCAGCTGGCTCGGGAAGCTGTAAAAGAAAAGCTCTGAGGTGAATACACCGGATTATTGTGCTCAAAACCCTCAAATCTCATTTGTCAGCTCAACGCAGCATTAGAATTAAAATCCAAAAAAAAGGGTGAAAGATAAATATTTCGACAATATCGCTCCACTGAGGAGACTTTTCAAAGCTCTGCGTTACTGAACACCACCACCACCACGCATTTCTAATAAAATGTCCCGTGGATTTAAACAATGCATTCAGTCATTCAGTGAGCAGCTTCTGGAATACCATTGTTCCCAGCCATGACTTTATTTTGTAGGTAAATCTCAAGTTTCAAAGCTATTAAATGTTATTATTCAGCCACCTCTCCTCTCTCCCTGCCATTCTCTCAGCAAGCCTGTGCCACTCCGCAGTCCCTCTTGATTAGACTCTGTTGAGAAATGAGCAGCTGAAAGAGCTTTTTGTGCTCCTGGCCACTGGGATTTGGGAAGCCAGGAATGAAGGTTTCTGTTGCCCCACTGGGTTTTTAACTCTCTGAATTCCTGGCTTAGGACAACATGGGTTCAGCACATCCTTTGTGTTTGCTTCTCTGTGGAATGCTGTGATGGAGCCTCTTCTCTTCCTGGGAGTTCTGTAGGAAACCTTCTGGTCACTTGAGCAGGAGAGTTTTGGATTCCAACCTTTTAATATTTTTTTCCCCCTCCTGAAACACTGCATTTTAACATCCTTTAGTTTTGCTGTGTTTTGGTCAGGTGCCAGGCCTTGATTTGGGAATTGGATTAGCAGGTAGGTGATCAGCACAGAAGAACACCAAAATTTCCAAGCTAAATTCTGGAGGAAGGAAGGAAAAAGGAGATTATACTGCAGTCTTACTAATGCCTTTAGACATGCTCAAAAGTGAGACATTTCAACTATAAATAAACATGAGCTAACAGATTCCCATCATGCTATCGTGCTTTGGGGAGATACTGTACTATAAATAAATGTAAACTATAAATAAAGTGATAGATGTAAACAATAAACAAACCCAAAGGAACGGCAGCAGCTGTGCCAGGGGAGGTTTAGGTTGGATTTTGGGAGAGGTTCTTTTCTCAGAGGGTGCTGGGCACTGCCCAGGTTCTTCCCTAGGGAATGGACACAGTTCCAGAGCTCCAGGATGGTTTGGACAGCGCTGCCAGGGATGCCCAGGGTGGGATTTTGGGGTGTCTATGCAGGGCCAGAAGTTGGACTGGATGCTCCTTGTGGATCCCTTCCAGCTCAGGATATTCCCTGACTCCGTATGTAAAATACCCTGAAATTTACTGCAGAAAACATATTTTTCTTCTTTTTCCTTAAAATCACTTGTAAAACTTCCCCGATCTGCCTGGAAGCTCTGAGAAACTCCTTTGAATTAAAGAAATGAATAAAATAAACCCCCCCCAAATCAACACCTGTCCCTCAGCCTCAAGGCCACGCAGTTTTCCAGCACTCCAAGGACTTGGAGAGAGGGAAGGGATGTACAGGGATGTGTTACCTCCAAGATTATTTATAATTATTATGATTCAGCCTTTGCTAATGGTTACCACATGGTGTCATTTCAGATGCCACATTCTCCCCTCCAAGCTCAGCTCTGTGGGAAGTGCTGATTCCCTTGAAGTGGGCGGTGTTGGAAAAAGGAAAAACCAAGGGAAGAGAGGAGCTGTTTTAACGTTGTCCAAGGCAGTGCTGGGTGAAACTGAGAAATGGAAAACACAGAGCAAACATCAGGAATGAAAAATCCTCCTTGCAGGATTTGGTAGCCTCGAGGATTAACTATAAAAGTAGGTGGTGGGAGCTCTGTGCTTGGTTCAGCTGCAGCAACGTGGAATAAACTTTCCAGAGTGCAGGAGGGAATATCTTTGCATAGGGAAGGGGCAGGGATAGATGGCAATGTTGCTGATTTCCCAACAGGAGAGGGTGAAGTGAGACACTCAGACTGGAGTGTCATTCATTGAAGTTTCAACATGATTTCACTCCGTGCTTGTTGCCAGGTTAACCAGCAATTGTTGATTCAACAAACCAAAAAGCATTCCCCTGGCCAGGTCTGACCATGTCACCATTTTGGGGCTTTTTATAAGGTGTCAAATGAGATTCTGACATCCTGGGATGTGCAGATGGGCTGATGTGAGCCTCAGGGACCCCGAGGGTCTGACCTGCGTCACTGGGACTGTCAGGACAGCAAGCTCATGCACTTTGGAAGCTTTTGGACAATTTAAAAAGCACTCAGCCCAAATAGTTAATCTGTCTCTCTCTCTCTCTTTTCCCCCTCCTCAAGATTCAAAGAGAAGGGAGCCAAGAAAAAATTTATTAGAGCACAGCATGCCCGCTCCTTTTTCTAATGTTAACTAGGAGTGTTGGATTCAGTTAAAATCCAGTGTTAAAATGGAGAGGGATTTAACCTCTTACTCCCCAGCAGTGAAGGATCAACAGGATGCCTGTGCCAGGCACAGCTGATTTGTTGGTTTTAGGTTCAAAAGCACACGTTGTCACCTGAAGGTGGAGTGGCTTCAGCCAGGAGAACCATTCAAAAGGAGATGAGCTCTTTAGGCAGCAAAACCCAATCTTCAAAGACCTTGGAGTCAAACTGTGGAGCATCCAAACCCGTGTGGGCTGGGGGCTGCAGAGCCCCTGAGCTGCAGATCAAAGGCTGGTTTGAAGCCTTGCTCCAAGCCCTGTTGGGACATGGAAAGTCAGCACCTCCAGCCCAGCACCTCCAAGGGCAGCACTCAGGGAATGTGACACAGGGAATGTGACACAGGGAATGTGACACAGGGAATGGCTCCTTCCCTCCCCCAGCTCCCTCTCCATTGTAGGAAAATGAAACCAGCATCCATCTGCCCCGTGCTTTGACCCCAGGGTTTGATCACTGCATCTCTCTTGTCATTTCCAGGCAGAGATGACACCCAGAGGGACATTTTCCAGCATTCCTCTCTTTGCTGTTAGACAGGACCAGTGTTTAAGCACCTATTACCTGTAAAAATCTAGAAACAGGGGGGACAGAAGAGCTGTCACGTGGAGATTTGTGCTGCTCCTGATCTGCACAGGCTGACAGACAACACTGGAATTAATGGGGTTTGGAGGAACAAAAAAAAATACCCCAAACCCCTCCATCCCCTGCTGTGCTCCTGCTCTCCAGGAAATCCTTGGCAGTGGCAGGGATCAGTGATAAGGACACCAGGGTGGCCTCCTTTGGAGTCAGCATCCCCCAGCCCTTGCTGGTTTTCAGCTGGAGCCAGGGAATCACCAGAGCACTCTGCTCTTCCCTTCTGGCCAGGCTGAGCTATTCCCTCCCCCAGGAATTGTCCAGAACCAGCAATGTGAAACAGAACCCAGTGTGAGCCATGAGCTAGCTTTCCTAGGGATTTATCCCTTGTGGCATCCACTGCAGCCTCAAATGGAAAGCCCTTTTCACATCTGGAGCATTTAAAAAGCACTTTTTGCCTCTCTGGAGATTCTGGGGTGGTTGTCAGGGCTGAGCTCACAGTTCTGTCACAGCACATGGAGGATCTCTCTGCTTTACCCACCCATTTATATCAGTGGGCAGGAATTTCCTCAGAAAGCCCTTCTGCTCCTTGGGGAGTACAGAGCCAGCCCAGAAGGGGTTAAATAGGGCTGGGATGCTGCAGTAGGGCAAAAATTAATTGTTCAGCCTCACTTTGCCCAGCTCCATCCTCTCCATGTGCTTTCCTCAGCTGCATCCAAGGCTCTTCTCTCTTCTTCTCTTCTCTTCTCTTCTCTTCTCTTCTCTTCTCTTCTCTTCTCTTCTCTTCTCTTCTCTTCTCTTCTCTTCTCTTCTCTTCTCTTCTCTTCTCTTCTCTTCTCTTCTCTTCTCTTCTCTTCTCTTCTCTTCTCTTCTCTTCTCTTCTCTTCTCTTCTCTTCTCTTCTCTTCTCTTCTCTTCTCTTCTCTTCTCTTCTCTTCTCTTCTCTTCTCTTCTCTTCTCTTCTCTTCTCTTCTCTTCTCTTCTCTTCTCTTCTCTTCTCTTCTCTTCTCTTCTCTTCTCTTCTCTTCTCTTCTCTTCTCTTCTCTTCTCTTCTCTTCTCTTCTCTTCTCTTCTCTTCTCTTCTCTTCTCTTCTCTTCTCTTCTCTTCTCTTCTCTTCTCTTCTCTTCTCTTCTCTTCTCTTCTCTTCTCTTCTCTTCTCTTCTCTTCTCTTCTCTTCTCTTCTCTTCTCTTCTCTTCTCTTCTCTTCTCTTCTCTTCTCTTCTCTTCTCTTCTCTTCTCTTCTCTTCTCTTCTCTTCTCTTCTCTTCTCTTCTCTTCTCTTCTCTTCTCTTCTCTTCTCTTCTCTTCTCTTCTCTTCTCTTCTCTTCTCTTCTCTTCTCTTCTCTTCTCTTCTCTTCTCTTCTCTTCTCTTCTCTTCTCTTCTCTTCTCTTCTCTTCTCTTCTCCCTTCCCCCTCTCAGATTTCCTGGGCTGAGCAGGGGATGCCCTTGCCTTTGCTGGCTCAGCCTTCACCATCTCCTCATCAAATCCCCAAACAAACGACTTTGTGTGCTCCCATCCCTCTCCCCTCATGCGTGGAAGGAGCTGCCCGTGGGTATCTGCCCAGCTATTCCAGAAATTCTCCTGGCAGCCCCGCCGTGCCGGGATCCTGACAAAACCAGCCTTGTTATCAGTGGGGTGGGGACAGCGCTGAGCCCCGGGCTGGTCACACTGACCCCACTGTTCCCAGAGGCTCCGGCTTTCCAGAGGGTCACAGAGGCTCCCGAATTCCTGCTGGCACGGGATTGCAGCTGCTGAACGCCCTCGGCAGGTTGATAAAGCAGAGGGGTGGGGTGGATTAGCACATCCTGAGGTGTTCCTGCAGGGCGGGGAGGAGAAGGGATGGGTGGGATGGGTCCCATCAGGCTGGATAAAAAGGGGATTTAAGTCAGGTGATAAAGGAGCGCTCAGTGCTCAGGGCACTTCTTGGGGCAATGGATCCAATCCTGCAGTCACAGCGTGAAACAGCTCAGTTTTCTCAGTTCTGGTTGACTCAACAAGAAATGGGAAGAATTAGCTTTTAACTGGTTGATTCAACGAGATATCTAAAGAATTACCTTTAAAATTATATCAAAAAACATTAAAAAAAAACTATCCAGGAGTACGAACATCCAGCAAGACAAGTGGCATTTAATCCTGACTTCTCCATACCCAAATCAAAACTTCTTGTGATTCAAAGGGGGTGAATTGTTATCAGTTGTTCTGATTTGTCCTTCTTGTTGACTTGACTCCCTCAGCTCCCTAAAATCCAGCATCTTGGAGCAGCCAGAGGAAGCAGCTGCAGCATAATTTTCACAATCCAGGAAACAAGTTCAAATAGTCCCAACATTTCTCAGTCAATGTCAGGATAAATTTATCGGCGAGTTGAACTTAAATTATGATAGATCCATTCTATACCTGTTGTTTCTCTTCCTGTGCTGTGTGCTTTTTCTTTCCTGGAGGTATTAAATAGCTACATAAATCCTGGTAATCCTTCATTCATGGGATTTAAGAGGGGGGAAAAAAAAATCCAGGAAGAAGGCTGTCAGGAGAATGGACAGTTATTTCCAGAGCATGTGCTGCCAAAAAGCTCATTGTTGGAGTGTTAGAATGGCTTCTGTCACAGAAAGGAATTAGCTCGAGGAGGTGGTTTCTTGTAACAACTTTCTCTAAACCATTTGACCACTTGATTCAGTCTCACAGCAATTTTATTTTTTTTTTATTTTTTTCAGATGGAAAAATAAGCATCCTCCTTAGTTCAGGAGAATTTTCCCCTCTGAATATGAATTATTGTGTGGGCAGCCTGGAAATCTTGGACACTTTGCACTGTCCCAGGCTGCTCCAAGCCCCATCCAGCCTGGCCTTGGTTTTCTCTGGGAATTCCATCCCAGCCCCTCCCCATTTTCACTGGGAACAATTCCTTCCCAATATCCCCTTTAACCCTCATACTCCATACTCTCATATTGCAGCCCAATCCAAGCTTCATTAAAAATGTGATTTTTAGTTTCATCTGAATTATTTTTACTTTTAAATGTTTTTTTTTCCTCAGGTTTGTATCCCAAATTTCAGTGATTCAATAACAAATCTTTTATTTCTGTGATTATTCTTAAAGAGCAGAGAGGGCCAGATTGGAGCCTGGTATTTAATTTTATTTTAAAAAGTCTCAAATAGTGCTTGGAAAGCCTGACCTATTTTCTAAAGCTGGAGCTGAGCTGCCCTTTTCCCTCTCTGGAACAACCTCAGTTCAAATAGATGCTATAAAGAAAATTGGAGCTCAAAGCACTATAAAGTGTAAAATAATTCTTCTCATCTCCATCCTCTGCTCTGCACATTTAAGGATAAGATTTATTATTCCGCAGGTTTTTCTGTGAATAAATCTTCATTTCCTAGAACGCTTGTTGGGTGTAATTCTTTAAAGCTCACGTATGGAATGTGAAGGAAACCATGAATATAATCCCAAAATCAGTTTAGTGGAGGAGCTCTGAGCTGGAGCAATCCTGATCCAAAGCTAATCCATGGAAAAGCTCCGATGCCTTCCATGGATTTTGGACCTTGGCTCACGGTTCTGGCTTCCCACCTTGTTCCCAGCTGCTGAAGTGCCTTAAAAGAGGCTAAAAATACATCAGATAGTTCTGGAACATTATTTTTTTTTGTCTGTAAGAAACTCCTTTAGTTGCCCTGTTGGGCTGTGGGTGGCCCATGGCTGGCTCTGCTCTTCCCATGGGCTGTGCTTAGGGAAACTGGGAGCCTCTGGAGTGGACATTCCCCAGTTAGCCAGCAGAACTGGGAGACAGAGGAACTGGAGAAGAAAAATGAATAGCCACTCTTGTGCTGTTGTGTCTAAGGGATGGTGTGGAAAAGAAACAAAAATAATGGTTTATTCTAAAAAAGGGAAATTTCATTTTTTAGGAGAGAATGCACCTTCGGGTGGTGGGAATGTAGGGAGGTTGTGATGGGTTGAACACTTTTGGTTGTGGGATGTCCCTGAGCTCTCTCATCTCCCATCCTTTCCTCTGAGGTATTTCTCTTTCTGAATGATGAGACAGGCAGAGACACAAAGACTTTATTTCTCCCTGCCCTAACAGAAGGTGTCAATAGAGGCACCAGTTTGAAAAATATGGATTTCAATTTCAAGGAATCTGTTTAAACTGTTGTGCTGGGGAGCTGTGGCTGCCCCTGGATCCCTGGCAGTGTCCAAGGCCAGGTTGGACATTGGGGCTTGGAGCAGCCTGGGGCAGTGCAAGGTGTCCCTGCCATGGCAGGGGTGGAACAGGATGATCTTTTAAGGTCTCTCCCAAACCAAATCAGTCTGGGATTCTCTTAGTCTCTGAAATCAGTAGAGAATCCTCTGAATTCAGCAGAAGTTGGGTAAGGCTTCAAATTCTCTCCTGATTTTGGGAAAGGTGCTCTTGGAGGGCTCAGCTCAGGAGGATAAAAGGGTGGGCACTTCTTTCAAGTCCATCTTTTTACCTGACCACTGCTCCTTCCATTCCCCTTCCTGTGGTTTATCCCCTCAGATCCTGAATTCTTTGAAGCAGAGATGGATCCCATTCTCTCTCAGCGTGCTCTCTCAGGCAGGCAATTCTGGTGGCAGCAGCACCAGGGATATTTTCTCCAGCCTTGTCTCAGGAAATGCCTGACAAAAGGCAGCTGCAGCAGTTCCCAGCTCACAGCATTTCTGAATCACTTCAGCCATGTATCAGAACAAAACCCAAGGATTTGGGATAACTCTGAGCTTTGGGAAAAGTTTGATTCTGCTCTCAACTTGAGCACTGGTGCTTTACTCTCTGGAATAAAAGCTGTGCCCGTGAGCATCTGTGAACTCTGCACAAGTTCAAAAACCAGAACCAGACCCACACTTTGTGGCTTCAGCCCATCTTTCATTCATTAATTTCTAAAGTATTTTATGGCCTTGGTTATCTGGCTGCTTCCTGATGCCTTTAACAGCTTCCTCAGAGCAAGTGAAGGTAATAAATTTACAATCCCCATTCTTAGGGAAGTCTTAAGCAGAGTCACTTTCTTTAAAATAAAATAAAAAAAGGAGGGGAGGGTTTCATCGTTTGATCTCTGGATGTCTGGCAGCTGGTAGGGAAACAATGCAAATAATGACTGTGACTGATGAAACAGAGAGGAAGAAAATTTGATAATTGGGCATGCAGGGAAATGTATGAAGTGGGAGATGCTGGATCAATCACTGGAGCTGGGCTTAGGAAAGGTATTCCCAGCAGCATTCCCAGCTCGGGGCCCTGGTGGCAGCACAACTTGTTAATCATCACACCATCAGCCTGGCCAGAGTGCAGCTCCTAACTCAGCCTTTTGTGTTGCCAGTGGATGCTATCGAAGCATTCCTGGAACAGTCATTTCCTCCTCGACCTCCATGGAAACAGCCATAAAACAATTCTGAAAATGTCAGGAGAAACTGCATCTAATGGTGCAGCTTTGGCCAAAGAAAACATACTTCAGTTTTGAAGCGTTCCCACCAAAACACTGAAATCTTAAAGCTACTAATAGGCTGTGCATCAGTGCCTGAGCACTTTAGCGTGACATTTAATAAAATGTAATTCATATCCCAGCCCTGCTGAAGTCACACCAGTCACCAAGGGACACTGGAAACTTTCCAGAAGAGCTCACACAGAGAGGGAAGGGCACCGGTGATGGCCAAGGCGGAGGTGGAGAGGGGGCAGCTGGCTCGAGTGTGCCACCAACACCACAGCAGGAAGGGTGGCAAAGGCTTCAAACCATCCCACACCCCTTAAATACCCTGGGAAAGAGCAGTTGGTGCTGTTGGTGGATCTGTCACACGGCACATTTCCCAACAAGGAAAATGTGACATCTCGGAGCGAGTCTGTGCTGACAACAGCCTGTCCATGCTTTTTATTCCTAGAATTTGGATTTTTCTTCTGACCTCTTCTTGGCAGCAGGGAAAAGGAGAAGATTCTTCATGATTTAAGTTGCCTCTTAAAAAGCAACTGGTCTCTGGATGGGACAATCCAACGCTCCAGGTGAACAGGAGAACCTTGTTCTTATTTTTTGGCACGGGACAATTCTGTGCCATGGAGTGCCCACAGTTCCTGACTCCCCGTGAGGGGCTCTGGGGAAGGGTTTGACAACCACTGGGAATGCTCCGTGTGCCACAGAATTCCTATTGAGGGCAAGATCATGGAATCATGGAATGGGTTGGGTTGGAAGGGACCTTAAAGATCATCCCATTCCACCCCTGCCATGGGCAGGGACACCTCCTACTATCCCAGGCTTCTCCGAACCCTGTCCAGCCTGGCCCTGGACACTTCCAGGGATGGAATAACTTCCCTGAGGCATAGATGAAGCAGAAGATCTCCCAGTCCTCTCCTTTCCCTCCTCTACTGGAAGGCACCCACCATAAAGAACCTTCCCAGGGCCTTTTTTCCATCACCAAAGTCCCTTTTGATGCTCTTTCTCCCTGAATGCAAACTCTGAGGGACGCTCGGATCGATACAGCGCATTTCACTGTGGAAGGAGCTCCTTGGAATGTTTTTAATGGTTTATCCATCCTTGTAACTCCTGAGAAATGCTCCAGAGGGTCAAAGGTTGAAGCCAGTTCTTTGAAGAATCCCATATTGCTGAACTTTGCAGGGAATCTTGGCAGGAATGTTAATTAAGCCGAGTCGCACACGGAACACACTTTATGTGTCGTGCACCCGGTAAAACTTTAACAAAAACCCTCAAACCCATTTTTCCTGAACGTATTCCAGGGCCCAGTCCAGCAGAGATTTGAAGTAACTTTAGTAAAGTTAAGTTTAGTTGAGTTGAGACTTAAGTTTGTGCTTAAATCCTCAACTGTAAGAGGGTCCATATCAAAAAGGGACTAGAACCACAAAACCCCAGCCCAAAATGCCAAGGATGCCAGTTGATCCCAAGTTCCTGAGCTTGAAGGGAAGAATTCTTGTGAATTCCAGTCCATATTTATGTGTTCTATGAGCTTCTCACAGTGTATTTGTTAGGTAACTGGACCATGTTAATTGAAAATCCATGGATCTTCTCTGCTGTGACACACACAGTCCATGCCTCTCTTCCCAAATGCTTCATATTTATAAATATGAGTTATTTCTAGCTTCTTGTTTATGTAAAAAAATATTGATTATAGGAGAACTTCAGACAGTTTGTCCCAGAAGTTCCTGTTTAAATTCCTTTTCCATTAACAACACAAATACTGCTTTTTTGCCTTTTTTTTGGAGGAAAAAAAAAATGAATAACTAAAGGTTTTCACCATGTAATTAATACATGGTGAAATAATAATCAGCGCCTTGAAAAGGCTCAAACTTTCCTCAAGGTGCATCAGCAAAAGCAGACAAAACATCCTGGAGTTGTTTTTTTTTTTCCCAGAGGATGGTCGGAATCGGCGTTGCAGTAAATCCCAAATGCCAGTGCAGCCGTGCTTATCCTCCTTTTCAAGTGAAGCCAGCTCGGAAACTTGGGAGCCCTTTGGCTGGGCAGCCCTTGCTCCAGCTGCTCCCTTCCCAAGCTTTGAAGGGAGGGGTTATCAGAACGTGGCCAGTGGATTCATGGAATGATGGCACCAGCAAAAGGAGCGTCTTCAGCTGAGAAAGAGCTCGGAAAAACTGAAGGGAAGCAGCCACATCCAGTGAAATGTTTTCTCTGGGAAAGCCCTGGTGTGGGATGGGAATAAGATTCCCACTCTGTTCCAGAGCTTTTGGTTGCAAATGCTGCTGGTGGGGTGTTGGTTCCCTGTGAACAGCAGGTGAAGGTGGAAAACTGGGATTTCCTCACAGATGCCAACACAGGAGCCCCGTCCAGGAGCACAGAGCAGAAACCTTTCTTGGACTCAAAAGAGGTTCCAAACAAAGCCACAACTCTTAAAATGGGAGAAAGTGGGAGCAGCTTGATGTGGAGCCCCTCCCGACATTGCTTTGGCTCATCCTTAGTAATTCTCCACAGGCCCTCTGGGATTTATTCCACAAATTCTTCATTTCTCTTACTTTTCCTGCTCCTATCCCTTCATCAGGATGTTCAAATTCACAGGCCCATCAATTTTCCAATATGATTCCATCAGTTCTATTTCTGCCGCCCCAGCAAACAATCAGTGAAGTCCTTGGAATTGCACCACTCTCAAATTTATAATTAGAAATATTTTAATTGCTGTCTCTCATGGAGGGGGAGATAACTTATCTCTCCTAAAAATAAACAAATCCAAATGGAAAGAATTCATTCATAATTAAATCATTCTCTCTAGAAAACCTACAAGCAAGATGGATGATATAGGGGTGAGATAAGAGGATTAGAAATATAATTTAAAAATTGTCTTAAGGGGGAAAGTTTACACCCACAGGAGTTAAATGATACCCAGATCAGTTACAGAGAATTAGCTCAGCTCAGCCCCAATTAAACAAAGATATTAACAAAATAAAACCAGAAAAATAAAATGATAGACAGCTTCTTTCAAAGCAGTGGTGTGTTTCAAAGGCTTGAGAAAGGAGAAATGAAATATTTGAGAAATCCAGAAGGTTTTTAACTGGAGTTTAAATATTGTCTGAATAGGTTCACGTAGAATTTTTTTAATCCTTTCCACACATTGTGGAGCAGGGGATTGAAACTGTGTATTAAAATAAAATATTCCATGTTGGAAAGCTGAAGACAGTCTGGAGCACCCAGGAACTGAAGGAACCTGGGATAAATGCAGGAATCCACACAACAGCCACTGGAAAACTGGGATGTGGGAGCTCACTCTGGCTTCCATCAAAACCTTGAAACTCTCCCAAGAAGTGCCCAAACTGATGAAAGTGAGTTCAGTGCTCTGTCCTTTTATCTCTCAGCTCAACTTGATTTTGGGCAATAATCTTTGTCATGGCCACCCCAACCTCCAAAAATGCCAAAGGAGAGAACTTCCAACCTCACTCTTCCCAAGGAGAGGCACTTCCAGGCCGTCTGATTGACTCAAACCCATCAAGAGCAGCAGGGTGAAATTTTGCTGTTTGGATAATCCTCCAGCCCCAGCACAATACAATATTTTGTTTCAGGCTGAATTTTTTTTTTTTCCCTTTTCTCTGGGGCTTTCTTAAATATTGACATTAATCTGCTCACTTGGAAGCAACCCAAGCTTCTGTATTTCTTATCCTCCCCGATCGTCTGCACTTCAGATCTGTTTACCAAAAGGCCTGGATTGCATTCCCATAAATCCTGGGACTCAGCTTTGCTGTGATATTAATTTATTGGTGCATTTTCAACATCAATTACTCTCTATCTCAACAGGCATAATTCTCTCTTCAAAGCGCAGAGAGAACTCTGCAGCTCTTGGCTTTCCTCATCCCCTCCCCTCCCTCTGCTCTGGGAATGTGGATCTGAACAGCAGCAAAGACATCAATGAGAAAGGTCCCAACTCCAGGGGTGTTTTGGGTTTCCTGATGTTTTGCTGGAGTGCTGGTCCAGAATTTGACAGCAAAAGCCACGTTTGTGTTTGTAGGAAAGGGCTTGGAGTTGTGGTGGGAGCTCAAACATCTAAATGGGAGAGCAGGAGAGGCCAATGGCATTTAAAATGCCAAGATTTTAAACCAGTTTTAAGTTTTAAAGTTGAAGGGAGACCATCAACTCTTTATTTTTTTAAACCTGCACAGCAGGAATAAACAGCTACAGATGTGCACCTCTGCATTCCAACCCAGGGCTTCCCACTCCACCAGGCTTTGCCCGTTAAGGGAAAACCATTCTAAGTCTTGACTTCTTCAGATGAAAAATGGCAGAGGACAATTCTTTGAGAAAAGGTCTTCCTCTCAGATCTATTCCCCGTGTCCTAATATTGCAGGAAAAAGTAATGGGAGGGAAAAAAACTGCTTTAGTGAAACAGAGTTAAGTGCCTTCAATTTCTTCCTTCCGTTGGAATGTAAGTGGGGCCTTGCAAATGAAAAATAACTTCTCTTTTAGTGACCTGTTTCAGACTGGAAGTGCTGCTGCAGTTTAAGAAATGCCTGTCAGCCCGTCCCTGATGCAGAGGGGGGAAAATGAGAAGCACATGGGGCTTTGATCCCAAATCTGACACAGTTTTCCCCTCATCCCCTGCCCTTGGAGGTGCTCAGGGTCAGAGCCTTGCAGCCTGTGCTTCCCCATCTGCTGCAAAAGTGGGAGCATTTCCTACTGCATTTCCTTCCTGCTACTTTTGGCCAGAATTAGTTATTGTTGAGGAAGAATTGTAATTATTGCCCCTTGTTTCTTTCACTCAATGTCTCAGAAGTTTTCAGTTCTTGCTAGTGCGATGAGAATATCCCAATTTTCCATTTTTATCCTAAAAACTCAAATCCCTTCCTCACATGGAGAGTGAGACCTGCAAGTGCTATGAGGTGATCCCAGAGGCAGAAAACCCCTAAAATTTTTCTCACTTTGTTTTTTTCCCCCCCAGTTGCCCAATCAGCCCAAACCAGAGCTGGATCCCATGAAATGATGGAAAAATTCTTATTTTCAGCCTACCAGCCCTTTGAGATTTATTCCTTAACTCCCTTTAAGTCTAATTTTCCCCTAATTTCCCCTCTATTCCTATATATATAATTTTTTTCTCCCTAGTTCTGCATATTCTATTTCTATTTCTCTATCATTCATTTAAATTCCCCTGTTTTGTCCAATAGTTATTCTTTAGTGGGTTATTAATTCCAGTGGAAAGGGAGTGATTTTTCTGCAGTCCCTTTCCATTGGGATACCTTTCCATCTTGCCCCACTGAAGTGCAGCACAGATGTTAAGCACATTTCACTGTGCAGTCGGCGTGTGCATATTTTTAACATAACTTGTCTTGAAAATATTTATTCAAGCCAAGACAACAGAAAATTAGAGTAATTTGATTGCTCAGGCTTAAGGAATAGATTACTACTGTTCCAGATGTAAGGAACAACAGACTACTTGCTCTCTCCAGGCTGAAAAAAAAAAAAAAAACCCAACAAAAAACCCTTTTGGCTCCTGATTCCAACCATATTTGCTATTATGTTCCTGGTAAATCTTTTAAAAATTGAACACTCTTAAAAGATTTTCACTTCCAGCTCTTGCCAGCCGGCGTTAGGAGAATTCCAGCCCCGACTCAGCTCGTTAGGAAGGGGTTCAAAACAGGCCCTGGTCCAAGGGGAGCAGTTACAAAGTGAGGTTATAAATCATCCTTGCTGGGGGAATCAGGGTGCCAGATATCTCTGGAGCTCACTTGGGGCTTGGACCGTGCAGGGTTTTCAGCAGTCAGTGCTGATTTCATTCCAAAATCAAGCATTTGGCACAAAAGTTGCATAAGCTGGTTTGCAGGTTGGGTTTTTTTTCCTCTCATCTTCAAATAATTTTTTTTTTTTTTAGATCTGCAGTTATCACTCCACTTTTGGACCTGTTTTAATTGGGTTTTTCCCCCCTCTCTTTGGGTGATTTACCAGCAGTTATCATTGTAATGCAGGTTCTTTGTAGCACTCACCGTGTTTCTGAATGTCTAGAAATGTGCAGCAGGAAAGCAAGATGGGAATGCTGATTTGCCTTCCCAGGATTGAAAATACACATTCCCAATAGCTTGTGTTACTAAGTGGTTGTACAATCAGACATCAGAAGACTGTGGGGCTGTGGGAGGTTATTTTAAGGTGAACTTCTCTTCATGTGAGAGCTGCTGACCCAAAACCAAGGTCACAACTCCTCAACAGAGATGATGGGCAGATATTTTGCTAGAATTACTGTTTTGCTGTGGGTCTCATCTCCGTTTTCCTTTATTTCTGGGGGTATTTGCCATTTTTGTCACTCTCAAAGACACAAAGTCAATGATTAATAAAGAAGAATTAAGGTGGAAGGCCACGTGTTGCCAAAGAAAGGATCATTCTCAGGCTGGTTCCCTCCAAACCCTGTGCTGATCCCTTCTCCAGAGGCTGCTCTGTTTATTTGGAAGATTATTTTTCAAGGATTAGCTTTCTCTCCTTTTTTTTTTTCTCCCTGACCTTTTTCGACTACAACAACAACAAAAAAGTCTGTGTAGGGTTTTCCAGAGCCTGCACTCTGCGAGTTAAAGCGTTCTTCATTACAGATCCCCCCTCTCTGTGCCACCAGCTGACTCTGCTGCAGCAGTGCATGGAAAAGAGACAGAAAACCTTTGCTCCAGTGTCTGCTTCTGCTTAAGGAATTGTCTCATTCAGGGTGAAGATGAGCACAAGGAAACAGCCAATAATTGCTCTTGTACAACAATAATTGTTCTTGTGCAGCAGCTCCCTGGGTTTGAAATGATTTCCTTAAATCCGTCCTGCTTTTCTGCATTCTGGACAGCAAAGAATGCCAGATACTTCTGCAGCAATGCCAGATTTTTCTCCTGTCAGAGCTGAGTGAAGGAATCAGTGAAGTACAGGAACAGTTCTGCTCCTTTTTGGGCAAACCCTGGGCCTCCCTTAGCCTGAGTATAACCATGGGCATCCTTAAAACCAGGTTTAGTGAGGAGCAGCCCTTTGAATCACAGCCCCCTCCATATGAGGCAATGAAAGCAAAACCTTTAAATGAATAAATGAATTTGGGCTGCTGCTCAAGCAGTCTGGCAGCTGCAAGTCTGGTTGAGTTATCTGAAAGGAGAGCTCCTTCACTGCTGTCCTTCCACGTTCACCTTTTGAGGAATACAAATGTTTGTGAATGAAAGGTGGTTATGGGCTGAGTTGCTGCTGAAATCCCAGCACCTTGTGCCATTTTTCACACAATAACTGAGCAGAGCACCCTCAGCAAGGGAACTCGAGGCTGCTAAATGTGAACTGACAGCCCAGTGCAAACAAAAGTCTTCATTTTCCTCATTTGTCTGCTTTGCACCCAGCCAGAAACTGCACCGAGTGCTCTTATGAGATCTGCAGGAGAAATCCTGGGATTCTGAGACTGCTGAGTGCACACCAGCGGTGCCGCCGTGTCCTCGCCCCGTGCCAAAGCAACTCCTGGAGCTGAGCAATCCCTGTGCTCCGTGTTTGGTGGGGCTGAGCTGCTCCCAGGAGCTCACAATCTCTGCAGTTCATCAAGGTGCCACCAGCAAACTCTGTGGCCTTGGATTCCATTCCACTCCATTCCATTCCATTCCATTCCATTCCATTCCATTCCATTCCATCCCGTTCCACTCCATTCCGTTCCATTCCATTCCATTCCATTCCATTCCGTTCCANACTCCATCCCCTTCCATTCCATTCCATTCCATTCCATTGCATTCCATTCCACTCCACTCCACTCCACTCCATCCCGTTCCCTTCCATCCCATTCCATCCCATCCCATCCCATCCCACTCCCCACAAACTCCTCAGTGGGATCAGCCCCTCTGGCTCATGCCCTGGCTCAGTGTGTGCTGCTGGGTTTTGCTCCCGTGGCTCTTCTGTGTCTCTTAGGTCACAGCAGGAGCTTCCTGAAGTGCCAGAAAATTCCCAACCAAGAGTCAGTCAAAGTCAGCAAAGCTTCTTGCCCGCCCCACCAGCCCTCTGAATTCCATCAACCCTGGCCTTATTTTGTGTCACAGTCTGCCAAACTCCCAGCCCTGCCAGTCCAGAAACCTCAGTGAGGTGGCTCTGGTGGCTGCCGAGCCCCTCTCCTGAGCTGTGTAAATAAACATTCCGTTTAATTAAATCCTGGAGCCTGCTGAAGTGGCCTGCAGCAGATGAAAGGGGCTGCAGGCTGTCAGCCTCTGATGGTTTGGAAGGGCTTTCAAACATTTCTGTGCCTTTCTTTGCTTTTACTTCGCTGCCTTTATTTTCCTTGCTTGTAGCTTGTGGAGCAGTTGGGAGCTAAGAGCTTTGTAAGGCACTTCTGCTGCACTTGTGCTGCTCTCAGAAGTGCTCAGCATTTCCTAATTCAGTGGCAGCTTTTCTGGAGGCTTCAATGGGAGCAGCAGCCAGCCCAAGTGCCTCTTGGAAAACCACACTGCTTTCCCAGGAGTTCTGTTTGACTCTTCACGGAGTAAAGGCAGCAGCATCAGGAGTGAAAATTGAAACTGTCACAATTCCAGCACATTCCTCGATGTCTGTTTGATCCCAGTGCCACCAGACACTCCTTTGCATGGGGCTGCAGTCAGGGCAGGGGACGCACAAAGATTAATTTCTTCTTAAGAGTTAATTGCTAAGGAGAAATCTCTGCTCAAATCAAACATGTCCATGGGAAAATTCCTCTTTTCTCTCGCTGTCTGTTGGTTTTGCTCCAAGTTGAATCACTCAGGGCAGGGAATCTCCTGGCCTCTCTCCAGCCTGGCTCTTTCCCATCACAGTGACACTTGGGCCCGCTGGGACTTTCTTCTGAACCCAGCAGATGAGAAGCCAATCCCACCACGCTGCTCTCTGCTGACTTCCAAGGGTTCTGAAGTGGTTTTGTATTTATTTATTTGAAATGTAAACCCACCTGCACCGCTTTCCATAAATGCAAGCCCAGATTGCCAGGACTCCTGTGTCTGCAGCTGAACTCAGCTCAGCTGGAGCTGAGCTCAGGTTCTCTGGGCCTGGCACAAAGTCAGGGACAGTGGCACCCAGGGATAGTGGCACCCAGGGACAGTGCCACCCAGGGATTGTGGCACTCAGAGACAGTGGCACCCAGGGGCAGTGGCACTCAGGGACAGTGGCACCCAGGGATAGTGGCACTCGGGGAGCAAAATCTGAAAGCTTGGGGCACTCCTGGATTTGTGCCTGTTGGTCAGAGCTCCCTCAACCACAGTGGGAACCCTCCCAGAACTGGGAAACACCACAGAGATATGGACAGGAGCTCCAGGGAGAGTGCTGGAGCACTGGTGGCACTGCACTCAGAGCTGGTGGCACTGCACCCAGAGATGGTGGCACTGCACCCAGAGATGGTGGCTCTGGCCCCAGGTGGTTAAAAGGAAATCAGAACAGAAATCAGAAGAAGAAATCAGAAAAGCTGATTTCTTTTCCTGGCCTCCTCACATCTGGAGGTTGGTCAGGAAAAGAAATCAGCTTTTTGTTCTGAGGAACCAGCAGTGTCTTTAAGGTGCTGCTGTTTGTGTTCCTCAGTGTGGAAAAGCAATGAGTAGAGAGAGTTTCTTTTCCTCTGCCACACTTAAAGAGCTTCAGATACACAGGGAGAGCCTTGCAGGGGTCAGATGGAGGCTGGAAAATTTACAGGTGCCTCATCCCATTCCTCACTTGCATTGCCTCCCATTCCTGGGAAATAAGAGTTCACCTTTGGGCTGATACAAAGCGGGCAGGATATCTCTGATTCCATTTCTCAAAGTTTGTTTCAGCACAGTGAAATGTTCAGAGGAGTTTGGGTTCTTTCTTGGAAGGTCAGACTGGGAAGGGCAGTGTCCAGGGGTCACAGGAGGCTGGTTTTGCTGGCACAGACAGCAGCTCTGTCAGCTCATGTCACTCATTTCCAGATTGCTCTCTTGGATTCACACACCCCACTGCAAAAATCACTCCTCATTTACTTCCCTGTGCTCAGCTTTGCATTAGTGTAAAACTGCCCAAATATGTTTAATAATTAATTCCATCCTGGAAGGGTGTAACAGACGTCCTGCTCATTGCTGACAATAGATAACAATTCCATTTATTGCTCTGGATATGACACTGCAGGTGACTAAAACTCCAGGCTGGCAATGTCTTTGGAGGGCTCAGGTAGATCTGGATAAAGTTGGTGCAATAACTCCTTTTTTGAAAATGAATTTTAGCTTGAAGAAGCAGCAGCAAAGCTGCTTTTTCCCTCTCTTTCTTTCTTTCTTTCTTTCTTTCTTTCTTTCTTTCTTTCTTTCTTTCTTTCTTTCTTTCTTTCTTTCTTTCTTTCTTTCTTTTTCTTTCTTTTTCTTTTCTTTTCTTTTCTTTTCTTTTCTTTTCTTTTCTTTTCTTTTCTTTTCTTTTCTTTTCTTTTCTTTTCTTTTCTTTTCTTTTCTTTTCTTTTCTTTTCTTTTCTTTTCTTTTCTTTCTTTTCCTTTCCTTGTTTCTCTCTCTCTTTTTCTTTCTTTATCTTTCTTTTTCTTTCTCTCTCTCTCCTGCCTCTTTCTCTCTTTCTCTCTTTCTCTCTTTCTCTCTTTCTCTCTTTCTTTCTCTCTTTCTCTCTCTCTTTCTTGCAGAAATCTCCACACTCTCTGCATCAGCCATGTAATTAAAAGGCACTTTCTCAGTAGTCATAGCTTCTGGGCACAGGAAATGCTTCTCAGTGGACACTGGGAATGCTCACATGTGAGATGTTTGGGTTGTGCTGCCCGGGATGTGACAGCATCCCAGATTCTGTATCCCAGCCCCAAAGCTGGCTCTGCTCAGCTTTGTGTGCACTGTGTCTGTGGGATTGTGTTTGGGTAGGGATCAAATGCTCCCAAAGCTCCAAGGCAGTAATGCAAGGAAACCAAAATCACAGGGCACGATTTGCACCGTGGTTTGGAGGGAACCACATCTCCTGAGAATTCCCACCTTCAGCATGCCCAGCCCAGGCATCCCAAACAAGAGCCAATTTGCTGAGAAATGTGGTGAAAAAAAGACACTTCTGCATGATTGGTATTTGCAGTTTGTCTGCATTTGCATTGAGAGATGGGATGTGCTTTGGACCATCCTGGTGGCCTGGATGTGGCAGGAGAAATTTGATTCCTTTACCCAGGATGTTCCTCCCTGTGGAATCCAGTCCCAGTTTAAACACATCTTTTTGTGAATATGGCTCCTACTGCAGGTATTTTTCACCCTGCCTTTGGCATAAATTGAGAATATTTCTGACAGGTTGTGGACTCCTCATCCCTGGAAGTGTCCAAAGCCAAGTTATACGGGGCTTGGAGCAACCTGGGAGAGTGGAAGGTGTCTCTGGCCATGGCAGGAGGTGAAAAAATCAGAGAATCCCAGACAGATTTGGGTTGGAAGAGGCCTCAAAGTTCATTCTGTTCAGGGACACCTTCCACTATCCCACTGTCCCACTGTCACACAACCCCCACATTGCTCCAACCTGGCCTTGAGCACTTCCAAGGATGGAGCAGCTCTGGGAAAGCCATGCCTGGGCCTCACCACCCTCACAGTTTCTCCCTAATTTTTAATCTAAACCTGCTCTCTTTTGGTTTAAATCTCTTCTCTTATGCCCCTCCTGAGTCTTTAATAGCTGATTTTTTTAAAGGTTTTTGTAATGCTCTAATCTGCTATCCCTGACCTTACATAAACACTCTGGGTAACAGCAGCACACAAACCCCCTGTCAGAGTTAATTAATTTGGGAATTTGGGTGAGAAAATACACAACTTGGCAGTGCTGTGCTTCAGGAGGATTAAAGACAGGCACAAACCTGAAACAGCATCCAAAATCATTAACTGATGCTGGATTTTCTAAGTATCTCAGTAAAATCTGGATTAGGTTCAAATATTCCTCGAACATCCATGTGTTAGACAGTGGAAAGATTTTAGTCTTTTAATGCCACAGGGAAAAGAGTTTGGTTACTTCAGCACTTTTACTTAAATTAAACAGGTGTTAGATTGTGATATTTGACCAGAATCCTGAACATGATAAGGGAATTGCCAGAATAAAAAAAAAAAAAAAGCATATTTCCAACATATTTCTGCTATCGCTGATGGAATGTTTAGACTTGGTGCAATCAGTGCTCTGTATCTCTCAGGCAGGAATCCTCCCAAAAAATCCTCCCTCAAAAGATCAGAATTGCACTTGGGAAAGCTCTCTCTCCATCCTTCATCCATCAGGATTTTCTGTTTTGGTAAAACAGGGTCTTGCACATGATGGTGAGTGGGGCAAAGCAGAGGCTGGAGCTCCTGGCAGCGTGGGGAAAGGACCTGGGAATGAACTTTGGGAAACTTGAAAAGCCAAACAGCACAAAAATCTGGCCTGACCACAAGGAGTGGTTTGGGAACTGGTTACAGATGAGTGGAGAAAAGCTGGAGGAGCAGGCTGCAAATATTCCCTAGGAAATGAGGGAGAATTCTCCGGGCCATTCCACCATCTCCGTTTCCCGGTGTCATGTTTGCTCCGGAGCCCTCAAGGAGAAGCTGTGTTTTCCTTGCCCCTGGAAATAGTCCGTACAAAATCTTCCTGGATGCTGCCAGAGCTGAGGGATGGGAATGAAGCAGCAGTGAAATGGAGCCCTGAAATGAGTGTGTGAGCATTTGAGCTCAGCACCATCCCTAGGCCAGGCTTACTTTGGCAGCCACTCGCTCCGATCACCTGCTGAGCTTGAGATTGCTGCTCTCCTTCGGCCCAGAGAGCAAGGATTGGGAGCAGCCACGGAAATCCCTGGCAGTGCTGTGGGCTTTGAGCTGCTGGCAGAGAGAACAGGGGGTCACCTAGAACCTCACAAACCCTGGCACTGCTGTGGCTCCTCAAGGAGAGAGATCAGGGTGTCCCCTGGAAGTTCCTAAACCCTGGCACTGCTGTGGGCTTTGAACTCCTGGGAGAGAGAACCCCTGGAAGTTCCCAAACCCTGACAGTGCTATGGGCTTTGCTCCTCAAGAAAAGAGAACAGGGTGTCTTCTGGAAGTTCTTAAACCCTGGCACTGCTGTGGGCTTTGCTCCTGGGGAAGGAACAGGGGGTCACCTGGAACCTCACAAACCCTGACAGTGCTGTGGGCTTTGCTCCTGGGGAAGGAACAGGGGGGTCTCCCCTGGGAGTTCATCTGGATGTGCTGCTGTGCTCAGCGTGTTTATTTGGATTGCCTTGCCTTCCAGAGGGAGCCTATATCCATTTCCAGCCTAACGAGTTCCTTAAAGCATGGCAGTTGCCACGGCTTTGAAACCTAATCCCTGTGGCTCTGCAGTAGCACTACACCAAATGCTGAGCTTCTTGTTTGTTGAGCTAATAAAAAAATCATCAGTGGTTTATCCTTCCGTGAGGCTTCCGCGGCTGCTAAAGCAGTTAGGGCTGAACAAGCCGACTCTGCCCTGCTCCTGTTGATTTTCCATTGTACAGGCTATTAACTTTTAGAGGCTGTGGGCTGGGTTTTTGTGGCAAAGCCATTACGGGGTCACGAAGCCCACAGACGTTTGTGCTGCCGGGTGCAATTAAGGTGAAGGCTCGCGACGTCTTAATTGTGTTTTTTAGAAGTGGCGCTTTTGTGCCGACAAAAACAGCCCTGGCTGAGCTCTGGGAAGTGCAGAAGGATTGCTGCATAATGTAAGGATTCGGGAGATTGATTTTTTGTCAAGCCTTTGGATTTGGTGGCTGTTGTTAGGCTGCCAGCATGGGGCTGGCAGTGCTGAGCTCTGCATGCCCGGGATGGGATGGGATTCCCTGGAATATCCTTGGAAATCATGGGCAATGCAGTGCAGAACCATGCTTCAGCCACTGATGAAACTTCAGATCCCCTCCAAAAGCAGCAGTGAAAATAAATTTGGATTTAATTTTTCTTGATGCTAGTGAGTACCTGAATCCAGAAGATCCTGCTGAACCTTGGCTTTAGGAAACTTTCTTACAGTAAGTAAGTTGTAACCGTGGCTAAATCAATTAACTCCTTCCATCAATGAAGGGATTAAAAAGAAACCTCCAAGCATTGCTGTAAACCTTTTGTGCAGACTAATTACCTGCATAATTGCTTTTGTTGGCTGCCTTGAGGAACAGGCTGGATCAGAAGTGGCACGAGGGCAGGACAAGGGGCAGGACAAGGGGCAGGACAAGGGCAGCCCGGGCTATGATTGAAACCCAATCCAGAGCCATGAGAAGGGAGCTCAGTCTTCACCTCCCGGAGCCCCTGTCCTCTCAGGAGGCTGCTGATAAACACAAATCAACTGGAGGGCCTTGGTTTGGTGTTGGTCTCTGGAGGATGTGGGTCAAGATCCCGCCTGCCACTGCTTCTCTCAGAGCTCCCAAGGAGACCTGAGCTGGGCCCAGCTCTCCACACACATATGGAGCAGCTCTTACAGGTGGCATCTGCTCGACTTGAAGCAAAAAATTTTTAGCAGAAAAAAATGAGGTTTTGAATCCACCTTCCAAGCCTGTCTGAGATCAGGCCTGTGCGGGTTTTAGGGTGTAAGTTCCCTCCTGAACAATCAATGTAGCTCAGTCCCAGCTTGGCCAAAGCATCCAGCTCTGGCATCGGTTAAATATTTACATTCCCCCCCTTTTTTATATATATATAAATTGTGCTCTATTAGCATAGGTTTCACAGTGTGGCCTTGTGTTTCAGCCTCTGGCTGCAGTTGGCAGTTTGTGCATTAATCACCATCGAGCCACGTAAAACGCGAGGCATGAGGCTGCAGCCGTCAAACAGGCAGCATTTACTGCTCCATCATGGGCAGCCAATAAGTCATGGGGCAAGGTCTGCCTCGTACCACGAGGATCTGCAAGAAAAAGGGAGCGTGTTTACACTGGGGAGGCTTCTGTGTGTTTAAGGAGTAATTGTTTCAGGCCCTCCCATTAATTCGTCGGCCGACGCGGGCCCCGTTTTTCGTCGCCGCAACGAAAATAATTATCGGGCTCGAAAAAATAGTCGTGGATTTGCACGTGGCAGCCCTTCAGCTGTAGTTTTCTTCACAAGTTATAAGGGTTTAATTGTGGCTTGCAGGTCTCCTCATCCTCTGCAGTCAGCTGCGGCCCCCGAGCGCTGAGGTGCGAGGAGTTACGGCGTGCCGCGATTTATGGGGGATGTAAATGATTTCTTGTTTGCCCTCCCTGGGCTTGGCTGCCTTTGCCTTCTTTCGAGCCTTTGTGGGTGGATTTAGTGCAGTGGCACTGATGGAAGCCAGGGACAAGGCAGCAGGTGCAGCGCAGAGCCCTGTCCAGCCACTTCATCCTTCGTCTCCAAACACGTCTGTGCCGAGCTCGTTCCGCTGGTGCGGAGGGAAATAAACGGGAGCCCGTGCCAGGAGAGGGCCAGGCCCCCAAAATGCTCGTGCAGAGCACTGGTGCCTTCAGGAAAGCAAATTCCATGAGGAAATGTGGGCTGTGGATCACTTGGAGTCACAGGGATGTGTAGGCTTTGAGAGGGAGGCTCTGGAGGGATCTCAGCGCTTTTCAGACTCCGAAACCTTTGGGAGAGAAACTTCATCCCGGACAGCCCAGGTGTTGCTGTGCCACAGCGTTGCCTCCCAATGCTCCTTCCATCCCTCCCTGGACTCTTCCTCACCATCTTCACTTAATGGTGCCCCAGGACATCCTTCTCCTTCTCCATTCCCTCGTGATATTCTGATGGGTTTTTGTGACTCCTCTGGTTTTTGTCACATCCGCTTCTGGACGAGCCCCATCCAGTAATTTCTTCCTGCTTTTGTCAGCTTTTTGCTTCCTTCTCTTGCAGCTGTCCAGTTTTCTTTGGGTGGCCCATTTCCACTTTCTCTTCTCTCTTTCTGCCAGCCTGAGATGCCCCGGAAGAACTCAGGGCATGGAAAAAAAATCCAGGTAGGTTTGGAGAGATAAGAAATTTGCATTTGTTATGCAAATTCCCAGCCTTTGTAAATTTGTTTGACAAGCAGCTCTGCTGTGCCCTCTTCCAGTGTTACACCTACCAAGGATCCACCAGACTCTGGATCCATATCCATTAAAAACCTCCTTTTTAAGGGCAGGAAAACCCCACGTTCCTCCAATATCTTCCTTCCTATCCCTCGTATTTCAAACCGAGCAGAGTACAAATAATAATTCCTAGAAGAACTCGGGGGTTCTGTGAGTTTGTGCAGTGCAGGATCATTCCGGGTCCACCTGAGTGGTGCCATCCCAGGAATGTGGTGCTCCAGGTCTGCTTGAAGTGCCTTGAAGAGCCACCGTGGCCACATTTCTCCAGCTCAGAAGCACAAAGGCTCCACTGTGAGCTGTGAAATGCTGGCCCTCGGCCAAGTGGCCGTTTCTTTTCTTCATTCCCTGTCATTAAAGCTGTGGCTTGCTCCAGGGCGCAGTGTTTTGCTCTTCTTAAGTGGAACTGTTAACGACCCAATTTGGAGTAATGTAAAGTGCACCCAGATTCCACAGTGACTTCTAAATCCATCTAACATTAATGATAATCTGTAATTAATAGCTGCAATCAAAAGGAATTGTAGGGCGGTAATTAGAAATTTAGGATTAAGGTATTAGCATATAAAATGGGCCTCTTTAAAAACCTCTTCTTCCAAGAGATGGCTCCGATCCCGCGGAAGAAAACAATTTTTAACTGATATGGCCTTAGCCAAAGACCAAGTTACCAAAAAAACCGACTTGAGGAAGGCACCAGGCTGCTGCCAAAACATCTAAAGATATTTGAAGAGTTTGCAGAAACACACACATAGCAATCACATCATTTTCTGATGGCTTTGAGATTCCAGAGCAAATCCTAAGAATTACGTTTGCGAGAAGGAGTTTTAATCTCCCCAGCAGACTTTTGGGATGAGTTTTATTGGAACCCCCAGTGACTGCTCCCCTTTGGGCCAAAAGCTGGTGTGTCCTCATGGGAGAGAGATCTGCAGGAAAAGGGGAGGCAGAGGGGTCAGATGCATGAAACACTTTTGCCCTGAAACCATAAACAGGGCACTGGGATTCTTCCTGATGGCACATCCTAAATGGGTTAATCCTTGCCTTTATCTCCAGCCCTGGAGAGCTTGAAGATTTAGAAAGACTCCCAGGCAGAAAGGTCCTGCTGATGAAAGTGCCAGTAGCAGTGGTGAGGTGCTCTGATAGATGGAAGAGATGGGATATAAATGAAGTTCCTAACAATTTCCAGTCCTGCACTAAATGAAATCCTCCCGCTGCACGTCTCCCTTTTGAAGCTGGAAATTAATGTCTGGTGTATTTGAACTCCACAGAGCCTGAATTGTTCACTGGTGTTGAAAATTTCCCTATCTAATGCCAATTATGAACCTGCCCAGGGCTATCAATAATGATAACACTGCAGATAAAGAACAGGTAGATGTGCAGGAGTTGTACATTTTTAACAGCTGGAACAAAATTAACCCTTTGAAGGTTATTAGCACCCCACAACTTCATCGCTGCCCCAGCTGCATGGAGCAGCCTGGAGAGGTCCAGAGGGTCCTTTGCCAGCAGAAAATGAATTTTGGACATGGTGATGACAGTTTGGAACTCTGGAGGAATCATTTAAATCCTGTGAGGAGCAGCTGGGGGGGCTGAGCCTGGAGAAAAGGAGGCTCAGGGGGGACCTTGTCGTTCTGCACAGCTCCCTGACAGGAGAGGAGAGGACAGCAAGGGAACAGGGACAGGATGGGGAATGGCCTCAGNCAACTTCATCGCTGCCCCAGCTGCATGGAGCAGCCTGGAGAGGTCCAGAGGGTCCTTTGCCAGCAGAAAATGAATTTTGGACATGGTGATGACAGTTTGGAACTCTGGAGGAATCATTTAAATCCTGTGAGGAGCAGCTAGGGGGGCTGAGCCTGGAGAAGAGGAGGCTCAGGGGGGACATTGTGGTTCTGCACAGCTCCCTGACAGGAGAGGACAGCCAGGGAACAGGGACAGGATGGGGAATGGCCTCAGGTTGTGCCAGGGAAGGGTCAGGTTGGATATTGGAAAGAATTTCTCCATGGAAAGGATGGCCAGGATTGGCAGGGGCTGCCCAGGGAGGTTTGGGGTGCCCATTCCTGGAGGTGTCCAAGGCATTCCTGGATGTGGCACTCAGCGCTCTGGGCTGGGGACAAGGTGAGCATTGGGCACTTGGATGATCTTCCAAGTCTTTTCCAACCTCTGGGATTCTGAGGTTCTGTGATCTGGTGAACTCTTCTCCTCTGCATCTGCCCAGGCAAGGCTTCAGCAGAACCAGCTTTCCCTTTGCTTTTTCAGCCATGGAATAACCAGGTGGAGCACAACAAATCGGGGAAATGCCATCGTGCAGCATTTCACCCTCCTCAGCAGGGACTGTGAGGTCTGTCCTGGGGCAGATTTTATTGTGTGTAATTGTAGGCTCTTGTCTTCCAAAGTATTCAAAATAGCAGCTTCACCTGAGCACGGAAAGGGGAGGCCTCTTGGAGGAGTATATTTTTAACATGGACTGTTTTTTTAAATAATCCATGGAGGGTTTGTCCTGTAGGATGAGGATTTGTATCCATAGGGTTTGACCTGTGGTGTCACATACTGTTAAAGGCTGTAGATTCTCCTTGAGACACACCTGCCTTAGTCAAAGAGCAGAAAGGCTCAACAATTCCTCACTCAACTGATTGAAGCATTGACAATTCCCACCTCCTTTGGAAAGAGGAGAATTCTAATGCAGACAGAGAGGTACTGATGTCCTGAAAATCCTTCCACATGTTGAAGGTATAAGCAAAATCTGAGATATATGATAGAAGTGTCAGGATGGTGCCAGCTTCTAAACAGACAAGAAAATTAGTAAATAATGGGTTGTATCCATTACAGTCTGTCTAAATTTCCTTCAGCAGCTCCGGGGTGGGCCCGTGGAGAGGCTGCAAAGTGGCTGATTGCAAAACAGAATATCTGGGGAGATCAGATGGAAACGTGTGGGGAGCTCACAAAGGATCGGTGGAACAGAGAATGCAAAAGGCAGAAAAGGAAGATGAGGGAGATAGGACTGAGAGGAAAAACAGCCAGGAGGCAGATCTGTGGGAAGATCCTGGAACGGATCAGTCAGGTAGGAACCAGACAGAGGGAAAGATGAAGTGTTGGTCTGGAATGTGCAGAAAGGCAAAAAAATACCGAGCACTTAGGATAATTAGCTTTTCTCTAAGTCTGTATAACTTTATCTGCCATTCCAGTTTTCCTGAAGTTCTGTCCAAGTGAGAGAGCTGAGGAGTTTGTTTGCTGGAGATTTTATTCCCCCTCTTTAAGGGGGAGTTGATGTTTCTGCTGGATCTGCAGCTATAAAATGTTCATGGGAGATTTGGCCAAAAAGAGCTGTGCCTAAACCCCCTGTGAAGTTGTCCTGCCCTGACCCTGCTGCCAGCGTGGGATAACTCCCCGTTGGTGTCTGCAGTCATGTCTTGCCCAATCTTGTTTTTAATGTCTCGGGAAATTGGGCTTTTATCACTTCCTTAGGCAAATTCCTTCGCAGGATAACAAAGCTGGCTTGGGGAAGGCTTTCTGCTCAGATTCAGAGAGTGAGGCTTGCAAATGGAGAACTTTTTCTTATGTTAAACGTGAATTCTGAATAGTTTATCTTATTATTCAGACTTCTGACTCCTTCTTCAAACACCTCCTTGTTCGTTTTGCTCTTTTGGGTATCCCGCAGTGAGATCTGGATTGCAATCACATCCGTTTTTCTATCAGAAAAAAAGAAATTACTCCTGATTATGTAAATAATTGTATCAATTTGGTATAGCATCGGGGTATGGCATGAGCCCCGTGTGTGGTACAAAGGATGCCCATGAAGAAGACACTTTGAATTTTTTATTTGCAGCTTTTAATGGGACTTATTTGCTACCTTAAAAAGGGTGGATTTCCATCTCTGCCCCAAAAGAAGGTCCATCCCAGGCTATGCTTCCACTGGATGTGTCCATCCCTCCACTTAGCATCCATACATTGCTCATGCTTTGGAGTCTGCCAAGCAGGATATCCTCATTTCTAGACTTGTTTTGCTCTCTCTTATTTTTCTGTACAACAGATTTATCCCCCATTAAAATTTTCAATTATTTCTGGGCTTGATGTCATCTCAGTTATCTCCTTTCTTCGACTTACAGTCTCTAGTTCATCTTACAAATGCAGGTACAGCTTTTTGTAAACCTTCCTGAAGTTTATTTAATCACAAAGGCTTTACCAAGGCCTGACTCCACACTTGTGCAATAGGATGATAAAATCAGATCTTGGCCAACTTCTCCGTGGGAAGTGTGTTTGAATACACTTTACTTGGCTTTTCACAGCCTGTTGTGACTTCTCATTAACTTAAACCCAACGTTTCTTAATAGGTTGGAACAGATAATTATCTTGCCAGTGTTAAAAAGAGTCATCATTCATCTGGAACGATTCCATGGATAAATACAACCTGAATGGGATAATGGCTCTGTCTGCTGATCACATTTCTCAGGCTGACTTTTCTTCCATACAAATCTAATTGTTCGAGTTGAAGCTGGGCATTAGGGAAGTTTTAAGAAGTAAGAATTAGTTTTTAAACTCCACATCCAAAATTCAGTTGCAATGTTGCCAGGACAAGGAGAAGCTGTGCCAGGGAAGGCTCAGGTTGGACATCAGGAGGGATTTTCTCATGGAAAGGGTGGTCAGGCACTGAAAGGGACTGGAGTCCCCATCCCTGGAGCTGGTGAAGAAATGACTGGGTGTGGCACTTTAGTGCTATGATTTAGCTGATGTGGTGGTGATCAGTCAAAGGCTGGAGCTGATGACCTTGGAGGGCTCTTCCAACCTCAGTAATCCTGTCATTCTGTGATCTAATATTGGGCAGATTTTCTTTCTCCCTATTTTGAAGTGGTGACAGCAAATGGGCAAGTCTGTTCCAGTGCCCCAAATGCTGTGAGCAAATCCCTGACTCATCCCTTCCCTGGGCTGGCTGGGAACTCAGCTGGAATTATGCCAGAGCTTTTCCAAGGGGAGGTGGCACCGCTCTCACTTTCATGCCCAGCAGTCCTGAGTCATCACAGGTAGAAATGGAATTCAGGGATGTCTCCTGGATCTTTCTTCTGGGATGTTTTCTTTTCCTGCATTGGGGTGGTTTGTTCCTACATGGTGTAGCTGCTCTGTGAGTTCCCTCCAATCAAACCAAGTGTTTGTTATGGGCACAGTGATGATCTGCTCTTCTTTGGAACTTGAATTGAGGAATGTCAGAAAATTATCAGTCACCAGCCTGCAGAACTCCCACAAATAGCAAAGTTTGGTCTTCTAATGTGATTTCTCCTGTGGATGAGCTGATGGGTGTCTGCTCTGTGAGATTCATGGTCATGTTTTCAAAGCCTGGTTAAGAAAACATCAATATGAACACTCTGGAGTTTAAAAAAAAAACAAAACCCCAAAATACTGCATGTGGTCTGTGTGTTGTCAGTTCTGGAGTTTCAAATAACAAATGCTGCATGTGGCCACAGTGTTGTTAGTACTTTCTGTTTAACTTTGGTTAATGTGTGTTACCTGTTGGCAGAATACAGTTGCTTTGTGGGCTCTTCACACTAAAATATTTCCAGGGGAGCCAAGTAGCTACACAAAACTCATTGTGGAGTGCCAGACATGAATGTGTGACTGAGGTGTGGCTTTGAGCTGTGCCTGTGGGCACAGGGATGAACCAGTTTGGTCCCAGCAGGAGCAACAGCACCTCAGATCCTACTCTTGGAGGGGCTTTACCACAGGAGTTGTCCCATTTCTTGGCCAGGAGAGCTGGAAGGGTGAGGAGGGGTAGGGAATCAAGCATCCCAACCTCTGGTACAGCCTGACACCCACCAGCTGCTGGGCAGTGTTTGGCCACTGGTTGTTTGTCACCTCCCTCCCACGACAGCAATATCAGCACTGGATCTGCCTTTTTTTCCCCCCTAAACCCTGCAAGTTTAAGCCCTGTGGTCCCAAAACTTTGGGTTAGGTAAGGGTTGTGTGGGTTAGACAAGCTCAGCTGTTAATTAAGAGCAGAGAATGAGAAGGGATGGACCCAGTGGGCCAAAATCTCAGCTGATGCCAACAGGTGCCACTTCCCTGTGCCCAGGGCCTGTCCCCAGCAGTGGGTTCTGCCCTGGGAACCTGCACAGGCCAGGATGTGCTGGTAGGGGAGTTCTAATGCCTTCAAGTTTCTGTTTACACTGGGAATACTTGGCAGTGTTGGATAAGCAGGGCTGCCAGGTGGGCTTTTAAGCCAGGCCTTATTTATAAAGAGGGCACTGGCTGTGTCTGAACCAAACGGCTTCGTGGGATTGTATGAGCTGGTGTTTACAACCTCTGATGATTTTTGAATGAAATAGAGGAGTTGCCAACAGATCAAATAAAGGCAGAAGATCTCAGCATATCCTTGCATGCCATGTTTTATGAGTGAAATCTGGGAATAAGCTAAAGGATGGTGTGAAAGCGAAATGAATGCGCTTCAGAACATTGCCGTTCTCTAACTCACAGCATCCCCACTCTGCCTCCCCTGTGCACCTCTGACATCACCCAGCACTGGCAGGGTGCAGGATTCAGATCATCCCAGCACCCTCCAGGGTGCAGGATTGGGCTGTGGGATGTTCATTTTCAGTGATTTTTTCCAGGACTGGCACGCTGAGCTTGGCTTGGTTTTTATTTCACCTTCCCTCTCCCACGCTCAGCGCCGTCCAACATCGCTCTCCTCCTTCTCCAGGTCGGGTTTCTCAGGGCTGGGTGGACACAGGGAATTAGGAGGTGCTCTGCTTTCCCATGCCATGGAATGTGTGTGCACACCCCTTCTTCCCACCCTCCCACCATCACTCCCTAAAGCTCATATAAAATCTATTTATCCCTGGGGGATGACTCCAAAAGCCTTCCCCGATGCCTGAGCAGCCTCACAGGATGCATGTGGATCTGCTGTTACAAGGAGACAGTAAATCCTGGATGCTGGATGAGGTTTGGATACAGGGAATGTTCTGCTATGACCTAGAGCTGAGGCAGGACGTGCTGGCTTAACACCACCCTCCCTGTGCTTTGCTGTTTAAAATAGAAATACAGACTTCAATCTCCGTTCAGCTTTTTCCTGAGGAGTAAAGAATTCTCCCAGCAATGAGCAGGTGCTGCTGGGGTTCAGATCAGTCCTTCCTGCCCTATTTCCAGGAGTTTTCATACAAGAAACCCTGTTAACTTCAGTGTATGAACCTCATCCCTTCTCATACACATGAGTTCTCAGGATTCAAATATCTCATAAATATTACCAGGTAACACCTTCAGCAGCCTCTCAGCACCGTGTTTCCCTCAGCTCTACCACTGCAGAGTCATTCTACCTCTCTAAAACCCGTGGAGAGGTTTTAGGGTGGGTCAAGTCCATCCCAAAGATGCTTCATTAGCACGAGGCCTCGCAGTGAGCAGCATTGCAAAACAAACTCCAGCCCTGGCCCGCTGCCTTTTCCCCCTTGGCTGCTTCTGCTGCCCAGATGGCTCAGCCTGGCAGCACAGAGCATCAAATCATTTTATTCCTACGACAGCAACTTGATTCCTGATGATACAGAATCCATACATTAACAGCATCTCGTGGTTTTTCTCTTTTCCCCTTCCAGGAGTGAATTCCTCGGTCGTTGCTGATTTCATGCCCACATCGTCATGGAACATCTCGAGTGAATTAGATAAAGGTAAGCAAGCAGAAAAAAAAAACCAAAACACCCCAAACCACCTGAAATCAGATTTTAAAACCTCCATTTTTCTTGACTTGACCAAATCAGCAGGCAAAGGGGGTCAGGGGGTATTCAAGATAAACCTTGTTTGCCTCGGGATGCTTGGACATTTAATTCCGTGTGGTTCTGGGATTTCTGGAGATCACTGTGTTCGTTTCTTGTACCAGGTTAATCTTCCACGTGGCAAAAATATTTCAAGATGTTCTGTCACACTTTTTTTTTTTTTTAATCTGCTGACTCTTGGGATCTGAACTCAAAATTCACAAGCACCAGTTTGCCCTGATGTGTTTTATTACCAAACTTTGAGGCTTTGATAATACAAAATACATTTGCAAGTGGTAATTAGGTGTAACTTTGGAGCTCTCCAAGGAGTATATGTTGTCAAAAAAATGAGAGATTTATCATCCTCCTTCATTTTGTAAATTAATCACTGCTAATTTAAGGCAAATTGCTGAGATTCCCTCATTGCAAGGCAGTGGCTGCAGCTCCTGAGTGAAACCTGTGCATCTTTGAGGATGCCCTTAGCCACCCTCACTGTGCAATTTGTCAACCACTTCTCCTTTGCCAGCCATTTACTATTGAGATGGAAATGTCCCACCACGTGGAATTCTGCCCCAGATGGTTTCCCGACTGTTTTTGTCTGTGTTTTGTTAATTTTTTTTTGAACATGTGTTCATAACCTTTGATGTTTATGTATAAATATGTTTTCTGTGTTTAAGAATGAGGAGAATATGTAATTCTGGGTACTTTGGGTTGATTCTTTCACATCTGCCTTCCCAGCAGGGAAGGAGCAGGACTTTCTGGTGATCCAGGACACAGTGGAGAAGATGAAAGTCAAAGGGCTGGTGCTTGCTGGTGGGAAAGGGAGGAAAGCTTGTGGTCATTCAGCAGAGAATTCCCAGATCCCAAGAAATTGCTGAGGGAAGGTGGGATGAGAATGGATTTCTTATCCCACTGCAGGGATTCATCCAAGTGCTCATGGCAGGTCTGGGCTGTGCTCAGGGAACATCCCAGAGCTGGAGAGAAGTGAAGGTGGTGCTTCCCCCAGGCAGGATCATGGAATCCTGGAATGGTTTGGGTTAGGAGGGACCTCAAAGCCCAACCAGTCCCACCCCAGGGACACCTTCCACTGTCCCAGGCTGCTCCAAGCCCTGTCCAGCCTGGCCTTGGACACTTCAGGGATCCAGGGGCAGCCACAGCTGCTCTGAGCACCCTGTGCCAGGCCCTGCCCACCCTCACAGCCAAGAATTTATTCCTAATATCCAACTCAAACCTCCTGGCTTTCAATTTGAAGCCATTCCCCCTTGTCCTGTCACTAAATGTCCTTGCAAAAAGTTTCTTTCCATCTTTCTTGAATATCTGTTGGAGGGAGAGGCAAACTCCTGTTTTAGTCCCTGGAGTTTCACCACTGCCACCACCACCACTGAGATCTGCACTGTGGAAGCTGCAGAGAGAGGAGCCTGTTCCTTCCCAGGAGTTTGCACAGCCTGCTCTGTGCCATAAACCTTGTCCAGGCCCCACAGGTACAACACACAATAAATATTATATTCTGGAGGCATTGCTGCTTAGCAAATTTGACTCTCATCTCCACTCCTCTTCATCATCCAGCTGCTGAAATCTTTTTCCTCTGCCACCTCCCTGTTGCTGACATTTAGTCAGGAATCACATGGACACACAATCCAGGAGAGGAATTCCTCCTGATCTCCCATCTAAACTTGCTCTCTTTCCATGTTTCTTCCTCGTTTGGCAGCTTGCTTTGGTTTTTCAGAAAGCAGGAAATAATCAAATGGCCTAGGGAATAAAAGGAAAGAACACAAATCCGCTCAAAAATTCGGAAATGCCAGAGAAAGCAAAAACTTTGACTTTGGAGAGTCCAAGCAGAGCTGCCCCCATGTGAGTGAACCATCTCCCAGGGCACCTGTTGCTGAGCTGGAGATATTGTCAGAAACAGGTAAAATGAAATTCCCGGCTTCTAATCCACCTGGAATGCGGCAATTAGCAGCGCTTGGGCTGAATCCCGCATTCCTGGGGGATTACCGGCCCCTTTGCTGATTAGCATTTAGAGTGCTGGCAGCTCCCACACCTCAGCACGGATTTACATACGGGATTAAAACGCGTTTGTGCCCCAAAAGCTTCGTCAGAGGGGCGGCTTCTGCCAGCAAAGGCACGCAGGTTTTGGCTTGTCTCGGGCACCAACAGGGGCTTTCATGTGGGAGCTGCTGCTTCTCCTCAAAGCCTTGGAAACTCCTGCTTGGATCAAGCCAAGCACACGCTGAGCTGGGCAGTGCGAACCTCAGAGGAGAAAATGAGGCTGGGTTCCCATTTCTTTTGCATCTCGAGGAGTCAACATCCACTTGTCTTCCAGGAGGTCACGCCGGGCGTCCCAGTAAAACTCATTTTAAAGGCTGTTAAAAGCTCACCACATGAAAGTGGCTTCCAACCAGATTTCCCCATTAAATCCCTGCCTGCTCTAAGTGGCTCCAGCTCTACCTGCTGCCTTTTGGAAATGAGCATCTCCTCCTCCAGCGTGTGCCCCGTGTTGGGGAAGGAGGAACAGCTTGTTATTAATATTCTGCAGTTTGAAATAATGACTTAATCTGGTGCTTTCCCTCGCCGGGTGAGTTCTGCAGTGATTATCTTACAACTGAGCCCTATTCAGGTTTCAATTTCTATTAAATAAGCTAAATCGACAGCATTAAACAGTTGCCTGTTTATTCTTTTTAGCAGGAAATGAATTTAAAAGAGACGCAGCCACCCGTGAAGAGCTGTTGAAAGCAGCGATTGATGGGAGGGAGGAGGTGGTTTCTCACCAAAACCTTAAAAAAACAAACAAACTGGGCATAAAAAATAAAAAAATAATTACTTTTAAAACGGGGGAGATTTAGCTATGAGCATTTCTCCCTCTCTCTCCCTACCAGTAAACCATGGTGTGCAGAGGGAATGCCACGGGGGAGAGAGAGAAATGAAAATATGATCCTATAAATACTTAATTCTGTAAGGAGAAATAAGTGAAGTTTGAGGGGGAAGGCTGGTGGCAGCATGTGAAGCTTTTTACTCCCAAGTCTTTGGCTGAGGTTCCCTTTGGCTGGGGGAGCCTGGAGCAGCCCCAGGTGGGAGATATCCCATGGGGGCCATGGTTCATTGCTCCAAGAGGCTGGGAAAAGCCTCATCCCTGTGTCCTACACAGCCCCATGGCACAGGGTTTTCCCCTTGGATTTCTCCTTCCCTGTCTGTCCCCTCACATCACCAGCTCCAGCTCTTTGTTTGGGAAAGCTCCCAGTTTCCCATCTTTAGAAAGATGAAAAGCCCTGCATCCTCCTCCTGCTGTCCCACAGAACAGATCATGGAAGGCTTTTCCTTTTTCCTTCCATCCCATGTCAGTTGATTTACAGAGAAATAGGTCTGAATTGGAATGAGAGCCTATTTACATCTGCTACAGTGGAGGAACTGTTTGGGATCTCGTCATCCTTAGGCAAAGATAATATTGAAGTCTTGGCCAGGAAAGAGTCAGCTTTGGAATATTATTGTAACTGTGAGTAGGATTCAGCTTCAGTGGCTGTTCATTCTGCAGGGCTGATGAGAGAATGATGCTGTCACTGCAGCTTCCCTGGAATGGGTCCTCCCAGAGCCCCCATTCCCACCTGCAGCCTCCTCCAGAGGCACAGGGATGTGTCCTGCCTGTGGCTGAGCTGAGCTGAGCTGAGGGCACCAGGGCAGGGCTGCAGCACATTTGCTGGTTCCTCCTCCCAAGATCTCTTCCCTTGGTCCTTCAGCTTCCAAAGAAAACCATTACTGTGAGTTTTTGCCTCTTTTCCATTCATGGCCTATCAGCTCTGGCAAACAAGTTTAAACCCTGGAGCTTGGGAACCATTTCCATTTCCAGACATCCAGCATCCACACGATCCCAGGCTTGAGCTCCCCACAGCCTCTCTGGGACACAGCACTTCCCAGCCCCACGGTGCTCCCTGCAACAAAGACTCCCTGGAGAGCTTGGCAGCAGGAGTCAGGATTTCACAGCTGAAGATTCAGCTGGGATTTGTCCTTAACATTCAAAGGCATATCAAGGATCACCTCCAGCACCTCTCCCCTGGGATGGTCTGGGGATGTACAGCAGAAAGTGACTGTAGAGGGTCCAAACAAGGGATGGGAGAGGTGCAGCGTTTGGGACTGCGTGTCCTGAACTTCCTGGAGATCCTGGAGTGGGCAGAACATTCCCTGGAAAGGGCTGGACAGCAGCTCCAGCACAGGAGGAGGAAAATGCAGACAGTGGAAGGTCTGCAGGACATGCAGGGGTGCAGCCAGGCTGCTCATGGGCTCCCCTCAGTGACAAATCCAGGCTGAAGCTGCCACCTTGGCATGTCCTTCCAGGCAGGGAAAGGATCTTCTGTGAGTCCTTAGAGAGAAAACCTCAGTGATCTCCCAGGGAGGATTTGACTCTTAAGCAAATTACATCCCAAACAACACAAACACAACCAAAGGTGGGCAAAACCAGGTGGATCGAGGCCTCCTGCCTTTGGCCCCAGTCCTTCAGAGATTCCAGATTCTCCTTTGAAATCACTGGATGCGAATTTGATACGTGTGCTGAAAGGGGAAGAATTACAGCTTTCACATTCATGCACAATTTACCTTTCTATTTTCCTTTATTATCTGGGGGATATGGGGTAAATCAAGCTCCCCTGATGGGGCTCAGGGTTCTGATTCGATTTGTGGGGTCCCGTTAGTAGCAGGGCAGTAAATTACTGCTACTTTGTTTGAAAATTTTTTTAGCCACAGTACATTAGCTCCTTTTGTTTGCTTTTCCACTGACGGAGTGCACGTTTTTATTTGAGAATTTGTGTTTCATGAATGTCTCATTTATAAATAATACAGGGTGTGAAATTCAAAGGTCACAGAACGCAGCCTGAAAATGAAACCACCCTGAGTAACTTTGGGCTTTCACAGCAAAAATCTTTCACAAAAAGCTTCACTTATTTTCTGTTTTTTCTATAATCTGAGTGTGTGCAGTGAATATTGACCATTATACATAAGGTAACTATATATAATAACCTTTTCCTGGCTCATCCAGCTATCTTTGTTTATTTGAAAGATTGATGGATCAGAGGGTCAAGGAACGTGTTTTATTGTACGTTTCTGTTCCAAATTTCCTGACATTTTTGGTTGGAAAAAAAAAAAAATAGGCCTTTAAAAGGCACAGAAAGGGCTAATAAGAACCAGATCCTAAAGTGATGCTATGTCAAAATGTCAGAAATAACAGCTTTTCTTTGACTCCACAGCATTAATCTTGAGGCACATACCTTTCCATACACCCTCCCTTTAATGCTCGAGTTTTTCTTTGTGGCTCTTTACTGCAGAGCAGCTTCTAAAGTGACAACAAAATCCCTTGATGGTTTTCAGTAGTTGGCTTTATAGCTGGATGTGGACATTTGTTTACCTATTCCAAATCACTTTTTTTTTTTTTTTTTTTGGTGATAAAGTTTAGAGGTTTCCTACTTGGGCTATAAAACTGGTTCCTGAGTAAAGAAAAGCCTTATTTCCCCTCAAAATGACCTCTGAGACATTTGTCCTTAAACCTCAGAGTTCTCTGATGAAAGGAGGGGCAGAAGCAACTCTCAAGTGCATTCAAGAGTTCATGGAGGGCAGTAAGTTGTTCAGTTCCCACCCAAAAGCAGTGGGATTCAGGTTCCAGATAAGTTTTGGAAAGTCCAGTTTCCCTCTACAAGCCCAGTGCTGTCTCCAAGCTGCCAAATTATCAGAATACAAAAATTAATGCTGAGAACTTCAGCGACAGTCACACCTGGAGATCTGAAAAGCCATCAAGCCTGGTTGAGGTCAGGGAGTTACCCTGGGGGGCACTGAACCCTCTGGATGGAGTCTGGGAAGGGAAAGTCCAGCACAGAACTTCCACGTGCATCCCACGTTGACTCCTCTGAGAAAACCCACTGGAAGTAAAGGTGGACAAGCTAAGGCAGCAGAGGGTTTTCCTTTTGTCCCAAGATTGTAGACATTGGATATTTCCACATGATTATCTGGACTTCTTTAACCCTGATATTCCTCAAGTGTTGCCAGATCATGACTTGAGTGCAGCATCTCTTCCCTCCCACTGTCATTCCTCTTGTTTATTCATTTAAAATAGGCAAAATTCCATGTGGGACTTTTCCTTTCACCCCTTTTAATAACAAGGTCTGGTGATCAGACCCATGGGGAGTTGTCCTCCTTGGTGAGTTACGGGCAGATCCAGCAATCCATGGTGAATCTCTTTTCCAAGGGATGTGTACAGCCATGCTTCCATCAGAAATCCAATCCTGCTGCTCCCTTCCTTTCCATGGAGCAGCCAGCAAGCCCCTCCAGCATCTTCAGTCTGGGTGGGCTCTGTGTTATTGACTTCTCCAAAGACAACTATTCCCTATGGAACATTTCCAGCAGAGTGAGGTGGTGCCAATCTCTGTGAGTGTAGAGCACAGCCAGGAGTGGCACCACACTGGATAATCCAAGGCTCTGAGTGAATGAAAATTCAGATTTTCCCGAGACACTTTGGGGTGTTTTTCCCAGTGATTTTTGCTGTGACGAAGAACCGAGGAGCTGCCAAACCTCTCAGTTCACAAACATAATTCCAGGCCAGGTTGGACAGGGCTTGATCAGCCTGGGACAGTGGAAGGTTCCCTGCCCGTGGCAGGGTTTGGAATGAGCTGATCCTTGAGGTCCCTCCCAGCCCAAACCATTCCAGGATTCCATAAATGCAAGGGAATTTGCATTTATGGAGTCCTGGAATATTGGTGTCCCAGTGCCTTACTCCAGCCAGGTCAGGTTCTGCTTTCTGTGCTGCAGTGCAGGTTTGGATCTTCAAATCCAGAATTAAGCAATTTCTCCAGGCCAGCAGCTGGAAAAGGTGTCCCCACAGCTGCTTGAGGAAAGGTCTGGAGATGTTTGCAGAGAACTGTGTTGTTCCCCATCTGTAATGGAAGGAACTTGACTCACCAGCCTCTCTCGTGCACCTGGATTAAAGCTGGTTTAGGCTTGAGCAGAGACTTTAATTTTAGCTTTTCTTTGAATATTCCAAAAGATCAGAAGGGCAGAAAGAGAAGGATAAATGAAACAACAACTCTCCTCATAAAATGACCCTTCCAGGGTCTAATCCTGCATCCCCATCGTGCTTTAAACACCTTTGTGAAATCAGAAACATGCAGCACACACGGTGCTGGGTGGGGAAAGGTCTGGCTGTGGCCAGCAAAATCCTCCTGCAAGCCAAGAGGGTGTTACTGCTCTAAGATGTGTCTTTGGTAATTTAAGATGGAGTAACCATGTGGTCACAGAGCAGATTAACATTCCTTGGCCGGCCAGGACGAGCTTTTATTTTGAAAGCCACCTGGGTTCCACTTAAAAGTAGTAGAATAGTGGAGGATTTATTAGGGCTGGGCAGGCTCCTATTTAACAATGTCAAGGCAGAGCTGTGGAAATACAGACACTTTTCTTCTTTGGAGACACGCAGCGCTCTACGGCTCGTCCTTGCACAGCTGTTGCTGTTCTGTAACATCAAACCAGCACAGAGTTTGGCCATGAAGGATACCTAATATTTGGGTTTTTATATGCAGTGTCTCCAATTTATGCGCTCAGAATCATGAGGATGACTTATGATGTGTTGTGTTTGCCTTGGCAATGGCTCAAACCCAGAAATATATTTCAGGCTTGGCTTTCCAGATATTATCTCAAGTCATTTAAAAGTTCATTATAGGGCACCCGCTAGTGCTGCTCTAGTAAAGGGGCTGTCAGCATTTTTCAAGGGTTTATAACTCAGCCATTAAAAAAAAACTCTCTGTGGGCTGAAACTTGGCATTCGGGGTCTAGGCCCGGCAGTAAATTGTTTTTACAAATTAAAAAAAAATCAGTTTGACTATTATTAAATTATAGGTGGGCTAAATTTTATTTAGAGCTCTTTCAGGCTATTCTCCCGTACTTCTGTAAATTAAAACGTTCCCTAAATGTTTTTATAGAGTGCTACTCTAAAATACGGACGGGCTTTTGTTCTGTGCTTGAATTCTGAGATTTAACTTAAAATATAAGAGCAGTTCTTAGCCCAGCATAGCACTTTTCACCTTCAAAGTGCTTTATGAGCATTATCTCATTAATGTACATAGCAGCCTCCCCATGATGTAAGAGGGATTATTATCCTCACTTTATGGCTGGAGACATCGAGCCAAAAGGTTTAGGGCTGTTTTTAAAAGGCCTTAGTTGCACAAATCCCATGTGAGCTTTGATTGGCTTTGGGTGTCTACTTCCCTTTGGCTCTTCTAAAAATCACAACTGAGCTGATTCACCCAAGGCTGCTCCGAGCCAGGATTCAACTCAGACTTTCCAAAGGCTGGTGCCACCAGACTGGATCATTCCCAGTGCACAAAAGCCATCCTTTTTTCTAAGAAATTGTTCTTTAGGTCAGAGGGAGTCAACTCCATTTGGAGAGCTCCTGGATGGCAGGAGAGGGTCAGATGAATTACAGTGAAATGCTTTGGATTGGAAGGAACCTTAAAGCTCATCCCATGCCACCTCTGCCATGGGACACCTTCCACTGTCCCAGGTTGCTCCAAACTGGCCTTGGACACTTTCAGAGGTCCAAGAGCTGGATCCCATGCCACCTCTGCCATGGGACACCTTCCACTGTCCCAGGTTGCTCCAAACTGGCCTTGGACACTTTCAGGGATCCAGGAGCAGCCACAGCTTCTCTGGGCACCCTGTGCCAGGGCCCCCCTGCCACCCTCACAGGGAAGAATTTCTCCTTTGATAGGTTTTGGAAGGTGAGAGACACAATAAAAATAAAAGTGAGCTTCTCTCCAGCCCCTCCACACCAGGCAAGGGCAGCAGTGGAGGAGTTTGGTGCATGCCAGGGAGGGGATGCTCACCATGTTGTGTGCTTCAGTAGCAATCCAAGGTTTTTGGGTCCAATTCCAAAGCTGCTTTGTCTGTGAGAAACATCTCCCAGAGCTCCCAACCTTGAACCTGCCCTGTTTAAATCTCATCTGAGGTGATGAGATCTTGATCTGATGTGATCTGCTTGATCTGGTTTATGACTTGGATGCTAAACTTATGGATTTGAGGACTAATCTAGGGTGAATTTAGTAGATGAACTTCTTTGAGTGTTTCTGCAGTAGCTCATGGAGGAAGGTGGAGAACAGTTAGAGGAGTCAGCAGCTCCTGAGGCCACGTGTGTTGGTACTTAGAACGAAGTTGCAGCCACACTTTTTCACTGACTTATGATTTCTACTAATGCTTCAAAATCCTTTCCCAGCCTTTGGAAACCTGCCCTACATCCTCACGCCTTTATTTGCTTCTCCTGTATTCCTCAGGACCTTTAAAAGATTCTGTTCACTGTGCTGTGTGTCAGCCAGCCCATCCCAGGGCTCTTTCCTCTCTCTGTTAGGCTGGAGATGTCTGAAGCAGTCTCGGGAACATTATCAGGAATTAAATAAATGGCTGCGGTACAGAAACCTTGCGTTGGGTAATTAACTGCGGTTCTCCGGTCCCAGGCTGTTAGTGGGGCTTTATTAAACCCAGGTTGTGCAGAGAGCCCAGGAGTCCACGAGCTGGCTGCAACTCTGCTTCCCAGAGAGGCTGTTGGGATGGCAGGGCAGAAACATTCCTTGGGATTGAGCTTGGGGAAATGGTCCTGGGGAGCTGAGGAGCCATTGGACACCCCTGAGAGAGACTTTGGACCCCGGTGTCTGTCCTGCAGGGCTGGGATCTCTGCCCTTTTAACCCCATCCACGGATTTCCTAAATAATTGGATCCATGGGAGTGTAGGAACAGCTGTATTTTCTTAGAATCGTGGAATGTTCAGGTTGGAAAAGGCCTTTAAGATCACCAAGTCCAACCACTGCCATGTTCACCACTAAACCATGTCCCCAACTGCCACTTCCACGTGTTTTTTGAACATTTCCAGGGATAGTGACTCCACCATTGCCCTGGGCAGCCCTTTTCAATGCTTTACAACTCTTCCCACGAAATTTTTTTCCCTGATGCCCAATGTAAACCTCCCTTGGTGCAACTTGAGGCCGTTCCCTCTCCTCCTGTCCCTTGTTCCCTGAGAGAAGCACAGTTTCACACCTGCAGGTTAGAACTTAATTGAAAAAATACATGTGGAAAAAAAAAAAATCCCTGTGGGCAGGGCCTTGGTGCCAAATGTTTGTCCCAAATGGCTCCTGGGACCAGGTGAGGACAGGGAGGCCTTGTTCAAAGTGCTGTGCAAACACAGGGTAAGTTGTGTGCTAAACAGATTAAAAACAAAGGCAAGAGATACTGCTCTCCACAAACCATAATGAAGGGAGGAGCTGGGCAAGCCAAGATTACAGGGAATAATTAGGGAAGTGGCTTACTTAGGCAGGTGGGGTGGCTGAGCTGGTTTGGAACTGCTGGAGGGTTTTTTCACACTTTTAGGGAGGTTTCTTGCTGGAGTTAACTGCAGGTGGACTTGAGAGTGATGGAGCACAAGCAGCACAGCAGCAGTTTGGGGATTCCCCATCCCCTTCCCTTGGAAGTGTCCAAGGCCAGGTTGGACAGGGCTTGGAGCAACCTGGGATAGTGGGAGGTGTCCCTGCCTGTGGCAGGGGGTGGAGCTGGATGAACTCCGAGGTTCCTTCCAATCCAAATAATTCTGTGATTCCAAGTTCCCTGGCTGATTCTGGCTTTTCCTGACCTCCTGGTTTGGCTCTGAGAGTTCAGGAGTCAGATACAGTAGGGATTTCTCATTCCTTGGCCACCATGCTGGGACAGCCAGCAGCTGATGATGGCTCTGGGCACTAACAGCCACCTGGAGATGAAAGCCTGAGGATTCCATTCCAACCCTCAATCCATCCCCATCTCCCTCCCTGCCTTTAAAGGATTTAATGGAATGGTGAATACAGTGAACTGGGAATGGGCCTCTTCCTGAAGGATGCCCAGTGAAATAGCCCCTGATAGAAGGCAGTGCTCAGGGATGGATTAGGAGAGATTCATCTTTGTAATTTTAATTTGATTTGATTTTTCAATCATGAGCCCTATTTCAGATTTGAAGTTATCTTCAGTACTCTTAGCCATGGAAACACTGAGTGAGAATAAAGTCCCCTTTCCCAGATATGATCCTTATTCCTCATCTCTGCAGTTGGTGCTTACAAAATCATGGATAACACACTATCTGCTCTGCCTGTGAGTCACTAGAAATAGCTTGGAGACAGGATCACAGAATCCTGGAATGGTTTGGGTTGGAAGAAACCTTAAATCTCATCTCATCCCACCCCCTGCCGTGGCAGGGACGCCTTCCACTGTCCCAGGCTGCTCCAAGCCCTGTCCAACCTGGCCTTGGACACTTCCAGGGATCCAGGGGCAGCCACAGCTTCTCTGGGTAACAGGATTTTCACTTCTGAATGATTCCTTTCATATATTCCTATACTTGGTGGATTCTGGCACGAGCAGAGACAGGTCAGCCTCAAAATGAACAGCTGGAGCGCTGAGATGTTCTTCATGTTTATTGGCCAGGAAAAGAAAAAAGAGCAGCAGTGTTTCTTCTGAGCTAAATGAAGCCAAATAGGAGATGTTGAAACAGCAGATATCCACCTCCTTTGTGTCTCTTCCAAAGACGAGCAGCACCTTTCTCCACAGCGACATTCCCTACTCGGGATGCTCCATTGCCCTTCTTTTCTCTCCAACCCCAGATTACTTCCTGACGCTGGACGAGCCCATGAACAACATCACCACCACCCTGGGCCAGACAGCCGAGCTGCACTGCAAGGTGTCTGGGAACCCCCCTCCCACGGTCAGGTGGCTGAAGAACGACGCCCCCGTGGTGCAGGAGCCGCGCAGGATCTCCTTCCGAGCCACCCCCTACGGCTCCCGCCTGCGCATCCGCAACCTGGACACCACCGACACCGGCTACTTCCAGTGCGTGGCCACCAACGGCAGGAGGACTGTCTCCACCACCGGGGTGCTCTTTGTCAAGTTTGGTGAGTGTTCTCCTCTTGAGCCCATCCAGCCCTTCCTTCAGGAGGAGGCGTTTTTTTGGTGGAGCGGCGCCGTGGAATTGCTGGGGTCGGAAAAGCCCAAGTTGGTTAAACGTATTAAACAAGCAAAATCAAACTTGTTAAAGGAACCCAGGTTGTGCAGAGAGCCCAGGAGTCCACGAGCTGGCTGCAACTCTGCTTCCCAGAGAGGCTGTTGGGATGGCAGGGCAGAAACATTCCTTGGGATGGAGCTTGGGGAAACGGTCCTGGGGAGCTGAGGAGCCATTGGACACCCCTGAGAGAGACTTTGGACCCTGGTGTCTGTCCTGCAGGGCTGGGATCTCTGCCCTTTTAACCCTATCCATGGATTTCCTAAATAATTGGATCCATGGGAGTGTAGAAACAGCTGTATTTTTGTAGAATCATGGAATGTTCAGGTTGGAAAAGACCTCCAAGATCATCAAGTCCAACCACTGCCATGTTCACCACTAAACCACGTCCCAACTGCCACACCCATGGTTTTTGAGCAGTTGTAGGGATGGTGACTTCACCACTGCCTTGGGCAGACTGTTCCAACAATTTTGGAGGAGAAAGTTTCCCAATATCCAATGTAAACCTCCCCTGGCCCAGCCTGGGGTCGTTCCCTCTCCTGTCCCTGTTCCCTGGGAGCAGATCCCAGATCCCCCCGGCTGTCCCCTCCTGGCAGGGAGCTGTGCAGAGCCACAAGGGCCCCCCTGAGCCTCCTTTTCCCCAGGCTGAGCCCCCATTGATGTGATACCAGGGTATTTTCAGACCAGAGGAGAAAAACTTTATTCTGAGTGACCTCTGTGTCTGGTGAGTGAGAAATTTCAGCTGGCACTGCGAGCCGAGGGCCTGAGATGAGACACATTTATACCTGTCAGGGAAAATAAGCACTCATTCTTCCAAGTTTATATTGAGATAACTGCCTTCAAAGCTGAGCTTACCACTCAGAAGATTCCAAACAAGAAACAGGTTTTGTGTGTCTTCTCCTCCTCCACTGTCAGGGGGAAATAATTCACTGAGATGAAGATATTTGCTCGCAGTCCTGGTTAATCCTCTTTGGAACTGGACAAATAACATGCAGGGAATGATGGATGTGATGAGTTTCATCATCTTTTTTTTTTCATAAATCTCCCATGTTTTCTGATTTCTGATAAGAAATTAATCATTAGATGTTCTCCTAAGGCAGTTTCAAGAGGAGGGTGAGTTGCTCACCTGTTTATTGTCCTCATGTCGTGTTCTGCAGCCAATACAAGCTTGTCTTTGGTGCTGAGGGACTGCCACTCCTCTGTTCAACTACATAAACCACAGGCAGCACCACAGAGTGGTGCTTTTATCTTTTAAAAGGTTTTCAAAAGCTTCCTGCTTGCTACCTCGCCGTAACTCATCCTGCTGTTTTTCTTCTGTCACTTTTCCAGGTCCCCCGCCAACAGCAAGCCCAGGATCCTCGTAAGTCCTTTCATGTCTCTTCTCTGGGTTCATTAATCTTGCATTTCAGCAGTCAGAAGTTCATTTGTCATTCAGTGTGACAGGAGCACTTTTACATTCTGCTTTTTAACTCAGATAGGATGGTGATTTATTATAACTGAGTTATCTGTCTCGCACTTGTAATTTCATGTTGTCGTGTCAACTCCTATTTCTTACCCCAGACTTCTTAATTTCCAATATTATTACCTTTAGATCCTCTGGTGCCTTCAGTCTGTGAAGTGATTTCAGTGCACCTACAGGTACTTCATCCATGTCACAGCCCAGTCTGGAAAATATTTATCACTACAAGCAGATTTTACTACCCAGGGGCTTCTTGCTGATTTTAAGGGTCGTAAAGTGTGTCTGTCTCTCTGTACCTGCATTAATAAACAGGCTGAAACCTGAGGTTTTAAAGATTGGGTAGGTGGGTGGGAGCAGTGGCTGTTTGTACCACAGCCCCCCATGTCCTGGAGCTCAGGTTTGGCTCCTGCTGCAGGGTCTGAGCACTTCCCACCTTGGATTTTGGCAGTGGAGCTTCTGCCTTGGGCAGTTTTTGAGAATATTCACTTCTAATTTCAAAATATCTGATTTCAGAATATCTGCTTAGTGCCTTGTTGTTCCCAAGTGTGATCTCCAGCTGTCCTGAGGTCTGAAATCAGTTTTGTGGTGCTGTTTATTCACCTCACCTGGTGGAAAAATATTGAAAATCCACTTCTCCTGCTGAGGGAAGAGAAACACAGAACCAACTAAACCAGAAAATTAATCTACTAAAGCAATTAATGCAATTAAAAGGGCTGCAAAACCTGAGAAATGTGAATGTTCCTGGCTCCTTATGGAAGATCTTCCATGTATTATTGCAGAGGATATAAAAGAGGAGAAGCATCTGACCACAAAAGGATGTTGTAGGATGCCCTCTAATGGAACAGCCTAAAATGTGGTTTTATCTTCCCTTGTGAAGGTGCCTGGTGTGGAATCCTGGAGTTTGTTTTGGAAGGGGAGCTCTTTGCTGGGATTTCAGTTCTGTTTGGTGATTGTGGGGCTCTGGGGAGGGAAGTTTCCTGGTGCTGTGGGATTTGGGGGCTGTTGGGCTCTCCAGCAGTTTGGAGACTTAATGAATGAGGTGAGAAAATGGGGATTTTGTGCTGCTCCCACCTAGTTTGGGGTTTTTGTGGGGTTCAACAACACGTCCTTGGTGGCCAGAACCCACGTGAGAGCAGTGTGAGCACAGAAAGCAAAGAGCTGGGCTGGAACATCACTGTCTAGGCCACTCAGGATTGCCTCACTTTTTAAAACAAAATACATTTGGGAATCTTTTCCCATTTTTTTTCTTTCTGGCAGGAGTTTGGTGGTTTTTTGCTCCCCTTCCAAAAAAAACCAAAAAAACAAAAAACCCCCAGAACTTAACCAGCTTAAATACACACATTGGATGTGAAAAGGTGAAAAGAAAGGGAGATGCTCTCTTTAATAGTTGATTTTGTAGTTGTGTCTTATACTTTTGTAACCAAAAGGGAAATTTAATCACACTTCAGTTGCATATTGGGAAATTACCTCAATTTTTGGTTCTTTGCTATTTGCTGTTCTTTCTGTTTGCTGTTCTTCAATGCACAGAATATCCTGGGGATGAGATTGTGTGACTCACTCTCCTGTACAAGCTGAAAAATGAATTTGTAGCTATGAAATTCATTTCTCTGCTTTTTTTTTTTGTGTGTGTGTGAAAACCAAGCCCATCTGTGCCAGTGTTCAAGTTCCAGGGTGAGAGATGAAGTACCTGGTTTGTTTGAAGTGCCTCCCTCATCATCCTCCCTCTGGGGAAACACTTTCCTTGGGAATAGTCTGGAAGCTGGGTCATAAAATTCAGAACAAAACCAATGGCAAGCTCCTGGGCCTGCTTCTCCCATGTCTTTATCAGTCACCCATGAGTGGAAGGTTCTGTTCATTTACAGATTTCATTTGAGGATCGTGTTTTTAAAGCTATCCACACCCTCAGCACTTTCCCTTCCATAATTTATCTGGAATTTTTCCTTCTGCCCCGATGTGATGGCAGAAAAACAAATGGGCCAAGTGTGAAAGGGAGTGTCAAATGATGATTTCTCCAAAAGGAGAGGCAGGCAGGGATTGATAACACAATAATTCATGGGTGTTATTTCTGCTGCTTTCCCTAAGAGAAGAAGTCTGATTTGGAAATCAGTCTGAAGCAAAGGCAGCAGTGCTGTCCCTAAGGACACCAGGAGCCCAAGGGTGCTGAACATCCTTCCTTTAACTCTGCCCTGTTGGACCAGCTCTCAAACCCTTGGAATCACCTTCCATGATCCTGCTCTGCTGCTGTGACTTTGCTGGGAGCAACTTCTTCTGCTTCAAAAAACCCCACACAACAAGCCCTACTGGTGCTTGATAAATAAATCCTTCTTTTATCTTTGGGTGCTGCTTCAGGGCCAGCTGCAGGCAGCTCAGGGGATGTGGGGAGGGTGTGAGTGCCCATGTCCCACACCTGGATGTGTCCCCAGGAGGCAGCTCCAGCTGCTGGAAGAGTTTCCAACACTTGGATGGTGTCAAGGGCACCTGCACATCTGGGAGGGGCAGGGAGGTCAGGGAGCTCTGAGCACCCTCAGCTGATGTATCTCCTCCTTTTACCCACCAGTCCCTGCACTCAAATAGGGCTGAGTGGATCATTCTGGGCAGATCCAAGGCAGCATTTTGGGGGTTCACCCAGGTATTTGTGCATTGCTCTGTGTCTGTGTGTTGTGCACACAAACACGTCACAGAATCCCAGAAGGGTTTGGGTTGGAAGGGACCTCAAAGACCACCCCACTCCAACCCCTGCCAGGGACACCTTCCACTCAACCAGGAATTTGCACTGTAACCATTGCCTCTCAAAATTTCCCCCAAAGCCCAGATTTTGAACGTTGTTTTTGAAGTTCCTGTGCTGCACCTCCCTTTGAAACTCACATTTTATCCATCATCCACGGCAAGGTTGGTCCCTTAAGGACACAGGACATGTGTGTCTTCACCTCAGGTGTGGCTACAGAGATCAGAACCAGAACAGAACCAGGTCAGAGCACAGCAGATTCCTGGAGATGAGAGAATTTAATGTAACAATAGAAGTACTTTGGCCTGGGAAATGGTTCTGTGCCCAACCTTTTTGTTCTTTTTGTCTCATTCTCCGTTGTTCCTGTTGCCTGGAGCCTTGGCTTTGTGCTTATCCCAAACTTTGCCCACTGCAGGAGAAACCCTGGGCACAAATTGCTGGAATTGGAGGTGGTGGAGCAAGAACTCCCACAGGAGCAGTAGGGAGAAAGAAAGGGGAAAATGCCAGTTTACATGGGCTGGTGTGAAAATGAGCTGGAAAAACCCTGCTGGAGTGGAATCCAGTGGGGAGAGTGCAGGAAAATGCTCTGTATTTATTATTTCTTGTTTATTGTGTTGTGAGCGTGTTCTGAAGAGGTTTAACCTGGGTGTGTATGGCAGGGATACATTCCCAAGTGGAATATGTACATCCTGGTGCCAATATTTCTCTGGAACAGTTCTTTTATTCTTCATGGAGCCTCTTCTATATATAAATATCCTAAATATGGCATTGTTTTGTTCTTTATTTAACCACTGGGAACGAAGAGAGGGGAAAAGAGGAGACAAGAGGGCTGTAATTTTAAGGAGCATCTGATTCATAAAATGAAATGAGGTTTGTGATTCCCAGAAATAGCTTGCAAGGCTTGTGAAACCACAAACCCCCCCTGGATTTTCCCTTCTTTTTCAGTGACTGAGATTTTTTTTTTCTTTTTTAGATTTTTTTATTTTTTTTTTAACTTTCAGCTAAACACATCTGGGTTTTTTAGTCAAACAGATCTTTTGTACAGTGCCTCTGTGTGCCAACACGGTTCCTGCAACAAGAAAACGTGTAAGCACTGGCCAGCATCCAGGTGAGGCTTGGCCAACTGCTTGTGTGATTGTGGGTTTCAAAGAGGAACACAGAGACATTCCTCTTTTGCCCACAGGAGGTAAAATTTAGAGGAGAAAAAAAAAAAATTGCCAATCAAGAGGCCAGAACAGATTCCCTGCTCCGGCAGCATCCTGAGAGCGCTCTGGCTGCCAGGTTTGACTCCTGGAATCCTGGAATTCCAGCCTGCCCCACATCTTGTGGCTGGCACAGGAAAGTCCCTCCTGCTGTTCAATGATGGAAATTCTGAATGAGGAGTGGACACAACTCCCAGGTGTTTTGGTGTGGGATCTTTTACAGTCCCACTGCGTGCTGCTGCTGCAGCTCATTCCTACGGCCTGTGGGGATCTGACATGAGCCTGAAGTGGGATATTCCATGCAGAGGCCAATATAAATATATATTTGGGGGGGGTGGGGTGGATAAAAAGCCCCACGTGGTGCAAGGTTGGAGCCTGAGTGGCTGATGCTGACACAAACCATGTTACGTGCTGCTGCCTGACTTCATCCCAGGGAAAATAATCCCCCCTCAGTTTGCCAGGGGCTGGGGCAGGTTATCTGCTGGGAATGTTCCCAGGGAGAGCTGGCCTTGTCCCCTCCACGGGCTCTTTGATCTGCTGCACACTTATCTCTCGTGCCACTGTCTCACCTTTTCCCTGGATAGTTCTGCTCTGGCACTGGGGACAAGGAAGTGTCTGCTGAGGGACCAGGGTGTGGAGGTTTTTGGGGGTCAGGCTCTTGGATTTTCCTGAGCGAGCAGAAAAGACCTGAAAACCTCTGGGTAAATGGGATAAAGAATTTAGGAAGCCACAGTTGTGTCTTGTATGAAGTGAATTAATTGGCTGCAGAGCCTATTCCAGGGTGTCTTATCGACCTCAGGGTACTTAGGTAGCTAAATATACACCTTATCTGGGAATCCCAGGCTCCTTTGCCTCTTTACCTCCCCTTATCACCCAGACATGTGGGAAGCTGAGCCAAAGTAAGATTTAAGGTGGGGTTGAGGGGCCTGAACTGGTGCTGGTGCAGCTGAAAGGCCACAGGGCACCTGGTCTGGGCAGATCAGCCCAAACTATTGCAGGAGTGGCCTGAAACAGAAAAGAGAATGGAATCACAGGGTGGGGTGGGGTGGGAAGGACCTTAAATCCCATCCATCCCACCCCTGCCATGGCAGGGACACCTTCCACTGTCCCAGGCTACTCCAAACCCATCCAACCTGGCCTTGGACACTTCCACAGATCCAGGAGCAGCCAGAGCTGCTCTGGGAATTCTGTTCCAGGGCCTTCCCACCCTCCCAGCCAGCAATTCCTTCCCATTACCCCATTGTTCCTGCCTGCTGTGCCCTGCATCACCTTCCCATTCTCATGTGAGCAGTGCTGCCAACAGCCACCTTCTTTGCCATGAAGTGGCTTCAGCTGTGTTTTGCTATGCTGTGGCAAGCCTGCAGGAAAGAAATGGGCCTGGAGCTTGGTGAAAGATCGACCTTAGAAAGTGCTTTTGACTTTTGAGAGGGTATCTGATAACTGTTTCTGCAGATTTCAGCTGAAGTGTTCCCTTATCTGCGGGCAGTGCAAACAGAAACCCCTCCTGCCCACACGTGGCACGGGGGGAAAGGCCCAGCCCAGCGTGGAGACAGAGCTGAATTATCTGAAAACAGATTAATTACAGAGGGGTCAATATTGTTTTAAGCAGGGAGGGAGGGAGAAGGGAGTGAAGCATTAGAACTTGGGCATGGGGAGCACAAAGGAGAGACAATGCTCTATGCAGGAGCTGGCTTGGCTTGCCTTCTGTGCAGGATCACCCAGAGCAGCTACAGATGGATGAGAATAAATGTTTGGGGTGGAAGTGGCCCTTGTGGAATGTTCCAGTCAGGATTTGAGGAGCTTGGGACTTATATTTCCAGCAGACTTTCACACAACCAGCTGCACAGGCAGTATTCCCTGGCCTGGCATGTGGGATTTGTGGCCAGATCCTGGAGACTGAGGGAGTTGAGAGTGAGGATAACACTGAAAGAGGCATTTATGCTGTCATTCTATCTTTATTGCCTTTATTTATATATCCATGACTTGATTTATATTCCTATCTGTGTATATATATCTCAAGACCTTATTGCCTTTTTTAATCCTGGATCCAGGAAATTCTCAAATCCCTCACCGAGTCTCAGTTATTCATTGGACTCAATGATTTTTCCCAACCTTAATAAATCTATGATTCCAAGGGGACTGATAAGTAAAGTACAATATCGGATAAATTTTCCTTTCTCTAATTGAATATCTCAGTTATCAATCTTTCCACAACACTAAAGAAATCCTGTGATGACATAATTTGACCCTGAGTTACAGACTCTGTGCCTGTTTTCCTGATTTATTTTAAAAGGAGCAAAGTGAGGATCATTTTGAAGTTTTTGACAACAGAAAGGCAAAAAGCAAATAAATCAGGAAAGGCTGGAAAGTTGCATTACTTCAGCTGATCATTTCCTCCAGGCCATTGTGTTCATGGAGATGTTCTTCAACTGTTGTAAAAAATAACAAATATCATTAAGCCCAGTTGGCAGTCTGGGTCTGACTAATAATAAACCCAGTCTCGTGAGTTAAACCAAACAGCCAAACCTGCCAAATGTTGTTCCCATTAATGCCTTAGTGTCACCCAGAGGCCTTTTTCCCACTGCTCTCCCTTGCAGAAGTTGTCTGGGCTGGAGTTCATCCCCCCCAGGACAGGGGACCTGTGTTCCTAAGCTCCACATTAAATCTGCTTGGAAACAAAAAACTATTGGATTCGATTAAACATTCAAAGCTTCCAAACTTTGCTTTTATTCCCTGTTGAAACCAAGCTGAGGCCATCAGGCATTTGTCTCAGAAAATAAAACTTGCACAGCCCCTAACCCAGCAGAGAGGAGGGAGATGCTGGCTGTGCTTCAGAGCAGAGGCATAATCTGGTTTTCCCATATTTCATGTGGTCATTCCAGGTAACAGCTCCTTTGAAGCCAACCCCAAAATCCCTGGTGGAGCTGCTAAAAGCTTGCAGCAGCACTTTGGGCCAAACCACTGGGTTTTTGTGAAGCATTCCAGCGTTCAGGAGGCCGTGTTTGCTCTTTAAGACAGTTTTAATAAAAAAAAAAATTTCATTTAGCTCTAATCAGAAGGACATTTAGAGTGGCTTAGCGGGATTTCTTTGAGCCTGAAGGCTGTGAGGAAAGACCTGACAATATTAGAGTGACAATGGGTTTCAGCCATCCTGGCCTGGGTCAGGTTTCAGTCCTGGCTCAGCAGAGCCTGGCTTTGGAAGGNCCCCAACAGTTGAATCTCTGATCCATCTGAGATTAAACCTGGTTTTTGTTCTGCTTGAGACAACGCAGGAAAATTGCTGATCTGTTGTTTTATTTGTGTGTAAATCCAACCCAGTTCCTTCCTCAGTGGCCTTTCAGGGCAGAGTTGCTAAAATAGAGGTGAGAAGTGTTGTTTTGGGGACAATTTGGGGTTGTATTTTACAATGGAAAATACACCTCAGTCCCAGGCTTTGGGAGCTTTCTATTCTATTTTGGAGGTTTGCTAGTCTACCATATACAGTTAAAAAAATAAAATACAACAAAAAGCTAAGTTATTTGAAACCATGGTCCTTGATTTCCCTCCCCACCAGCCTGTGGTGGGTTCAGAGTCATTCCAAGGATTCAGTGCTGCAGGAGAACACATAGCTTGAGTTTCTTTGGTCCCCACTTCATCTACTGCTCAATGTTTTACTCCTGGAGAAAAGGGAAGGGGCTGGAGGAGGAGGAGAGAAGAAGGGAAATAATTCTATAACCTGAGTACTTATGGTGTAAAATGGTGTCTGGCTGTCATGAGTTCAGTGTAACTGAGTCAGAAAACTGACAATTGGAATCAAGACTTAATTCTGATTTCCTGAAAGAGAAAATGGGGCATCCCTCACGTGGAACAAGTGGGTTTCAAAGTCCTTGTTTTCCTTCAAACCCTGCAGTGCCTGGTGGCCAAATGCTGCTCTAGAACTTTCCTGGGCCTTGGGAGTGGCTGGGTGGAATAAAGAACCACTCACACATTTCAGAGCCCACTTGTAATATCTGAGGTCATCTCCGAGGTACACGAGGCTCCCCTGTGCATTTAATTATGAGGGAAATCCTGTTTAAAGGCCTGTAATGTTTCTGTGGTCACAGTAAAATCTCTCACACAAGCCAGCAGGAAAATCTCAGTGGGCAAATCTCAATCTCTGTCTCATTTTGTTCTTTTACTCCAGTGCCCAGCTGTCGCTGATATTCCTTAAACAAATCCTCTTCTGCTCTTTTTGGTTTGTGTTGATGGGGAACTGAGGAAAGGAGCAGCACTGAGGGATCTGCTGGAGGTTCAGCAGATCCAGAGCTCAGCTCTGGGCACTGCTTCAAGCAGGTTTTTGGTTTTTGGTTTATCTGCCAGCCTGGCTGCCAGTGGGCTGGAAAATGAATTAAGATGAAACATTTCAAACATTGCAGTGGCGAAAGCTCCAGTTGCTTGTGGTAGGAATTATTCAGGAGAACAAAAACTAGGAATAATAATAATAATAATAA
>VWYO01012570.1:224215-236969 GCA_013400275.1 Rhadina sibilatrix
GTGCTCCAACCTGGCCTTGGGCACTGCCAGGGATCCAGGGGCAGCCACAGCTTCTCTGGGAATTCCATCCCAGCCCCTCCCCACCCTCCAAGCCAGGAATTCCTTCCCAATATCCCATCCAAACCTATTCTTTTACAATTTGAAGGCATCCCAAGCTCAATTTAAGATTTTACTCCAGGTTTCTGCAGCCTTCAGGAGAGCCAGTGTTGGGGCAAGTGTTTATTCAGCCTAGTAAAACCATTTAAAAGTGGGAATAAATCTGTAGTGACCCAAGGGGCTTCCATGACTTCAACAGGGTGTAAAACCTTGGGAATGAGCTTTCCTACAAGGATAACATCACTGCTCCTCCTGTGTGCAGTTACTACTCGCTCCCAGTCTGTGTAGCTCCATCACAAAGTCCTGCAGTGCAAGGGAGAAGATTATAAGGTGTTACATTATTTATCCTGATAATTAAAACCATTCCTGACGTTCCAGCTCCAGCTGTTCAAAGCAATAACCCCGGGCCACCTCCAATACTGTAAAAGGAGTTAATCATCCATTTCTGAGTGCGTCAAGTTTATTGATCTTGTTAACAGGAAAACATGCCTGGTTACCTGGGTGAGGAAGGAAAGCACTTATCATCTGAGCTGGGATTTGGATGCTGTTCTTGGTGCCTGAGCCAGCCAGGATCAGTGCTCAGCAAAAATGAATCACAAATGTTACCCTGCCGTAGCTCTCCAGCGTCGGTGAATTTACTTTCAACAAATAAATTTTCTTTCCCTCCTGATTTTGCTCGAGATGGATGGACACATTCTTTTGCCACAGTTCTGCCCAGCAATTAGCACCAAGGACACTTTGCCAGCCAGTCCCCTTTCAAGGTTCACAGCTGGTTTAGGGATTTGGAGGGCTTAAAGTGAGGAGGGACCATTGCAGTCCCCACTGCTGTAGAGCTCTCTCTTTGGGTATTGGCTCAGTTCTGGTGATTTTCAATTAACTGGGGCTCATCTTTGGGGGAAAAAAAAAAGTGCCATGTTGATTTTATCTGCCTTTAACTTCTGAACGTGCTCGTGCATGGGGTCAGATGTCCCTCTAGGGTCCTGAATGTAAAACCACTCTTCCCTTTACAAGCCAGCTCCTGACTCTGCCAAAGCGACCCTGAGAGGTCTCTTTTCCATGAGCTACTGGGCATTGCCCCCAGCTCTGTCACCACTTCAAGTCCTGGGTTGTTTGGGCTTCATTCCAGCCATTCCACTGCTTTGTGGTGTAAGGCCAACAGGGTGGTGTGATTTGGGTTTTCCCAGGCTGTGTGTGAGTACAGACAGCACACGGTATCCTGCAGAGATCATGGAGAGGTTTCTTCTAAGCTTCTAGGATGGAAATTGCCTCAACCTGCCTGTGTCCAAAAGATTTGGCTTTGGCAATTCCTCTCTAATGTCTTCCTTAGCTACTTTTGGAACAGAAGCTATTTTATTGTGTTTAAATGATGAATAAATGCCTTTAACTCTGCGTTCTTGGTGACACTTCCACCATTTCCATCTTGTGAGGAACAAATATGAATTACAGCAGGAACTCTTCATCTTGGACTTGAAAGCATCAGAAAGCCTCTTTTGCACCGTTGGTAGCTCTGATGGTTTTGGAAATCTCCTTGTCTGGCTTTTGCTCCTATCAGTAATTTTTCAGCATTTATTTAAAAATTGGAGGTGCCAGTTTTGCCTCCTCAATGGGCACCAATTAGCCCAGGAATATCAGATGAGGATTTGCCCTTCCAGGAGCATTCCCATCTTTTGGAGACTGGGAAGGAAGCAAGAGATAATGAGAGAAAATATTATTCCAGCAATGCTAAAGGTGAGGGAAGGCTCTGGGGAGCGTTTGCTTTGCACTGGGAGCAGTTTGGGACATCAGGAGCTGTTTCAGGGTCTGATCTTCAGCTGTGTGGGGATAAACCAGAGGAACACCATGGGCTTCAGCTCTGGATTTTTCCATGAATAACATGGATTGTTATTCCATCCTTGGCATTGCAGACAGAACAGGCCATCGTGGTCTTGCCAAAATAAAGTTCCTTGGCTGCATCAAAGGAGCAGCAGGGTAGGAATATCAGGGTTCCCTTTGATTTTCAACTCTAAATGGCTCTGCTGCAGGATAGGGGTGGGGGGCGTGCCTGCCCTTTAAACGATGTTTGGTTCAATCCTCAAATTTTTAATGCAGTTGCAAAATCCATGTTTTATATTACAAGACCACGATAAGAGTGAGTATTGATCTGAGAATTTCACCGACTCCGAGATAAAACCCAGCTTTCAAATTTGATCCAGTGCAACTGCTCCAGTGTGCCAGAACAGATGTTACTAAAACAAGGTTCTAGAAACGAGTCTGTTATCTTAAATAATATTTGTCCAGTGGGAGAATGCATTAATGTCAGCCATATCATGCATTTAAGCTTATCAGTACCAATTAATTTCAGATTTGCAGCTGAATTGTTGGTGGCACCGGTAGGAAGTCTGGCATTCCCCATGCTTTAATTTGCATCAAAGCACCCCAATAATCACGTGTAAAATACCTTTAAAAAGTGTGATCCATTCGCAGCGGCACATTACCATAATTCCTTCTAATGCAAACCTCGAGGGGATTCCTATTCTCAGTTGCTGGCTCACTGGAATAATAAAATAAAACTAAATAAAGCAATTGGGATCGTTTTATATGTTGGGAAATATCAATAAATTTCATATCCTGAAACTTTGACAAGTCCAAAACAAAAGTGCATTTTCAGCCACATGAATTTTAAAAGTGTGCTTATTGTTGGGGATGAAAAGTGGTTTTTTTTCACCTTGAATACCAATTATTGTCTGTAAAAAGGCTGTGATGGGACAGCTTTGAGATGTTTTCCACAGACTGGGCTTTTCCTTGAGTTGCTCAGACAAACAATTTAAACTTGTAGAGTTTCAAACTGGTCAGCGTTGAAAAATTAGATGTTTCCAACCACATCAAAAAAAAAGTATTTAGCATTTACTTAATAATTCGTTTAATCCTGCTGCCAGAAAACAGGCAGGAAGGTGTGTTGGAATATATTCACTTTTTTGGGCTGACATGAGAAAGAGGCAATGACTGGCTGGGGTTTTTGTCCCCTAGAAACTGAAGTTTTGGGAGGGATTTGTCCCATTTTTTTTTTTTTTTTAGTAGAAAATTGCCATTTTTTCACAATTCTTCCCTGGATTTTGAGAATTTGGGGCTGGACATCCTTCTCAAGGCTAACCAAAATGAGAATAGTTGGGCTCTAAATTCTGAATATTCCAGCCCTACCTCATGAAATGAGAGTGGCTTGGTCCCAGGGTGGTTCCTGGAGCGTGGTTGCTTCACTCAGGTCTGTGCAGCCTCTGGAGAGAGGGAAAATGTTTTTAAGGAAAACAAACAGGATCTGTCTCCGTGATATCCCATTTCCATGGGGGCACGGCCAATTTTCTGGGGTTTGTTGTCTTAAGAAGGAGTTTCTTATCTCCAGAAGGATCTTTTCCACAGGCCATTCCCAGTTTGGTATTGGTGGGGACGCCCTTTGGGGCTCTGGCAATTCCCAGCTGAGGAATTTGTGTGCCAGGGCCTGGATTTATGATGGACCTGCAGTTTTTGTGAACTTCCAGTGTTTTCACAGTTGTGAGGCTTGACCAAGGAATTCAGTGGGACCGGCTGCTTCAGATGGGTTTGGATTTACCCTCCAGCTCAAGTTTGTGTTGCTCCTAAACCCAACAATCCCAGACTGCTGAGGAAAGCTCCCTGTTCCCACCCAGGCCTAACTCCCAGGAAGGTTCCTGAGGGAAATCCGCTGCATTTTCTTAAAGAAGTCAGGAATTTCACAGAGCCATAGGATTGTTTAGCTTGGAAAAGCCCTCTGAGATCGAGTCCCAGCACCCCCAGCACTGCCAAGGCCAACGCTGCTCCATGTCCCCAAGTGCCACAGCCACGGGGATTTTGAATCCCTGCAGGGATGGGGACTCCACCACTGCCCCACTTCCAATGCCTGATCACCTTTTTCAGGAAAAAATCCTCCCAATATCCAACCTAAACCTCTCCTGGTACAACTTGAGGCTTTTTCCTCTCATCCTGTTCTCTGGGAGCACAGCCTGACCCCCCCTGGCTGCCCCCTCCTATCATTTTTCTTTTTCTCAAGAGAAATAAACCAGCTAATTTTGGTAACTTCCAGCTTGCTGTTATTTTTGCAGCAATTGTGGACTCCATTTATTGATGGGTGCAAATTTCTGGTCAAATAATGGCTTAAAGCAGCTAACATTATAGGTATTATTTTTAATTAACTTGTGCCGAGGCATGTGTTTCACTTTTAATTCAAGTGTCAGGTTTGTGAAGTCTGTTTCTCATCATGCTTAGGGTTAAAATATTAGGCCACCAGAAGAAAGAGCTATTTGAGGCACAGAAGACAAATTAAATGTTAGGAGGAAGGAGAGGGGAGGGAGGAGCAGAAATAAAGCTGTGACTCCAGAAAATAAGGGAAAGCAGGAGAGAGTTAGGGAGAGATAAAATGGGCTGAAACTCATCTTGTGGGGTTCAGTGTTACAGGTTTTTCTCTCAGTTTGGAAGAGTTCAAAGCTGTATTTGCAGCGTCCTGATACCCAGGAAAGGTTGAGGTGTTGCTTTCTAGAACATCAGAATCTGGATTTTCGGAATTTAGGGCCGGGTGACCTTCTCAAGTCTAACCAAACTGCGCCTAATTGAGCCCTTAATTCTGAATATTCCCTCCCAGCTAGGAGAGATTTGGGCCAAAAAAAAATAAAAATTGAAGGGTGTGGCCAAGCTCTTCCCTTTGCCTTAGTGTCCAGCTTCCCAGCTGGTAGGACATGGATGAGGATGGGATGTGCTCCGGCCCTATCCATCCCCCCCCAAGACCCCTCAGACCATCAGCCACAGGGTCTGGGATCACTCAGGGCAGAGCAGCTGCAGATTTCTGGGGTGGAGCTGCCAACCCTCCCACCCCAACCTCCTCCTCTGGAGCTCGATGCCCCATGAGAGGTGGGTGAGGGTGGGTGAGACCCCTGCGGCCCCGGGAGGGAATCCAGCAGGAGGGAGGGGATTTTTCTGAGAGTTTTCTCCTCTGGGAGAGGAGGCAACCTTCAGCACGTGTAACCTTATCCCTCTTCACTGGGTTTTTTTTTTCCCCTCTGCCTTTCGAAACTTGGACGAGCCGAGAGCTTCCAAACGTAACCTTAAAATAGCTCTGTCAAACAAAACACCAGTGCCAGGAGTTTCCTGCCATTCCCAGAACTCTGAGCATATGATTTGCAGTTCATCCTGAATAATGATGTCAGGGATCTGCCAGGAAAGATGCAAACCCTGCTCCCAAGGTCCTTCCCTAACCAGCTGCAGCTGCTGAGCCACCCCTGCCTGCAGGGAATGAGTGCCCTTGGGCTTTGCAGGAGTTGTGTTAGCAAAGGGACCTTTCAAGTGTTTAGGAGATAAAAAAACCATCTCTGAAGCTGAACCTCAGGGCTGATTTATTGATTTTTGGTCAATATTTAGCTCTAATTCGTGGCCCTAATGTGGCCTCAGTGCTGGCCTGGGCTTCCTGGTGCCATCCCACTGCAAATCCCTTCAACCAGCATCCCAAACCCACAGGAATTTTGGATTATTTATCCATCTCTGGATTGGAGGCATCATTCAAAACAACCATCAGTCTGAATAATGAGGTAACAACTAAATAAAGCAATTCCTTGGGCAGATCTTATTTAATTATTGGCATTTTTTAATCACAGAATCCTAGAATGGTTTGTGCTGGGCAGGACATTAAAGATCATTTTATTCCAGCCCCTGTCAGAAGCAGGGATATCTTCCACTATCCCAGACTGTACTATTATTATTATTAATAATAATAATTATTATTATTATTCAGAAGTTCTATGGGACTCTATAATGATGTCAAAGCACAGCATAATGAATTTTTTACTTTCTGCCTCTGCTTTCCCATTTCAGCCCTGGCTGCCCTGTGCCTTTAAAGGGGTGTCAAAACAGCAACAGCTTTTCTTGCCCAGAACTTTTCCCTAAATTACACAGTGACGTGGAAGTCTGGGCAGTTCTCTTCTTTTTTTGCAAAGTGAAATGCAGAAATTTGCTGAAATATTATCATGAAGCAGAGCCAAGGTGTTCCCATTTTCCAAGAGAGGCACAAGCAACTGGGTTTTGCTCTTTGGAAAGTATGAGAGAATTTTTATTCATCTGTTTGCTTTAAGGGAGATCTGCCAAGTCAAAACTCTTTCATTTCATCCTGCGTGAAGCTGGAACACGAGGAGGGAACAAAATATAATTTATTTAACAATGTGCTAATAATTTATACAGAGAGGGGGCACCGAGTATATATAACCATAACAATAATTTATTGATACACCTTGTAATTAGTGGCAAGACAAAATGTCTCTCACTCTGTCAGTGAGAAAAAAGTCTGCAGTCTTCACCCAGAGCCAAAACTTTTCCATCTCCACTTGGTAGATCTGGGAGGTAATTCAGCATTTATTTGCTTTTGCTTTTCAGATTGGTTAATTCTCCTAAATGAACCTTCTCTGCATTTACACCTGAATTCATGCTGGCTTTTGGGACACTCAGGGCGTTTGGGACTTTGTGTTGCCTTGTTCTGTTCTCTCCTTTGGCCATTTTTGCTCAAGACATCCAAATTAGTCCTGGATTTATGATTCTTTCTTGCAGGGTACTCATTTAAATCCTTCTTAAGGCAAAAAAGGGAGGAGATAAAGAAGGAAGGAAGGAAGGAAGGAAGGAAGGAAGGAAGGAAGGAAGGAAAAGGAAAAAAGGGAGAGAGAGAAAGACAGAGAGAAAGAGAAAGAGAAAGAGAGACAGAGAGACAGAAAGAAAGAGAGAAAGAGAAAGAGAGAAAGACAGAAAGAAAGAGAGAGAGAGAAAGAGAGAGAGAAAGAAAGAAAAGAACGAAAAGGGAGAAAAGAAAGAAAGATCCATGGGGTGTGGTAGGAATGACCACACAATTACAGCATCTCTGGAATATGCATTTTCATTATATTGGATTGTAAAAATAAATACGACATGATCTCACAGGTTCAGGTTTTCTATCAATATATGAAATACTTTGAAATGAACTCATGTTAAAGCCTGGTTACAAAGCTTTTGCTGAACTGAGTTCCTGGACTTGTCGTTGGCATTTGCTGGAAAATGTTGTTTAAATTTGGGCGATTTCTTGTCATTTACAAAAAGGCTGGCAAAGAAAATTCAGGATGTTGGGAAGTGGAGTTTGACAGAGAACCTGGCAGAGATGGTTTGTGTTTAGGAACTCGTTGCAGAGGAGCTGGTACGACGAAGCCCCTCCTGGCTTAGTGTGAAGCAATAAAATAAATATTGCAATCTGATTGTTAATGCTTCTCTGCCCTGCCTGGTTTGCATGGGGATGCCCAAAAAGCTGCAGAGGCAGAAATTCTGCCCAGTTTCAGAAAAGGAGCTGCACTGGGAGGGGCGGTCAGCCTCTGGATTCACTGGAGCCTCTCACCAGGAGCAGCTGAGATAAAGAGATGGAGTCAGAGAATGGTCTGGGCTGGAAAGGATCTTCAAGAGATTTTGGCTGTGAACACCCTTCAAAGCTCTTCCTTGGCTTCCTGTCAACTTTGAGCAATCAGATCCTCGGAGACACCTGAGCAGGGTGTAAATTAATCCTCGGTGCTATTCTTAACACCGAGCCAGAGGTGCTGTCACAGGGAGAAGTGCAGCGGGATCCAAAAGCAATGGGCAAGCTCCAAGATAAACATCCAGGCTGGAAATATTGACAGAGTGAAACACAAAGCAGAGTGGAAACCAAACCTGAAAAGAAAGACTCTTAAAGCCCCCCAGTGCTGCATCATCTGTTGGTCATTAAAACCCAGCCCTTTGCCTTGTGCAGCCTTCACCCAGCGCTACCGGGGCTCTGGGGGGTGCAGGGAGCAGGAATCGGTTATGGGGCAGCTCCCAGATCCCAAAGCCGGTGCCGTGCTTGGGCTGGGGTTGTTCCTGCAGGCTGCCATCCCTCTTTTCCACCTGCTGGCTGCTGTCCGTCCCACCCCAGCCGGAATTTGCGCGAGTGATTAAAGCCCATCCACGATCAGAAACGCCTCCGGGCTTGGATTGACTTGCACTTCGTCAGGACTTAATCGTTAGGATTTAGGCTGGTCTGTAAATGTTAACACACTGATTGCTGGGTCAGGCCTAATTCCCATCCTGCTGGGGCCAAAGGGACCCGAACTTGTGCGGGGTGAGGATCAAGAAGCAGCAACACATCGGAGCGGGGATGCGGTGGTTCCTTACACTGAGCAGGTGAGGGATGCCAAGAGCTGGCTGTGGGAAAGGAATGCGGACTCAGCCTCGATCCCAAGAAACCGAGAGCTGTGTTTAAAGCTAAAAAGTGATCGCTGTGTTTAAAGCCAAAACCTGATAATAGCCGTGTTTAAAGCCAAAACCTGATAGGTGTGTTTAAAATTAAAAAGTGATCGCTGTGTTTAAAGCCAAAAACTGATAGGTGTGTTTAAAAAAACAAAAAATGATCGCTGTGTTTAAAGCCAAAACCTGCTAGGTGTGTTTAAAACCATAAAGTGATCGCTGTGTTTAAAGTCAAAAAACTGATAGGTGTGTTTAAAAACAAAAAATGATCGCTGTGCTTAAAGCCAAAACCTGATAATAGCCGTGTTTAAAGCCAAAAACTGATAGGTGTGTTTAAAACCAAAAAGTGATCGCTGTGTTTAAAGCCAAAAACTGAGAGCTGTGTTTAAAACCAAAAAGTGATCGCTGTGTTTAAAGCCAAACCTGAAAAGAGCTGCATTTAAAGCCAGAGCGCTGCCAGGGGGCAGCAGGAGGTGAGGAATTTGTTGAAGCTGCGGGAGCCCTTCACGCTTTTGTGGCTTTCGTGTCGGGCTCCGGCTCTGGATTCGGATGGGTTTGGATGGAATGTCTGGAGAGCAGAGGGTGATCACCTCGGCAGCATCTGTTCAGTGGGAAAGGGTTTGGGAGAGCCGTGGCTGTTCCCCAAACCCCTGTGCTGTGGGGAGCAGTGGCTCAGGGGGCTGCTGTTCAATAGAGGAACCTCCTATCCCTGTTTTTTGTCCCCAAGACTCCCGGAGCAGAGTCCAGGGGACCACGGAGTCTCAGGGTCCCTCTGTCATACCCTGATGCTCTTGTTCCTTTCATTTGTTTTACCCTTCTGCCTCATTATGGAGCCGATTCCCAAAACAATCCTAAGTGGTTCCTGCTCCTCATGAGCTGCTAATCTGCAGTTCTCCCTGTGTGAATTCCGCTGGATGCAGCCCCAGGGCAGAGCTGCTGGCATCCTGGCCCTCCCTCTTTGTTCGAATCTTCCCCTTCCAAGATTATCTGCAAAATCCTGTTCCTCGGGGCATTTCCAGGTGAGCTGGTGGCCCCGCTCACTGCCAACCCTCGCTGCTGTCCTTCCCTTCAAAGGGGAGCCTTTGGGTGGTCCCTGAGCGAAATTCCAGGATAAATTTAACCTGGAGAAAAGGAGGCTCAGGGGAGACCTTGTGGATCTGCTCAACTCCCTGCCAGGAGGGGACAGCTGGGGGGGATTTGGGATCTGCTCCCAGGGAACAAGGACAGGAGGAGAGGGAACGGCCCCAGGCTGGGCCAGGGGAGGGTAAAGTTGGATATTTTGGAATCTTGCTTCATAGAAAGGGTGGTCAGACATCGGCACCCAGTCCCCATCCCTGGAGGGATTTAAAATCCCTGTGGATGTGGCACTTGGGGACGTGGTCAGTGGTGGCCTTGGCAGTGCTGGGGAATGGTTGGGCTCGATTTTAGCGGCCTTTCCCAGCCTTGAAGAGTCTATGGTGCTATAATTCCATTAAAATAAGAAACGGCTAATTAATTATATCCCATGTGGGCATTTAATGATGGGAGGATGAGCTCGACTCCAGATCCCGCAGTCGCTCTTGGGGTTTTTCAGCTCAGGCTCCAGTTTTTTTCCCTTCAAGAACCAAGAGAACAAAACTATTTTCACCAGAGCCGGCTCCCTGCAGGAACCCAAGGATGTGGTTGTGCATCCCCGCTTGCATCTCAAGTGTCTTTGTTGCCTGAATCCCTGAGGCACCTCTGCCTTCCCCCGGGCTATTAATGAAGGGTTTAATTGGCAGTTAAAGGCCGTGCTTTTGCAACCCAGCTTCCAATGTGCTCGGGAATATCTTGGGGCCACCATCCAGCCAAAGCTGGACCCTTTCCCACCGATTTCCCAAGGCTCAGAGGTTTCCATCTCTCCCATATCCCTCTTTCCCACCCCCCTCGCCTTCACACTCATAAATTACTGCGCTTAATCCCCGGGGTTTGGCTTCTCCCTGTGAGCGCTGCGGGCATCCCGGGGCGCTGCTCTGTTCGCCCGGCGGTGCCGGGAGATGTCTGGGATGTCCTGGAAGGAGATCCCAGCGCTTCTTCTCACTTAATCCCCTTAGCTGGCGCTGGCCGCGGTGACAGGGCACCGGCAGCGGCCGCTGGCTCTGCGAGGCAGAGCACAAAGGATGGGAGACTTCAAAGAGCCCCCGTGCGATTTGCATTTCCAAGCTCTCACAGCCAAGGTCTTCAGGAGGGGATGAAAGTGGCTTTTGTTCAACTTAATGGCAGAGTTGATTAAAAAAAAAAAAAAAAAAAAAAAAAAAAAAAAAAAAAAAAAAAAAACTCTGATTTTTTTTACTTATTAAGGCGGGGGNTCTGATTTTTTTTTTTTTTCCCATTATTAAGGCGTGGTGCGATTCCGCTGTTGGGATTTCGGCATCTGGGGGAGGGAGAATTCCGCACACAAAGGAAATAACCTGTTCCCTACCCGGCTGTCATCATCCCAAGGGATATTCCAGCATCATTTACCCGAGTTTGAGAGCCATAGAGGAGCTGGCTGGGCTGGGTAGGGATAACAAAGAAAATATCAGCAAATTTCCATTAAGCGCCTCCTTTTTGCTGGCACCTCCAGCACAGCCGAGGTGTCTGTCCAGAAAATTCATCTCAAAAATCTCAGTGCGAAATATCTCCGAGTGGCTCCTCAAAGGAAGGAATCGAAAGGGCTGATTCATGCAGGTGGGATTTCAGGGATCATGTGCTAAAACCCCATCCAAAAACCCCACTAAAACTCCCTGCTCAGTGCTGATTATCCAAAATACCCGGTGTCTACCTTTCTTTGCTTTGTTTGAAGAGCGTTGGCAAATAATTTCCCATCTGGATTTCTGGATTAAACGTCTCCTGGATTGCCTGAAAGAAAGCACCTAATGAAAGAAAGGGATCTGTTGAACTCCTGTCTCAGTTTTGGTTCTGTTTGAGCACTAAATGTTACCAGACAGGGAAGGCTGAGCAAACATTTCCTATTTCCAGGGTATCGGTGCTGGCAGAGGTTGCATTTTCTATATACACTCGAAATTCTGCTTGCATGACTCTTCCTGCTGTGTTTATCAATATTGAGCACAAGCTTGGTTCAAAAATAGAAAACTATGTGTTAGCTGCTTTAAATAAACATCAATCCTATTTTTCCAGGCAGTTTATATTTCTCTTCTAATCAAGGCTGGGTGTATTTCTGAGCAAGAGCCTTAAAAGCACTCATTTCATACAACATCAATGTGTATTTTGGCTGAGCTGAAATGCCACTTTTTTACCAGGAGGACGAAGGGGGTTTATTTGAACAAACAAATATTCCCAGCTCCCTTTTGAACAGAAGGAAACGATCCTGGCTGTTCTCAGTATTTGACAGTCACCTTTTTATTCTTTCTGGCTGTTTTCAGGGATGAGTATGAGGAGGATGGGTTTTGCCAGCCTTACAGGGGCATCGCCTGCGCCCGCTTCATCGGGAACAGAACCATCTACATGGAGTCCTTGCACATGCAGGGGGAGATAGAAAATCAGATTACAGGTGGGTAAAAAAGGCTCCTTGGCTGCTCCCCCACCGAGCTGGCTGCTCCCAAAAAGCTGCTGGGATTTTATAAACAGCGGTGCTGTTTTGCTTTGGGCTTTATTCCCTCTTGCCACGAGCTCGTCTGGGTGTCTCTGCTCCTCCAGCTCCTCCCAAAACACCAAAAAAAAGAAGAGATTTTTCAAGGAGAAATTGAAAAATTTCTGTGTGTTTACAGCTTCTGGGAGACTCAGTGCTGCTGTCACCCCAGCAGGTTTTGAAAGCAAAAGGGAATAATAATATTGCTGGGATAATTTAGGTGCTGGGAAAGGCTGCATAAATATTGCAGCAGGTATTAAGGTTTTCCTTTGGATTTAGGGGAGAGCCAGTTGCCATTATTTTTGTGAGATGTGCTGATGGGGTTGCTGAATTCACAGATATCACAGATATCATGATATTCTCTGTTTTTCATATAAATTAACACAGCCTGATCCTAGCCCTGGTAATCATCTCTATATACAGATTTTTTTTAAATTTTTTTTTTCTGTCAGATTATCCCAAATTTCTCTTCTTCCTCTGTCTCCAAACACTGTCAGATTGCAAAAAAAGGCTTCATTTCCCCAAGAAAGGCAACATGGAGCCACCAGATCATAATCTTCCAGCACTTAGTTTGAAAAGTTATTTGGGATTGTATGAAAGTTGGCACCTTCCACGAAGGAACCGGTGCAGGAATTTGGGGTTTACCTGTCGGGCTTCCAAACATTACATGAATTTGTAAATTATTCAAAGTTATTGGGGAGGAAAAAAAAAAGGAATAATGAAAGGAATAATTACATTTGGGGGTTGGGTAACGATCTACCTGATGGGTTTTCCTTGTCAGTGAAATCAGCACCGTTAATCACCGTTAATAAATTCCAGTGCAAT
>VWYO01012570.1:237805-261926 GCA_013400275.1 Rhadina sibilatrix
GTCCAGTGGATCAGAAGGGGTCCAGTCTTCCTCTCAGAAAACCAGGTGAAGCTAGAAGCTTTCCAGTTCCTCTGTCTCAGTTTATCCCAGGTAGAAACTGCCTGCCCCCACCCCACTGCCAGGGGCATGTGATGCATCTCACAATGGGGTGATGGAAATGCAGATGCACCGCTCTGGGGGTGGGGGTATAGCCTGGGGGGGGTGCTAATGGCCCATTATTGAAGGTGTCAGACCTCTCTCCCACAGATGAAAATAGAATACACATATTTGGCTCTACAACCTAGGACACCAAGCCAACCCCTGGTGTGTGTTTTCCAGCTGCCTTCACCATGATCGGCACCTCCAGCCACCTGTCGGACAAGTGCTCTCAGTTTGCCATCCCCTCCCTGTGCCACTACGCCTTCCCCTACTGCGACGAGACCTCCTCCGCTCCCAAACCTCGGGATCTGTGCCGGGACGAGTGCGAGATCCTGGAAAACGTCCTGTGCCAGACCGAGTACATTTTCGCCAGGTCCAACCCCATGATCCTGATGAGGTTGAAGTTGCCCAACTGCGAGGATCTGCCCCAGCCCGACAGCCCCGAGGCCGTCAACTGCATCCGCATCGGGATCCCGATGGCCGATCCCATCAATAAAAGTAAGTGGGGAATGCCTGCTTTGCCGTGGGAAAGGGGCCAAGGTTGGCTGGAAGGGCTCGTGCTCCCCACTTGGGGCTTTGGCAGCTCGCAGGTGAACTTCCCAGCTCGTCCAGCAGGGGTAAGAATTTGGAAGGGTTTTGTCAGGAATTTTGAAGGATTTTTTTGTCAGGAGTTCTGAAGGGTTTTTTGTCAGGAGTTCTGAAGGATTTTTTGTCAGGAGTTCTGAAGGGTTTTTTTCAGGAATTCTGAAGGTTTTTTTGTCAGGAGTTCTGAAGGGTTTTTGGTCAGGAGTTCTGAAGGGTTTTTTTCAGGAATTCTGAAGGATTTTTTTGTCAGGAGTTCTGAAGGGTTTTTTGTCAGTTCTGAAGGATTTTTTTCAGGAATTCTGAACTTTTTTTTTTCAGGAATTCTGAAGGGTTTTTTAGGAATTCTGAAGGGATTTTTTCAGGAATTCTGAAGGATTTTTGCAGGAATTCTGAAGGTTTTTTTGTCAGGAATTCTGAAGGATTTTTTGTCAGGAGTTCTGAAGGGTTTTTGTCATGAATTCTGAAGGGTTTTTTGTCAGGAGTTCTGAAGGGTTTTTTGTCAGGAGTTCTGAAGGATTTTTTTTCAGGAATTCTGAAGGGTTTTTGTCATGAATTCTGGAGGTTTTTGTCATGAATTCTGAAGGTTTTTGTCAGGAGTTCTGAAGGATTTTTTTCAGGAATTCTGAAGGGGTTTTGTCAGGAATTCTGAAGAATTTTGTCAGGAGTTCTGAAGGGTTTTTTTCAGGAATTCTGAAGGATTTTTTTTCAGGAATTCTGAAGGGTTTTTTGTCAGGAGTTCTGAAGGTTTTTTGTCAGGAATTCTGAAGATTTTTTGTTAGGAATTCTGAAGGATTTTTTTTCAGGAATTCTGAAGGCTATCTTCAGGTATTTTCTAAGTGATGTGGGCTGGGAAACTATGGAGTGTAAACTTTTGGATGCTGAGGAATTTGGGCGTCTTCGTCCTCCCTGCTCCTTCATCCTCCCCTCACCTCAGCCTGACGTGCTCTGGCAGCACCACAGGTGCAGTGGAGGGATCCTGGTCAGGAGGAACATTTGTAGGGCTGAATCCATGGCTGTCCTGCCTAAGCCAGCCTAATTTTAGGCTCTGGCTGAGCCCAGTCTTTGATCAGGCTGGGCTGCAGCTGGTTCACAACCCTTCCACATCCCAGCAGTCAAATATAAAACACGGCTCCCACAAACTGTCCACCTTTCTGTGAAAATAAGGGCTGCAATTCCATTTCCCACTGTAGTTTTGCCTTCTTTTGTGTGTCTTGTATTAAAAACGCTTGGCAGAAGCTGCTTTCACTAGGGCAGCATAAGCTTTAAATCCCTCCAGGAATGTGAATGCAAAGCAAGCCCTACCTTGCAGCCACACCTATGGGGATATCAAGAGAGACCTCTTAAAACCTGATTTATTGCTCTTCTACCATCTCATGAAGGGTGAGAATGTCTTCACCCAGGAGTTTGTGGTCAGTGGTCGTCAGTGGCCACAAGAGCACAGGTTACAAGGGGTTTTAAAGGTTTATTAGCCAATAATCTACTGCCACACAGATTGTTTTAACTTTCACACCAATGGCTAATTAAACTCTGTCAGTCACACGTCCTGCCACAATGCTGGCTATTTTTATCCAGTCATCTAGTGACACACAAACTACTTGCTACACCTTAAAGCTTGTTATTGTCTGTGGGTTTGTTTTCTTCTTTTCTTCTGTTAGAGCCGGGATTAAATGGTTGAAAGACACAGATCGTGTTGGGATTCAGATGTTTATTAATTCTTGTCTCTGGTACAGTCCCACAAGCTGTGAGTTGTGGCTAACAAAATGAAAAACGGCTCTGTCTCTATCTCTGTACAAGGCCTTTTAGGCACAAACTGTCCAATTATGAGATGATACCTAAATTATTTTTACTTTTAACTTAATAACCAACCACCTATGGTCTGCAATGCAGATTTTTGTACCCAATTACCAAACACCACCCAGACCATGGAGAAGGTGAAAAAGAAGGGCTCAGCCTCTGCCCTAAATCCTCCACCTTGCTTCATATATATTACTGTACTCTAAACCCTGAAACTCTGAGTTTTGCCCCCTGTGATCTCACACACTTCTATCCAAACCACCCCCCCACAATCCCAGTGCTGCCACTCAATTTTGGGAGCCTTCTCCAGGGCCTCAGGTGGAATGCAGGGTTTGCTTGGGGGTCAGTGCCTGGCAGCACAGAAAGCCTGGAATCCTGAGTGCCCAGGGCTCCAACACTCAGCCCCACAGCTGCTGCACCCAGCACTGACCGTGGCTCTGGTGGTTTTTTTTTGGCTGTCTTTGCAGATCACAGGTGCTACAACAGCACGGGCGTGGATTACCGCGGCACGGTGAGCGTGACGCGCTCGGGGCGGCAGTGCCAGCCCTGGAACTCGCAGTACCCCCACACCCACACCTTCACTGCTGCCAGGTACCCCGAGCTCAACGGGGGCCACTCCTACTGCAGGAACCCCGGCAACCAGAAGGACGCCCCGTGGTGCTTCACCTTGGATGAGAACTTCAAGTCGGAGCTGTGCGATGTGCCGGCCTGCGGTAATGCCCGACCCGCCTCGGGTGGGAGCTGGGGGCTCAAAGGGGAAGGGTTTGGTGCACAAAGTGCCTTTGGTGAGTCCCTGGGAACAGAGCTGTAGGAAAGGCTGGCTGGCCCTGCTCTGAGGAGACCTTTGAGCACTTGCTGCCCCTTGCAGTGATGAAGTGGTGGCATGAAAGTCGTTCCCTGGGGAATGGGTGTGCACTGCCAGCCCAAGTGCACACGCATTCCCCAGGAAATGATTTTCATTGCATGTTTTCATTTCTTCATTTTTCATTTTTTCATTTTTCATTTCAAAACGATTTTCATTTTCATGTTAAGCACATCCAGTCATCACCCCTGGATGTGTTTAACAAACACTGGATGTGGCACTGGGTGCCGTGGTTTAGTTCAGGTGTCAGGGCTGGGTTGGACTGGATGATCTTGGAGGTCTCTTCCAACCCAGTGATTCTATGAATTCTGTGAAAGTGCTCCTGACTTTCCAGGTTGTTGTTCCAATCAGTACAACTCATTAGGCCAAATGAAATCATAGAAACATGGAATTGTTCAGGTTGGAAAAGCCCTCCAAGGTCATGGAGTCCAACCATCCCCAGCACAGCCAAGGCCAGCACTGCCCCACGTCCCCAAGCAGCACATCCACACAGCTTTTAAATCCCTTTTTAGATCCCTTTTAAGACCCCACCACTGCCCTGGGCAGCTGTGCCAGGCATGGACAACCCTTTCAGTCAAGAAATTTTCCCTGATGTCCAATCTAAACATCCTCTGGTGTGACTTGAGGCCATTCCCTCTCCTCCTGTCCTCGTTTCCTGGGAGCAGATCTCAAATCCCCCCTGGCTGTCCCCTCCTGGCAGGGAGCTGTGCAGAGCCACAAGGGCCCCCCTGAGCCTCCTTTTCTCCAGGCTGAGCTCCTTTCCCAGCTCCCTCAGCTGCTCCAAACCCTTCCCCAGCTTCGTTCCCTTCCCTGGCCACGCTCCAGCCCCTCCATGGCTTTCTTCTTGTGAGGGGCCCAAAAACAGGGAGAAGGTTTGAGATGCACATGATAGAGCCCAGACTATCTGCCTTCCCCCTGATCTACCCTTTCAGTAAGAACATAATTTAGATCCCATTTTGGCATCGATTCCCATCTTTCCATTAATTGGAAAAGACTTTGGAGCAGACTCAGAACATGTCTCACGGCAGGAATGTTCATAACCATAACCAGAAAAAATTTAATTTGGTTCTGGCTATGGAGCAGGAACATCAAAGGTATCTCCTTTCCGAGGGGAAAGGTAAATGTTACTGTGACAACTTGTAGGCAACATCAAATTTTGTGTGAAACTTTGAATTTCCATAACATTTTTGGGTGCATTTCTGGCATGTCCACGCAAATAGCTGTAATTTTTTCTTGGCCTGCTGTCCATATTGTTATTTCTACATGCAGATAAAACAATTAGGACCCATTTTTTCAGGTCTTCCATTCACTTCCCCCCTGGTCTCTGAAAAGCAGGATCAAATGAGAGCTGAATCTCCCTTTTAGTTCATTTTGCAAACTCCAAAAGCAGCCAGGGCAGTTCTGTAAACACAAACTTCAAATCCATTTTAGAGGACCTGGCAGTGTCACCTCTGTCTTTTAAACAAGGCCTGAGCTGTGTTGGCAGTGCTGGTTTAAGAGCTGGACTTGCTGATCTCTGAGGGCTTTTCCAACCTCAGCAGTTCTGTGATTTTCCCCCCACTTTTTGAGTCCTGTATCTCTTCTGCAGTTATTTCAACAGAAATAAGGAAAGGCTAGCCTGAAGATTCTTCTTCATCCCCTCTAGATGGGCTCTGAGATGCCAGGCCTGGCTCAGGCTTTTGATCTGGGATTCCAGGACTCTCTTGGAGCCAAATTCTCTGATTTTCAAGCTTTGCTTGATAATAACTGAGATAGGCTGGCTGGGCTGGAGAATTCCTGACAAAAGTTTTAATTGCCAAAACCTCTCGCTGCTGCCTTAAATGGTACTCGTTGTTCCGTGGCTTTATTATTCTAAATACAAACAGAGCTGGATCAGGTGAGCAGTAATTGAATTGTTAAGTGCTAATCTGCATATTAAAACCAGAATACCGTGTGGGACTTGCATTCTGCTGCTTTTGCAGGGGCTGAAAGAGCCATTTCAGGCCCATTTTAATCAGTATTGTGCATTCTGCCTCGCCGGGACATGCCTAGATGGGAAATGGATTTAATTAGGGTGGCTCCCAAGAAGCCCATTAACCTAATGAGGCTTCACGGCGGGGGCTGCTACTTAATAAGAATAATAATTACCTTTGACTGGAATAGCTCAGGTGATGAACTGGTGCCCAGGTCTCCCCTCTGCCTCGTGCTGCCGCTTTCTTCTCCTTTCTTCAACTGTATCTCACAGGCTGCGAGAGATTTGTTTCATCCAAGCTTGTCAACCCGATTGTGGGAAGATGTGAAACACGGGGGAATTCGAGCATGAGGCTTAGCAAAGCCAAGCCTAAGAAGGTCGGGAAGGGCAGTGGGTGTGAATCCCTGCCCTCTCTGGGAACGGGGTGGTGCTGTAGCCCTCTGCCGTTTTCCCTAAAGCTGTAGGAATATTTGGGCTGCCCCTCCTCTCAATTAAAAGCCAGATGGCACAACTTAATCTGAAAGGAATGATCAGAGGGGAGCGGGGAGGGGAGCAGAGGACGGCGTGAGCCTGAAACGGGAGAGGGGTGATGCAAAGCGACGTCCAGAGCCGTTTGAACTTTGCCTCTGTCACAATTTGAGTCGAGCCCAAGCTTCAGATCAAGTTCGTGTTTTAATGAAGTGCATCAAAGAGATCTGTGTGGGCCGCTGAGCACTTGTACAAATCCAGCCTGGAAAACACAGGCAAACAAACTGGAGCGACCCTGCAGGGATAATAAAACATTCCCCTTCTCCCAGACTCCCCAAGGCTGCCTCAGGCGTTCCCAATTCCCTTGGAAACAGCCAGGGCAGCCTGGGCTCCGGGGATCCTCGAGTTCCCCTGTAGTGAGTGCGTTAATCCGGGTGTAATTCCGGGTGTAATTCCATCCTAAACCTTGGGAATGCTCCTGGGAAATGGCAGAGCAGGGCAGGCTCCGTGTCCCTGTGCCCGGGGCACTCCGGATGGGGGATCTGCCCCTGTCCCTGGGGCACTCCGGATGGGGGATCTGTCCCTGTTCCTGTGCCCAGGGCACTCTGGATGGGGGATCTGTCCCTGTCCCTGGGGCACTCGGGATGGGGGATCTGTCCCTGTCCCTGTGCCCGGAGCACCCGGGATGGGGGATCTGTCCCTGTCCCTGTCCCTGGGGCACTTGGGATAGGGGGGATCTGTCATTGTCCCTGTCCCTGGGGCACTCCGGATGGGGGATCTGTCCCTGTCCCTGTGCCCGGGGCACTCGGGATGGGGGATCTGTCATTGTCCCTGTCCCTGTCCCTGTGCCCGGGGCACTCGGGATGGGGGATCTGTCATTGTCCCTGTCCCTGCCCCTGTGCCCGGAGCACTCGGGGAAGGGCATCTGTCCTTGTCACCCCAGCGGGGGCTGCCGGAGCTCCTCCCGCAGCCTGTCCCCTCTCCCGCTGCTTTTCCCCGGAGCAGCCCTTCCCGGGGAGCCGCACCCGCCCGGGGATGCAGTGCTGGATTACCCTGGGCAGCGGCAGAGAGCGGATCGTGTTTCCAAAACGCTCTGGGAAGAGCCCTGAGAGGGAGCAGGGACTGCAGGAGCATTTGGACTGTGTTACACCATCCTCCTTCCCAAGCCTTCCGGATTCCTCCCTTTTATCCCTGCTCCAGCTTTCCTGGCACCCTGCGCTGCTGGCCTGCTTCTGCTTGTAGTGAACTGTTTTTTTTTTCACTTCCATCTGCTTCTATCCATTCCTTTTTGGTGGAAAGGGATTGACTGAACCTTTAAAGGGAGGCAGTTCAATCCAGGGTGTTCTCCTTTAAACGGTCTCAAACCAAGACACAAAATAAGGATTTTGTATTCTCACCAGAGCTTTCCTCGGAATCCCAGAATGGTCCGGCTTGGAAAATTAATTTAGTTAAAAATCATTTAGTTCCAAGTCCCTGCTATGGGAAAGGGCACCTCCCACAAGCTTCTTCCATGAGGTGTTTTAGAGTTTCACTTTTCTGTGGATCTGTGTTGGGCCATGAGTTCATTTCAGCCCAAGCCAAGGCCACCTCACAGCATTCCACTCTTTCCTGCCCATCAGTAGGTTTGACCTTACAGGGATGGTTCCTGTGTGTCCTCACAGAGCTGTTACTCCACAAAATCAGTTTTTCTTTTAATATTAGTTAAATAAAACAGCATTCAAGGTGGATTTCAGCAAGATAAACAGGATGTTTTACTCTTTTTAACACTTTTAGTTGACCCAGAGATGTGTTTGACTCTGTGGGACGCTTCATTCCTTCTTGTTTTGTTTTGTTTTTTTTTTTTTTCCTTTCTGAACCAGATTACAAGGATTCCAAGGAAAAGAATAAAATGGAAATCCTGTACATCCTGGTGCCAAGTGTCACCATTCCCCTGGCCATAGCCCTGCTCTTCTTCTTCATCTGCATCTGTCGTAACAACCAGAAATCCTCATCCCCTCCAGTGCAGAGGCAGCCGAAACACGTCCGGGGGCAGAACGTGGAGATGTCCATGCTCAACGCCTACAAACCAAAGGTAAACCCAGATTTCTGCTTCCACACTCTCTGTCTCCACAGGCAGGGAGGGAAATGCTGCAAACAGCCCAGCACTGAAATATTCAGGTGGTTTCCAGCCTGATTGGTGGGGTTTTTTTTAAAAGTGAGGGTTTTCTCAGCAGCAGCAGCAGCATGTGCTGGACCAAGGGGGTGATTCCTGTGTGTCCGTGTTCCTGGAGAAATAGTGGAGTTTTTGTGTGATAAAGCAAGAAAGCCCTTCCTGAAGCATCTCTAAAACACCTCATTTAAGTGAGAGAGTGACGCAGGTAAAGATGTGATTCAGCATTTCCTCAGGAGAGCTTTTCATGGCTCTGCTCAGTTCATCTGTCACCTTTCACTCAGCTGAAATCACCTTTGGAAAGATTTGTTCCTTGAGGTTTCAGGCTTACCCGTTCCCTCAGCTGAAAGCAGAAATGACCAAAGCAGCCTCAAAAGCTCTGCCTGTAGCACAGCTCCTGCTGCTGGTGTTTGGCTTCACCACAGCCCCACATTTTAAAATTCAGGAAGGATTTTAAAGATCATTTTGATTTAAGGGTGATCAGCCTTGTGCTCCTGATTTCCTGGGATGTGCAGGCCTGGCTGTGTCACCCAGGGCAGGGCTGGAAGTGCCTCCTGCCATCCACAGGCACAGGAATGCCCTGGAAGAGCATTTCCCTTGTGTTTTACACCATGCCAAGGCTCTTGAGCCTGGAAAATATCCCAGGGTATTTTATGGCTCTTCAAGGACTTGATGGGCTTTGTTTGTTTGGAATTTGATGGGCTTTGTTCTTTTGAAGCATTTTAGAGTGCAAACCTGTGTCTCAATCCCACACACACACACTGGCCTAGTGAATTTATCTTCATTTTCCTTAGAAGTTCCCAATTCCAGCTTTCCCATACAGCTTGGAGTAGTTTTATCTCAAAATGTTGGTAGCAGTAAAAAAAAAAAAAAAATTAATAAATCAGCGTCCAAACTTCGTTTTGCATCCAACCTCCTGGAATATTTTGGCAAATTTGGGGTTGCTTCTTGCTCCCTGTCCTGCTGGGAATTTGGGGTTCAATCCTGGCTAAACTGAAGATAATGGGAATGCTTTTATTGAGGAGGCAATTGCCACCTTTCCTGCTGGCACACGTAGCACAGGAAGGCAGAAATTCCTGGAAATGTTTGCAAATATTGACCATTCTCTCTCCTTTCAATTGGCAAGCCACGTGCTGCAAGGATATTTTCATTTTATTTATGCTAATTCGGGATTTTCCCACTGGGAAAGCCAGCTCTCCCTGTCTCCAGTGTTTTGATTGCCTTTCAAACAATATTTTCAAGGAAAGGAAATGGAATCTTATTTTTAAAATTGATGTCAGCTTTGGGTGAAAACACATTTAAGCTTCAAGCTCCCACTGAGGCAGTTGTTTGCTTGGATAAATAGGAATGTTAGCATTTCCTCTGGTTTTAAGGGATTTTTATTGCCTTCCAAAAGATAATAAATTAAGGACATCTTGTCCTGGAGCTGAAGTAGAGGTGGAAGGGGTGGGTTTCCCTCTGCCTTTCCCCCGACCTGCTGCCTCTTGTGTATTTTACACTTCCCTACATTTTGGACACCCGTGTGTGACAAATACTTGTCAAACAAAAGCTGAGGGGATTTTACAACTGCTCCACTCCAAATGAGCCCTTCCTGCCAAAACTTTATGACTTCATTTTCTTCCCCCAGTTTTCCACTCTGTTGGTTCAAACAGAGGGACCCTGGCTCAGGTCAGACAGAGGTCATTTCACTTTCATTACTGAAATATAATTTACAATATGCCAGACCTAAACAAGTTTTAGCCTAAAGGATTTGGGTAATATAAACCATCTGTTCCTCAACAATATAGCTAATTTCCTGCCATCACTGTGCAGTCTACTGGGCTGCCTGCTTAAATGGCTTCATTACCATTATTATTATCATTATCATCATTATGATGATTATTAATGCAGTGTTTGTCTAAAAGTCATAAGTGATCAATACCATTAGAATTAATTCATGCTAAAAGGGCTCTTTTCCGTGATTATTTGAAATGTCAGGGGTTTTTTCCCACACTGCCACTGGAAAGCTGGCCTTGCATGATTTCAGGAATGCAAATGCCAATGTTTACACTAATTTACAGAACCTAGATCCCAAACTCATTAACCTTAAATTACTACCTGTGGATTTACTGAGGGCCCTAAATGAGTGGGGTTGGGTGTTACAAGCACAAGTGGAAGCTGGGAATAGCACAGGTTCTTTATGGCCCAGGAGTGAATATCTGCACACCAAAGGGCAATAAATGTTTAAAAGCTTTGCCTTTCTCCCTTGAGAAACTCACTGTCAGAGTTTCAGGATGGAACAGAAATAGTGGGAACAGAAACAGACTCTGCTGTGCCTGGAGGGGTTAACAGCAAAGTCAAGGGAGAATTGGCTACAAGGACATGGTTTTTAAAACAAAATAATTTTTTTTCCTGCTAAAACTCCGGGCCCTGGCCCAGAAAACACTTCAGCATGGACCTCTTAGAGCATGGGGATTGCCTCAATTCCTGAAATTAGTCACATTCAATTGGAAGTACAGAAATGCCCAAGGCCAAATGCCGAGGTGCTGATGGTTCCTGCATACATTTGGATCCAATGCTTGTTGTGTCTGACCTTGTGGAGAGGATGGAAAGGAACTCTTCTCCTTACCCTTTGGAGCACAGTGATCCCGTTTGGATCCTGGTGTCCTGCTGGAACCCTGGGCACTGAGGAGTTCAGGCTTTCTGTGCTGCCAGGCACTGACCCCCAAGCAAACCCTGCATCCCACCTGAGGCCGTGGAGAAGGCTCCCAAAATTGAGTGGCAGCACTGGGGTTGTGGGGGTGTGGTTTGGATGGAAGTGTGTGACAGCACAGGGGGCAAAACTCAGAGTTTAAAGTTTTAGTATGCAGGGACATAAATATATAAAGCAAGAGGGAGGATTTAGGGCAGAGGCTGAGCCCTTCTTTTTTGTCTTCTTCATGGATTTGGGTGGTTCTNTTGGTAGTATCTTGTAGTTGGGTAGAAGAGTCCACATTTCAGACCATGGGTGGTTGGTTATTGGGTTAAAAGTAAAAATAATTCAGGTATAATTTCATAATTGGACAGTTTGTGCTTAAAAGACCTTGGAAAGGGATAGAGACAGAGCCCTTTCACACCTTGTTAGCTACAACTCACAGCTTGTGAGCCTGTACCATAGACAAGAATTAATAAACATCTGAGTCCCAACACGAAACAACATCTCTCGTGCAATTAATCCCGGCTCTAACAAGAAAAAGGAGATGAAAAACCCGCAGTGTCCCTCGGGCTGTGCCTGGCACCAGTGGGATTGCTGCTCCTGTGTCCCTCTCCTTGGCTCCCACACACCCTGGCCCCAGAGATTCCACTTTTAAAAGGCTGTTTTCAGCCCTGATGTGTTCTTGGCGTTTCTCTCACAGAGCAAAGCCAAGGAGCTGCCCCTCTCCGCCGTTCGCTTCATGGAGGAGCTGGGGGAATGCGCCTTTGGGAAGATCTACAAGGGCCACCTCTACCTGCCGGGCATGGACCACGCCCAGCTGGTGGCCATCAAGACCCTCAAGGACTTCAACAACCCGCAGCAGTGGGCGGAATTCCAGCAGGAAGCGTCGCTGATGGCCGAGCTGCACCACCCCAACATCGTCTGCCTGCTGGGCGTGGTGACGCAGGAGCAGCCCGTGTGCCTGCTCTTCGAGTACACCAACCAGGGCGACCTGCACGAGTTCCTGGTCATGCGCTCGCCCCACTCCGACGTCGGCTGCAGCAGCGACGAGGACGGCACCGTCAAGTCCAGCCTGGACCACGGCGACTTCCTGCACATCGCGGTGCAGATCGCCGCCGGCATGGAGTACCTGGCCGGGCACTTCTTCGTCCACAAGGACCTGGCCGCCCGCAACATCCTGATCGGGGAGCAGCTCCACGTGAAGATCTCCGACCTGGGGCTCTCCAGGGAGATCTACTCGGCCGATTATTACCGGGTGCAGAACAAGTCGCTGCTGCCCATCCGCTGGATGCCCCCCGAGGCCATCATGTACGGCAAGTTCTCCTCCGACTCCGACATTTGGTCCTTCGGGGTGGTTCTGTGGGAGATATTCAGCTTCGGCCTCCAGCCCTACTACGGGTTCAGCAACCAGGAGGTGATCGAGATGATCCGGAAGCGGCAGCTGCTGCCGTGCTCCGAGGACTGTCCCCCCAGGATGTACAGCCTGATGACGGAGTGCTGGCACGACCTGCCCTCCCGCAGGCCGCGCTTCAAGGAGATCCACGCCCGCCTGCGCTCCTGGGAGGGCCTCTCCAGCCACACCAGCTCCACCACCCCCTCGGGGGGCAACGCCACCACGCAGACCACCTCGCTGAGCGCCAGCCCCGTCAGCAACCTCAGCAACCCCAGGTACCCCAACTACATGTTCCCGGCGCAGGGGATCCCCCAGGGGCAGCTGGCGGGGTTCATGGGGCCTCCCCTGGCTCAGAACCAGCGCTACATCCCCATCAACGGGTACCCCATCCCGCCGGGCTACGCCGCCTTCCCCGCGCCCCACTACCCCCCGCAGGCTCCCCCCAGGGTGATCCAGCACTGCCCCCCGCCCAAGAGCCGCTCGCCCAGCAGCGCCAGCGGCTCCACCAGCACGGGCCACGTCACCAGCCTGCCGTCGTCGGGCTCCAACCAGGAGGCCAACATCCCCCTGCTGTCCCACATGGCCATCCCCAGCCACCCGGCGGGCATGGGGATGGCGGTGTTCGGCAACAAGACTCAAAAACCCTACAAAATGGACTCCAAGCAGCCTTCCCTGCTGGGGGACTCCAGCATGCACGGACCCAACGACTCGGTGATCTCGGCGGAGTTGTAAATAGGAGAGGCCTTTGTACATAGAGCTCTTCGGGCGCGGACTCGGAAACGGGGGGGTAGGAAAGATGATTTTTTTTTTTTATTTTTATTCTTTTCCCGTTCGAATATTTTATTAAAGGTCCTTTTCTGGTTGTTGGACAGACATTGCAGCAAAGTGTCTTCTGTGAAGTTTCACTGCTCGCCAGGATGGGCAGGCACAGCCAGGCAGAGCCTCGTGGTGGGAATCCTCAGCCTCGGCCACGTTTCTCCAAGTGCCACCGACAACTCAAAGAGGGGAAGAGGGAATCTGAGTTTGGTTTTTTTTTTTTTTAAACACAAACATTTTATCCGACGCTTTTTTTTCACAGCTTTTTTAAACCTCCGGCGTGGTTTAAATCACGGGAACTTCTTTTTTAATACTGAAAACCATATTTTAGTATTTGTCTCTTTTTTTAGGAGATGCAAAGGTTCGGAGATCTGGGCGTGCAATTTCAGTGCCAACAGGGAAAATATTTGTAAATGTTGCAGTCGAGGATCGTGTTTCAAATATGTGATCTGAGAGCTGAATCAATTACTTCAGGTGGGATTTTGGTCTCTGGTTTAGCTGGGAGTCTGAGCTCAGATTCAGACCAAAAAATGTCATTTATGTGACAGCACAAATGCTGGAGTTATCAGCTTGCAGTCTACAAACCTCATCTGCTGCTGGCTGCTAAGGACAGCTGGAGTTCTTAAGGAATTGCCTTAAAGGAAATGAAATTAAAGGGCTTTAATTTCAGAACCTGAATCAACTTCTTCAAAGATACCATTTCATGATCTAGTCGCTCAAGCAGGAATTTTGTATCCTTTTGTTGCTATGCAACTGTGTAATGGAAAAGCGCCAAGCCAACAATTTTATATATGACAATCAGTTTTCCCAGGAATATTTATTGTGCCATTTCAGTGACTCTTGACTCCAGTAACCCTGGAAAAAGGGAGACTCACCTTCCATCAGGCAGCAAATCCATCGATAGCAGTCGTGTCTAATAATGTGAATTAGTGCCGATTTTCCACTTAGAAATGCACCATTTGTGTCATTAAAAAACCCATTCAGGTAGAACCAGTCGAGATTCTTCTTCATTTGAAACCACTTTAATGAGTTACACACGTGCTGTGTACGGTACATTTTCCACAGACTCTTTTTTTTTTTTTTTTTGTACTGAATAATATTTTTATTGTCCACAAAACCCAATCTTTTTGCTCAGTCGACAATGTTGTATAATAGGACTTTATTTTTTATCTTTTTGCACAAAAGTGTGATGATGTTTTTTTGTACAGCAGAAGTGAAAATACATCTCTGCAATTTTATATCTTGGGCTGTTTCTTTTGATTTTTACCCTGATGTAGATGTTCCTGAAATATATTATGGTGATACTCAGCCACTACCTTATACCAATATCTTTCTTTGTTTTCACTGCATGCGTTTAATCACTGTATTACTTGATGATCGAGTTATTAATTACGGGCATTTCAATTAGGCAAGCATGAAAAAAGAAAAATGTAATGACAAAGGCTATTTTATAATTGAGATACGTGCATTTTTGTATTTCACGTGCCAGAGATGATATTAAACACTGATTATTTTATGCTGCTGTTTATTAAAACATTGTTTTACCACCAACACCTCGGCCTTTCCTCCATCCTGAAGGACGTGGAAGGATCTCCCTCCCCTGGCTCCCAGTTTCCAGGGAAGCTGAGCTGGTATCAGCCAGGCATCCTTGGCTTTAATCAGGAATTGGGAATAACCCCATCCTTAAGGAGCAGCTCCTGGATCTTAAAATAATCCCTGACACACTTTGTGGTTTGATGTTCAAACCACTCACGGCTCAGTCTGAGGTTTTTTCCTTTATTTCAGAGCTGGGTCCTTGAGGTTAAAGTATTTTTAGGCACCCACCAGCCCTGAACAACACACCTGGAAAGCCTTGGGAAGACCTCTCCCTGCCCTCCCTCCCTCTCAGCAGGGAGAATCTGGGAATTCTGAGGCTGAGATGGCGGTCTGGCTCACACCTGATGCACAGGGAGGGAACACAGAGAGGCAGGAGCTCCTCAGGGAGAGGTGAGAGGGGAAAACCTGAAGGAGCCGATGAGGTAATGTGGAAAAGAATAAATGCTGCCAGAAGTGAAGGAGTCGCTCCTCAGGTGGGAATGCAGGCCGGGGATGAAAGCTGGGCTTGTGGCAAGCAAAGGCAGAGGGAATGTTCCAGATGCTAAATCATCGTCCCTCCCTCCTTCAAGGGGAGAGCACAGCCAAGGCCGTTGGAAATGCAACAGTCTTGGCTGCATTGAGGAGCTCTGGGGGATTGGGAATAAAACTCTGGATAAACAGTGTTTACTGAGCCTTCAGTCTGGACAATCTCATCCCCTCCAGGCTGGCTGTGTTGCTGTGAAAGAGAATAAATATTTGCTGATTTAAAGACCATGGAGGCAGAGCCTGAAATGGGGATTTGGATCCTTTGTTCCCACAGAGGAGTGACTGGGCTGGAATTTTGCTTTCTTTGGATTGAGAGGAAAAGCCCAGAGCTGTCTGTGCAGAAATGGGGGCTGGAAAGAACTCACCAGGATGTGTTTGTTCAGGAATGGTCAGGAGGGAACCCGTGCCTTGCTTTGCAGGAACAAGGATTTCCAGGAAGCCTTGGAAAGCCTCGATCCCATTTCCCTGTCCCGTGATCTGCATTCACCAGGAGAGCCCTGGTGAAACATCCACCCAGCTCAAACCCCTCCTGCCAGGAGGAGAACTCTCCAAGCACAAACTCCTGCTGGATCCAAGGCTCTGGAATGTGTGCTTACCTCCCACATCCACTGGCTCTGCACATTCATCAGGAGGAATTTGGCTTGGGGGCAGGATTCAGCCTCCTCAGGGTGTCTGAGCTTTGGCTCTGCCTCCTCCAAACGGGGTTGAGCATCCAAAGTTGATGGTTTGGCTTGGGAGGGACCTTCAATCCCACCCCATTCCATGGGCAGGGACAGCTCCCACTGTCCCAGGCTGCTCCAAGCCCTGTCCAGCCTGGCCTTTGGCACTGCCAGGGATCCAGGGGCAGCCACAGCTGCTCTGGAATTCCATCCCAGCCCCTCCTCACCCTCACTGGGAACAATTCCATCCCAATATCCCATTTGATTTGAGGGATTTGGTGGTGCAGCCCAAGCTCCCAGGTGGTTCTGGGGTGAGCACAGGGGTTATAAAGCAGAGTCCTGAGCCAGCAGAAAGAGACATTTGAACACAGTTGCTCTAAAGAACATTTTTGCACAAAAAAAAAAACCACACTATTTTTTCAAAACCACTGGACATTAAAAAAAAAAGTCAAATTTTCATTTGCAGAAAAGTATGACAGCATCTTTCTTGTGTGTGTTACAATATTTTAACCAGTGTTTCTTTAGGAATTCATGGTCCTGTGGCCAGGGGGTGGAACGAGCAGCTGATTCTGCTGCAGAACATCCATGGAAAAAAACAGGAAAATTCCCTTTCCGTGGGCCTGGAGCCTCTCAAAGATGGAAATCCAAGCAGCAATTTTTATCTTGCTGTGGGCTGTCTTTCACAGGAGGAGAGAGAATATTGCCCCTGAGTTGGTCACTCTCCAGCCCACTGTGTTCCTGCCTGTTTGATCTCCCCCAGATGCAAGTTCAGCCCATTGCAGGACAGTTTATATTGCTGAGGTAATAGAAAATGATTAAAAACAGAGAGACACAGTATTGGGGCTGCACATCAAAAGCTCTTTAAGGCAAAGGAGGGAAAATTGACTCGAAACTGGAATTATTGGAAGCATCTGTGGTGTCCTTTATTTCCCATTGAACAGTGCAACACATTTGGGAACGGTGTTGGGCTGGTTCTGGGCCTTCACTGGCTGAGTTTTACCCTAAACCCTGTGGTTTATCTGCTCCTGCAGAGGGAACAGCAGCCCTTGGTAAATGAATTTTCACCTTGAGACACAGAGGAAGATTCTGCATTGCTGTAACCTTCAGCTGAGTGGAGAATCTGAGTAATTTTTATGGAATTTAAAAGCAGAAATCTCAGATTTGTAAGGGACACGTGGGTTTCCAAAGCACGAGCGGTGCTGGGAGCAGGATCTGCTGGAGCTGTGGGGAATATCTGTGTAAATCCAGTGGGCTTGTCAGGTATTTTTGTCAGAAATGCAACAGCATTTCAGAGCAGCAAGGACAGCAGTGATTCCCAAGCCCCTGGAGGCTGTGGAAGGCAGAGCCATGGGCTGGGGGCCCATGGAAGGAGCACTGCTGGGATTTGGGTTCCCAGCACAGCTGAGGGTGGGCAAAACATCCCATCCACGGGAAAATACCCTTTAATAGGAGCTCAGCTGCCTTTGCTCACCAATTCCTGCACCTGGGATGGGGCAATCCCAGCACAAAGGGGTGGAGAGGAGCCCTGGGAGGAGGGTGTGGGGTGGCAGGGGGTGAGGTCCACCTGCCTCACCCATCTGTGCTGGGATCCAGAACCTCCTGAGCTGCTCTCCCCATTTGGGCAGCAGGAGATGGGGAACTCTGGCCCACTCAGGTGAGGCCCCACCTGCAGAGCTGCCCCAGCCCTGGGGTCCAACAGCAGGAGGACCTGGAGCTGCTGGAGAGAGCCCAGAGGAGCCCCCGGAGCTGCTGCAGGGCTGGAGCCCCTCTGGAGCCAGGCTGGGAGAGCTGGGGGTGCTCAGCTGGAGAGGAGAAGCTCCAGGGAGAGCTCAGAGCCCCTGGCAGGGCCTGAAGGGGCTCCAGGAGAGCTGGAGAGGGGCTGGGGACAAGGGAGGGAGGGACAGGACACAGGGAATGGCTTTAATGCTGAATTCCAGGTTCCTGCTGGAATGACCATCCCACAGATTGGTACCCAAACCTTTGCTGCTCCACCTCTGCTCTCAATCTGCTTTTCCATACATTTGGGCAGCTCTTCTGCTGTGGAAAATACCTGTGCCAAGGTATTAAGGATATTGCTGGACAAGGAGGAGAAGGAAACTGGAATCACTGGATTTTTATTGTGACTCCCCACAGGGAGGCTGCCCCGTCCCTGTGAAATGGGACATTCCCACTTCTCCCAGCTGCTTGTGGAGCTGCACCATTCCAGGAACTCCCAGGAGGAGTTCAGGCTGCTCAGAGGGCAGCAGGTCCCAGTGGGAGCAGGAAAAGCCCTGTGGGGTGTGGGATGCTGAGTGTGTGGAGCCACCCTCATCCCAGCTGGAAACCTCTGTGTGTGTGTCCTGTGTGCCAGAGTCCGAGGGGTCAGACCCAGGGAAACCAACTCGGGAGTGCAGGATAAATAAAAATAAAAAATGTTCTGGACACTGAATTGTGGCGTAGCAGGAATCAGGGGCAGAAATGGAACCATTATTTCAAAATATGTTTATGTAAGTCATAGCCTGAAAGAGGGATATTTTCCCCGGATGTAGTTGGCGTAAAATGGATGAGGTATTGGATAAAAGTTAATTTTAACTTGTGCTGGACCAAGTTATCTTCTGCTGACAAAATCTCTGGTCCTGAGGAAACGCCTTCCTCAGCAGCCAAGCTGTGGGATTGCACAAGGAGCCATAAATCCCAATTTCCCAATTCCCCAACTCCTGAGAGCTCAGCACTGCAGCAGGAGCTCTGCTCCTCTCCAGCAGGGCTGTGTGGCCAAGTCCTTTGGGACACAACTGATGTCTTTATTTCCTTATCTCCAGGCTCCTCCGGGCCCTGAGGAGTCACAGATGGCTCAGCAGAGCAGGATCAGCCCCGGGGCTGCTCTGATCCTACAAAAGCTGCTCTGGGGCAGTGCTGGGTCATCCCAGGCTGGTGCTCAAGGATGGATCACGTCCTGCTTCTCCCAGGTTCTGGCAGGGATCTGGGGAGAGCCTGCTTTGCTCCCAGTGTTTTCCCTCCTGCTGCTGAGGGCACTGGGTTTTATTCCCTGCTGCCACTTTCCCAGGGCTTTGTGCAGCTCCTAAAAATGTCACTGCTCCAAGCAGCCTGGGGAGGTGACAGGAACACAGACACTGGGAGCACCCAGGTGCTCCCCTCAATCTGATCCTGCAGGGATTCCAAACACTTGGGTTGATGTTAGCAGGAGGTGGAAGCTCCTCACCAGGGAGGAGAGGCCAGGTTTGGCAAACTGGCAATGGCCAGAGAGAGTCAGGGAATCCCTGAGGCTGGAAAAACTCTCCAGGATGGTGGAGTCCAACACTACCAAGGCCACCACTGCCCCTTGTCCCCAAGTGCCACTTCCACAGGGATTTAAAATCTCTCCAGGAGTGGGGACTTCTGCCCTGGGCACCTTTCCAAGAGGAATTTCCCCAAATATCCAATCTAAACCTCCCCTGGCCCAGCCTGGGGCCGTTCCCTCTCCTCCTGTCCCTGTTCCCTGGGAGCAGATCCCAAATCCCCCCCGGCTGTCCCCTCCTGGCAGGGAGCTGTGCAGAGCCACAAGGTTGAAGAATTCAGTTTAAACTTTCATGTTTTTCAGGTTCTGTGCTGCCCAGGGGTGCAGCTCTGAGCTCACACTCAGGGTCACTCAGCTCTGCACAGAGCAGGGNGCCGAGCTGGAACCCCAGAGAGGAATTTGTGCCTTCCTGAAGAATCAGAGCAGAGGAGAACAGGGTAGGAAAGAGCCATGGGAATAAGAAATCTTGGGAATAAGAATTCCTGGGTCACTTGGGTGCTGCTGTCGTGTCTCCCTCCAAGACAAGAACCGTGGGGCTCCCTCCAGGTAGGATTTGCTCCAGGTTTCTGTTCCTTTTATCAGGGATTTTGTCATCAACAGGGAACCACGGAGCTGTTGTTCCAACCTGGCCATGAAATGCCCAAAAGTCTTGAGTAAAGTGAGACGTTTTAACACTTCCTGCCAGGAGAGATTTATTCTGCGTGGAAAAATGGGAATTTATTTGGGAAACCAGACAAGCACCACAGAGATAGAAAGTTTGAGTTGTTTAAAAATACAAGATATGCCTGGCAAACAACCTGTGGTCCCTTTGGTGCCTGGTGACAAAGCTGCTTTATCTCAGAGTTACACAGGGGCTGGATGTTTCCCCTCGTGCCATGGATCCCTTTGGGAAGCCATGGATTGACTTCCTCAGCAGCTCCGAGAAGCAGGAAGAAAATGAATATTTCACATTGAGGAAACAGAGGGAGATTTGTGTCTTCTCTGCTGGAAAATACTAAGATTTATTTTCTTGTGAGTGTTAAAATCCAAATTCCTGAGCTGGGATGAGCAGGACCTGTGGCTGCTCCCTCTGCAGACAGGAATCATCCCCGTTCCCTCCTGCATCCCTGGCAGCTCCTGCAGGCCAAGGAGAGCAGATGATGACAGGGATGGCTGGGCTGGCTGGAGCTGTGGCCAGGACGAGTTTCCAGCTCCACCAGGGAAGGGCTTCCTTTGATCCTTGGGATTTACACTCCATTATCTCCCTGAGTCAGCTGCTCCAGAGGCCAGGCCCCACCAGCTCTCTGCACTTCACAGAGGGCTTGGAGGCAGCTGATAATTTCACTTTTAACTTTTCTGGCCTCTCCTAGATCGGTGATAAAATGTTTTGTTTTGTTATTTACTGTCCTCTGGTTTTGTTGGGGTTTTGGGGGGTTTTTAGGACAAATTCATCCAGATTTTTTTTTTTCCCCCTCGGGGCACTCTTGGCCTTTTTTTCTGTCCTCATTCCCAGCACATGGAAAGATCCCCTCTCCCCTCCTGAGGATGTCCCTCCATGTCCTGCAGGATTTTTCCAAACAGCTTCATTTTAATGACAAGTAAAACAAATGGTGGAGCCATTCCTGCCTCCTTCCTGGCAATTAGAACAGAACCAGGGGGAAATTAAAGGAGTGAGAAGATCAGTGGCCAAACCCAAATGAAGAGCTCACTGTGATTATTGTGGGCAGGGAGCAGCCAGTGCAGCCCATTAGAGTTGTGTAATTGTGCTAATTGAGGATGAAATCAGGGCTTGGAGAGCCTGTAGAGCCTTGGGTGTTCTGGTTTCCTCAGGGGATGATTTCAAACAACATTGACAGAGCAGAAAGGGGGAGAAAAACCAACAGAATTTTATTTAGGGGAATGGTTTTGCAGTGTGTTTGAGAGTCTGCACCCAGAAGGTGTCAGTGTCTCTTTTAAAGATTATTATTCAGTCATAAATACAAATATTTTAAAACAATTTAAAATACTTTAAAGAAACAAAAGCAACACATTCATTATTCACAAATCAGTGTTAAGAATCATTCAGGCTTCCCAAACCATCCTAAAACCTGCTGAACCTGTAAATTCCATGAGTTAATTGTAATGTTGAGTTGATTGCAATGAACAAGAAGCTGAGTTTGGAAAGCAGCAGCTGTAGTGGGGGATCAGACCCAGTGTCCTGGAGGTCAGAGCTGGGATCAGTCAGGGATCTGGGAAGTGCTGGTGTTTTCTCCCTGGCACCCCAGCTGGGTTCTCCACCCCTCAATCCCAGCCCAGCACAAATCCAAAAACACCAGCTGGATTTCAAGGGAATAAAGAGAAAACAAAACTCTGTCCATTCAAAACTCCTCATCCAAGAGCCTCCTCCTGCTCAGGTGTTTCTGAGGAATGGAGGAAAGGAGGAAAAAAACCTTCTTTTTTTTTTTTTTTTTTTTTTCTTTCCCCTCAAAGGGAGGTCCCTAAAATTCCCCCACCTTTGGAGATGCCCATTTCTGCCATTCCTGGCCAGCCCTGAGGTCCTCCAGCAAGGAATGCTCCTCCTTGGGATTCCCAGCAGTGAATCCTCTTTTCCAAGAGGATTTAAATCCTTTTTAAAGGATTGGTGTGGGCTGAGGGATCCCAGAGCTGCTGTTTTCCAGGGATCAGCTGCCAGAAGGGATGTCCTGGAGGGGAACCTGGTGACAGAACTTCTCTCTGTTTGCTCAGCAGGTGACAGCAGGAAGAGGGAGGCAGCAGGGAAGGATCCCAGATTTTTGTTCCACAAAATGTCCAGAGTCTGCTGATGTTGTGGGGCTGGGGAAGAAGCCCTGGAATGATTTTCCGCAAAAATCTGTGGCTGCCCCACCCCTGGCAGTGCCCAAGGCCAGGTTGGACAGGGCTTGGAGCAGCCTGGGACAGTGGAAGGTGTCCCTGCCATGGCAGGGGTGGCACTGGGTGGGATTTAAAGTCCCTCCCAAGCCAGGATTTTATGATTTTCTGACAAAATTCAAGAAGAATTTTCAAGAGCTGTGACTCTGCCTTGGCCTGCAGAGAATGGGTTTTTTTTTATGTTCATGTTTCCTGCAACTTTTATTTTGGCAGTGGGGGGAAACAGTCCCTGAGTTTTGCAGCATCCTCTGCTGGGAAAGGAGGGAGTTCCTCCCGTGTGACAGAGTCAGCACAGCTCCACTGAGCAGAACCACTCCATGCCAGGTGAGAAATCCTTTAAAAGACCCTGCAGGGCTTCCTGGGATTGGGGAGATTCTCCACTAAAGCATCACCAGCCACTTAAAAAGGTCCCCTTGGCTGTGCCAGGGGACAAATCCCAACAAAATCTCTGCTCCCACTGCCACCATTCCAAAAACCCAGCCAAACTCCAGGAGGTCTGCGGGCCAAAGAGAGCAAGGATTTTCTTTTCCCTGTTAGTGAATATCCCCAATTATTTTGTTTCTTACGGAGACATTTGGCAGCAGCTCCCTCCCCAGGCCCTGCCAGCAGCTCTTGCTCCTAAATGAAACAAGTTTTTGGCCTGGCAGGAGCAGCAGATCTGTCGTGGTTGGGCCCAGTGATATTTTCATTTGCCCCAATCCATGACATTTGTTTCAGGCCAGACATAACTCCAGAGGCATTTGTAATATTTAATAAACAGCACGGGGAAAAGCAGGGGGAAAAAAAAGCAGGAAAAAAGTTAATTTCAAGAATATTCCAAGATGACCATTTCCAAATTCCAGATTCCATAAAAATGACCCCAAACCAAACCCTGGGTCATTTTTATGGAATCTGGAATTTGGAAATGGTCATCTTGGAATGTTCTTGAATTAACTTCCAGATGAGCCAATGGAGTCAGAATCCTGGCCCAGCTGCCTTTGGTTCCCTCTGGAATTTGGTAGTCCTTGGCCTGCTGACAATTGTCTTCAGGACAAGAAGTTCTCAGCCCTGGTAATCCAAGAGCAGTGGATTCCTAACCCAGTCTATTTCCAGACTGGGGAAAGGGGACGTGCCTGGGACACTGAGGATAAAAAACTTGGACCTTCTGGAGTTAAATTCTAATTCCCACTGGTGGAATCAGGATTTCAGTGCAGGATTTTCGCTCAGGTGGAGAACCAGCTGCAAACCCCAAACATCTCCAGTTTGTCCTCAAAGCCTGGTTGGTGTTCTTGACGCTCAGGTGCAACTTCCAGGGGATTCCATCACGAATTCCAGGCGTGGGAAGGAAGGAAATTGAAGGTCTGTGATGGAATTGTTCCCTTTCGTGGACACAGCTTTGAATTTTGCTAAAAAGCAAGAAAACAGCTTTTGCCATTTCACAGGGCAGGGGTGACGAGGCAGGATATCAGAGAGGCCCAAACATTGATCAGGGAGCTCAGGAGACCACGTGTGTTCCTAACTGGGGTCTTCCTCTCCTTGTGCCTTCCCAAAGGACGAGACAGCAGCAGGATCATGGGGATTCCAGGACTCAGCCAGGGGCTGACTCAAGGCTTTGTCCTGTGTGAAACAGAGCTGGCCCAAAATGTTTTGTTTTCACTTCAATCCAGGATTTTTGTGGGAGGGGCAGGGCAGAGCTCCAGGCTGGATGCTCCCATTTCCCTGTGGAGATGAATCCCGTGGGAGTTTGCCAGGTTTGTGGTGAGGGGCAGCAAAGGGGAAAATCTTTGATTTTTCCTCCCTTCCCATGAAAACATCCTGCTGAAGAAATGTTCTGGATTCTGAGCTGTTCCAGGAGTGTTCTCAGGTGGGATTGAGGAAGGTGGTTGGAGCTCCCAGGGGGCTGATCCAGGTGGGATGGGATAATCCAGGCTCCTGTTAGAAAGGAGAATCCCAGAATCCCAGACTGGGTTGGGAGGAACCTTAAATCCCACCCAGTGCCACCCCTGCCAGGGCAGGGACACCTCCCACTGTCCCAGGCTGCTCCAAGCCCCATCCAGCCTGGCCTTGGACACTTCCAGGGATCCAGGGGCAGCCACAGCTTCTCTGGGAGTCCCATCCCAGCCCCTCCCCACCCTCCCAGCCAGGAATTCCTTCCCCAAATCCCATCTCAATCCCACCTCTTTCCCTTGAAAGCCATTCCCCCTTTTCCTGTCACTCTCTGCCTGTGTAAAAACATCTCCCCTCTCTTCAAACTCCCTTTCAGAGACTGGAAGGGGCTCCAAGGTCTCCCTGGAACTTCCTCTTCCCCAGGGTTCTCCAGGCTGGAGGAGTTCCCAGCAGCAGCCCGAGGAGGGCTCCTCCTTTTCATTTTTTGGTTTGTTTGTTGTTTTTTT
>VWYO01012573.1:0-65781 GCA_013400275.1 Rhadina sibilatrix
ATATATAAAATATATATATATTTGTGGTAACATCAGAAGGGAGGAAAGAATGAAAATCATCAAGAAAGAGAGTGCTTACAAAATTTTAATGCATTTGTTTTATTTCCATTGCATGCTTTCTGCATTTATACTGAAACTGATTCCTTCTCTTAAAGAGACCTCTATCCCAAGAATAATCCATTGGTTTGAAATACTGAAAAAGCTTTCAGGAATCAGGATAAAACATTTTAGAATTAACCTTCAAAATATACACCTTTAATCAGCTCTAAGCACAGGGTCTGTGGTAGTACAATGTGTAGTTCTCTGTGTAAAAACTTCAGTATAGCAATTTAGTAATGGTCAGTTCTGAACTCAGAAGAGATTTTAATGAATTTTAGTCAATTAAAAGAAGGATTAATAAAAACTAAATCACATATTTCTTAAATATATTCTTCTAAAACAAAGCTAAAATAAAACATTTTTAAATGTTTCTGCCAATACTTCAAGATGGAAATTGGTCTGATATATTGGGAAAAAAGTGTTTTGTTCCTGTATTAATTAAAGCTTTATCCCAAGAGCTGAAAAAAAACCCCAAATTTTTATCTCCTCCCCACTTGCAAAATCTTCATTTTAATACTTGTTTATTCCCCAAAAGTGCTACAGAATTTCAGTAATTGGCATATGGATAAGACTGAGCCTACAGAAATGCAAAATACTGAATTTTGATTTTAAAGTTACAGTCTGTGTACTTCACACCTGTTCTTCACTAAGTAGTGGCAATATTTCACAAATAACGCTTTCACTAACCAAATGTTAATTTGATAGCCCATAAAATTCAGATGTTTGCATCAATATTCTCTCCTTCTAAGAAAGAGGAAAGAACACACTTTTCTGGTAGGGATGACCGATACAAAAAAACAGAATTTATTCCTTCTTCTCTCAATATTTACCTAAAGAGTAGGAACTCCTTGTTGGGTATGTAATACTCCTTAAATAGTTGAGTAAAATAGGCATTATTTACAGCCCCACGAGAGAGGAACGGAAGGGCGCTATGGGAGCTGATGAAGCGGAGTGTCCATTTTCCACCTGCCACAGGCTGGTCACCAGTGTGCGCTTCAGCCACAAAAGTGTATCCTTTCTGAAAGGGGAAAACAAGTCATTTGCACGTGGCAATAACACTACTCAAAAGGCACTCTGTGACTACACGCAATGCATTTTTTGTCCATTACACTTAATAGTATAAGAAGATGTCCTTCATCAGCGAGAATCTTGTAACTCCAGTCTATTCTAATTTATGGAGCATCTCTTATTTTAGCAATTTATATTTGGCAAAAAGGTACATAGCAAATTAAATCCAATTTCATCTAACTGGAAAGCTGGTAGGTATTTTTACAGGCAGATACAACCAAAGTCCTCTGAAGTACTATCCCCCTTTCCCGCCCCCCTAGCAGATTCTGGGGAGCTTCGGGCGGGGTAGGCTTCAAGGATAGGGAAAGGAGATCCAAAAGAGGCTCTTACCTCAAGGGAATAGTCCAAGGCTTTATTCTCAAAGGAGTTCCGGGGCAAAGAGGGAGAACATGGAGGAGCAGGGGTTTTTATCTAGTCTCTGTCTGGGATGGGATAGCTGGCAGAAGCCATAGGTCAGAGATAAGGGGAAGGTAGGGTTAAACTACATGGTCACAGGCTCTGAGGGGTTCCGAGGGAAAGACCACTTCTCCGAGGAATACAACAGTCCGGAAGTCACTTTCTAACCAAATTATTTGATGATTTATAGTTCTCCTCCATGCTTAGGCAGTGTGAAAGTAGGGCTGGATGAGTTAGCTGCACAGAAATTTGATGAGATTACTCTGGTCTTCAAATCTGATGTTAAATTAACATTTACCCTAATTTAATAATGCCACTGCAGATACAGCATGAAATTACAAGATATTAGTCTTATTTTTATGAAGATATTGATTTAAGAAAAAATATTTCTAGTATTAGAAAATTCAAGTAAAATATTAAAAAAAATGCAACACACAATTAATAGGCCTGATGCAGATTTAGGTGCTCTATATGAATCCTGAGAATAGGAATATGAGGAGCCAGGATTCAACATAAAAAGTTTCAAACTTTGATTGATTTGTATTTGTGAAAATAAAGGCAATATGAATGTGATCACTTAAAAGTCAGGGGCAGGAAAAAGGGATATAAGGAGTGAAATGGCCACTTATAATGTTGCAGGGGAACACAGAATTAAGTCCCTTCTTCATGTAGTCTAACCAGCCCTACTATCTCCCTACTTCAAATATTAAAATTTCATGTTCCACCCAGGAAATAGTCCAAATGAAAATTATTGGAAAGGCTTTATTTCTTTCAGTCCTTTTCTAAATTCTGTTTAAAGAAATCAGCATTTACCAGCAAAAACAGCTTAGTTGAAAAATCCTTATAATAAATAGGGTTGTGACTTCAGGACTATTCAATGCTTCAGAGCTGTGGGTCTAGGAATACTGAATATTTAGAATGAAAGTAAAATAAATTATTCATGATTCCAATTTGTGGAATTGTATCAGTAAGGCACTTTAAAAGCTTTAATCACCACAAGGTAATAACAATCACTCAGAGTAACCATTCAGGAGAACTCACTTATTTAGACATTTAGTTAAGCACAGAGACACAGGTCCCTCTGTTCTTATCAAGTACACCTGGAAATGGAGAAGGATTTAGCCAGATATTCAAATGTTTTCTGACTGCAGAGGATGCATAACAAGAACAATTTCTCTTGCATACCTACTGATAAAGATGTTATACAAACTTTATGTTCACTAAAAATATTCAGAAAATGTAGACTTAGGACCAAAAGTTTGTTTGAGTGAGCACTTTCTGAATACTTATGAGCAAGTAAGAAAGCACAATAACTGAATTTTGTGTCTGGTAGGAAGATCAAGTCACTACTGAGAAATAAGAAAATAGATCTCAACGTGCAATGCAACCCCATTAAATTTATGTCTCTTTCTTAAAAAAACCTTCAAGAGGCTTCACTACTTATATATATTGCTACAATTCACAGAAAGGATTGTTTTCTAATATACCACCCAAATTAACCTCATGGCAAAGTAAATCGAACCCTTATGTCCTCCTACGAGTAGTCAAGAAAAATAACTGAGCAGTATCCTTGCTCAAATGGACTTCTATTTTCTAGACTAAATATGGTGGTAGTGATGATTTCTTAAACTCTTATCTATGTAGGTCAGCTGAAGCTTGAGTGCTTATCTCTATCCTTTTCTACAATCTGTTCAAAAGACTTGTGAATAATAAAGAGAGTAGAATTAAAAAAAAAAAAAAAACAAACTACAAAGAACTAAAACAAATTTGGCTGTATCCAGCAATAGGAAAAAAAAAAAAAAAAAAATTAAATTAAAAACAAAAAAAAAAAAAAAAAAAAAAAAAAAAAAAAAAAAAAAAAAAAAAAACACCAAAAAAAAAAGAGAGAAAATGTAATGTATCCCAAAGAAATCCAAATAATGCTAAGCAAATGGCCAGTTTCCATCTAGGCTACAATGTCTGCAAAAAGAAGACAGACTTTATTGCTATTGTGCTGATTTTATCTTCATTGTCAATCATTCTGAAATGAACTTTAATGTGTTCCAGGAGTGTCTCTGCAGCAGAGTAACAGTATCTGTTGACAGGATTCCTTTTTATCTCTGTTGTAAACTGCTGAGTCATAGTTTGGAAGCAAAATTGGTAGGTGTATTTTTTTTTTTAATGACTTTTTATGTAATAATACTGACATCTTACATTTAAGAATTCAGGCATACTGTATAATTTCTTGCTTGATGTATTACATTGTTGACTATTTTTTGCAAAATACTGTCACAAAAAAATAACAGAGTAAAATAATACCATTGTATTCTGTGTTTACTAATTGCAAAATGCCTTGTCAAAGTATTAATAGAAATTTCAAAAGTTTGTGCAGGTCCACTGAAACAATAATCAACTATTTAGAAATAGGAAGAAACAAGCTAAATTGTAGAGTATAGGGTTATATTCTTACTGAGGAACTCAGGAGCTCAGTGATTGAGAAATGCAATAAGAACAAGTAGAAAAATACAGCATGCCTGCACAATTCTGTTTGAATACTCTAAAAATCACTCTTTGTTGCTATTAACCACATTTAATACTACAAAATATAGACTATTAGTTTAGTAAGCAATAACAAAAATGTGGCTTTAAGAGGGGACTTCTTCAATAGGGAAGAGCAGGAATCCAACGAAAAAGGCCATTTTCATTAGTAATTGACAGAATCACTGAGGCTGCTGTGCTGTACCCATGGGAAGAAAAGACGTACCCTTTTCATTCCTTGTTCAAACTTTTTATGGCCACAAGTTAAACATTGGTACAAAGTTTACTGTGATCAGTGTTATGCATGATACACAGGAAAAAAACCCAAAACAACAGCAGCTGGAAAGAGTACAGAGGAGACGAGAAACAAGAGGTCACTAATAAATGTTCAGCACAGAAGCAAAACGGTGATGGTCTCTGTTCAAACTTGCTAATAAATAAGGGTATGCTTTTAAGTAGAACACTATGACATAGTTAAAAATTTCCACAGAAATTGGCATTTGTTATTATTTTAAAAATGATACTTTTCACAACAACTTCTTGCATTTACCTTATTTTTGGAATAAACATGAGGTGTCACTTTGAAAAAGGTATGTGGCGTTTCCTCCTGTGTGTCATTATCAAGAACATGAAGTCTACAGGAAGGGATAGTTGTAAACACCTTTGTCAATATAAGCATATCTTCTGGGACAAAAAATATTTCTCTAAAAAAAAAATAAATTATATCAAAATTATTTTCCCAAATAAAAGGATATGTGCAACACAAAGCAAAAAGTATTGCCACGGTTTAACCTCAGCCAGTAATTGAGTACAATGCAGCTGCTCACTCACTTCCCACACCCAACCCACCTGAGGGAAAGAATCAGAAAAAAATATAAATCTCTTGTGTTAAGAACAGTTTAACAATAGAAACAAAATATACTAATAAATATCCCAATAATATTAGTACTTTTAATGAATAGGAGAGGGAGAGAGAGAAACAAATTATGCTCAACAAAATTTGTCACCACCCACTGACCGATGCCCAGCCTGCTCCTGAGTGATCAGCCCCCTTCCAGGTAATCCTCCCCCAATTTATACTGAACATGACATTCTGTGGTATGGAACATCCCTTTGGCCACTTCAGGACATCTGCCCTGGTTGTGCTTCCTCCCAGATTTTGGTGCATCTCCTCACTGGCAGAGCGTGAGACACTAAAAAGTCCTCGACATGGGGTAAGCACTCAACAACCAAAACATCAGTGTGTTATCAATATTATTATCACACTAAATCCAAGTACACAGCAGCCTACCAGCTACTAGGAAGAAAATGAAGAAATAATGAAGAAGAAAATGAACTTTGTTCCAGCCAAAGCCAGAACAAATACATGTCAGAATTTAAGGAAAGTAGACAGATAAGACCTAAGTTTTTAAGAAGGTTAGGGGAGAACCACAGTGTATCAATACTACTTTCCTTCTGTGAAACTCACCTGAAAACCAGAAACCAGGCATTTGGTGGTTGATCAGCATATGTTACTGCATAGTCAGTGAAATACATCTTACACTCTTCATCTTCATAACAAGGAAATTTTTCAGCTAAATTACGGTTTCTTTTAAACATTTCTCTGGAAAGCAATAAACAAGATAAAGACTTCGATCTGATCAGGATGCCATATATATACTGACTTTTACTAACGCTGATCATGAAGAACATTACTTTGTGCATGAATGTAAAAAAACAACATAAAATGTGTTACTAATGTTTCTCTAGCAGTTGTTCACTCTTAAATAAAATAAAATAAAAAATAATGGAGGGATCAGTTCTTTCAGATCTCATGGAAAAGATATACACATATTTCTATCCATCAGTCTATCTGTGACAACAGCTGCTTCTAATATCCCAAGATTTTATAGCTTCTACAAAACTTTACCTCTTTCTTTTTATTTTTTTTTAATTACATGTCACTTAGCATAACTTCATTTTCTTTATATTAAGTTATCATTTTAAAGCTGTGGAATCATTAGGAAATTAAAATCCCTTTATTTAGTTTTAAAACATTTTGGAACAACAAAGGAATAAAAACACAAACTTATTGGCCAAGGTGCTAGATTGTTATGTTAAATGGAAATCTGTGAGCTGTTTAAAAAAAAAAATATAGGCACATGCACATTAGCTTGATTTTAACACTCAAATGTATTCCTCAGGACAATGACTATGAACCCCATAAGTTTTAGAAGTCTGAAGTCAGACTAGAAACTTCATCTCATCTTTGCTGATGTAGAAATACTACAAATCCAAAATAGATGGCTAATATTTGGAACAAGGCTGTGATTGCAACATGCTGATCCCATCAATATATACAGGTTTTACAAGGTTAGAAACACTAAAAGGTGAAATAAAATTATACCTGGTGTGAGTGTTGCTCAAATTGCTGGTTATAAGGAATGAGGATTTATATCCACAGGCAGTAATTATTGCCAGTTCTCACTCCTCACCCCTGGAAGAACTGATTTACTGCCAGATCAGTTGTGTGAACACTTGCAGAGAAATTTTTTGAGGACTTAATGGAAATATGTGATCCCCAAAGAGTGTTAGGCTTGCAAATGACTTAATGAACACTGTTGAAATTAGAATAGCTGTCTTCCCAAAAAAAGCTGTAATACAATATCAGGGAAAGCACAGAAATAGACCTACTATGTTTCTACTACCTAGAAATACATCTACTTTCCTTCAAGCAAGTGCAACAAAAAAAGTCTCCTGTTGAGCTAATAAACTGGGTACAATTAAACAGTAAAGCTATCTCCTTTCTACTGCCAACCATGCACAAATCAAAAAGTTTCTTAAAATAAACTGGTTAACTGCTTAACTAAGGAATCAGTATCAGATCTATACTTATGGAGCAGCCTACCAAATACTAAAAAATTAAATACATGCAGAAGGTAATATTTTAGCTCAAGCTGTAGAAAAAAAATCTGTAGCATATCTAAAAATTAGATTTTACTCATGTAGGGTACACAGACTAAAGCACAGCATATATTTAGTAAAAGCAATTCATCTCTTCCATCAGGTTTTTGTAATTTTGACACTAATAATTCTCTTACCATGTTTATTTTGTGAAACATCAGTTCATAACTGCCTGCAATAGTTTGATTTATTATATGATTACCTTAACAATGTTACAGCATAGTGTTCAAAATTTAACTCAATCATAGCCCACAGGTTTTTCAAAGTTTCTTCAACATCAGTGTTTTCTTTAGTACCTAGAGATAACAAAATAAGTTAGAAAATATAACATCCAATTTTGCAATTGTTCTAAATTTACACCTGCCAAATACTTTTGAAAAATGCCACTTGCACAAGTAAATTGCCTTTTTTATTTAGACTTTTACAGAAGCCTCACTGAGCTGAAAACCCTTTTTTTCTTTGACAGAATATATTCCATTCATCATCTTCTTTGTACTTTTCATCACTCCTACAATTGCAAAAATGATGTGATCAATATTTTCTCCAATTTACAGTTTTTTTCACTGTAACATGTTGTAGTGATATGCGGCAACCTCTGTCCTCAGAGAACATTTATCTCCCACCAACTTTCATCTGCAGATACCAGGAAGGGGTAGGGATGTACCTAAACTATTTGTGTAGCTAACAGGAAAAGAATTGGGCAGCTCCCATGGGTAATTCATCCCACCCAATGCTGGATAACTCACATAACAGGATGTGTTGTCATCTCAAGGTGTCTGCTTCTATACATGGAATACAGGTAAGACTAGACTGATATTAAAGTCTTCAACAGTACAATACAAATCTTAGATTATTCTGATAGATACCTTATCTTTTTAAAAATAAATGTCTCTTTTTCTAACTTGAATGTGTCCAGATTCAAGCCACAAACTTTGAATCTCAGACTAAAGATTTTCTTGTTAACTCTTTGGATATCAGCCTAATGATACTGTTACTATCAAATTCCTTTCCTCATGTGGGTACTTAAATTTATAGCAAAGTCTTTTCTTATCTGGTCTTTCTGAAATTACAGACTAACAACCTGTAAATACAAGGCCTATATTTAATCCCAATCCTTACAACTCAGAATTTTGAGGTTGTTATCTTTCTTTCTTCCTGGATTGTGGACACTGCACTTGGACACAGTATTCCAGCTGAGGTAATAGAACTGGATGAATAGCAATAGGAAATGTGCTAGAAGTCCTGAATTGCTATGCAAGATTGCTCTATCTATATGCACAAGAATGAAGGATAGTATCAGCACAGCATCGTTGGAGAACAGCATCAGACTTTGATTTTGTGTGTGTTCCACTGACTGCTCATTATGATACTTAAGTTCTTGTATGATTTCCTTTATATTTTCAGAAAAAAAACCCTAATATTTAGCCCAGCTCTGACCTAAATCTCCATTAATGTAAATTCTGGTTTAGTATCTATGCAAACCTAGGGGGAGGGTGTATCTTTCAGATACCTTTTAGTGCCCTATGTATTAACTGAGTGGTTAGGTGCACTTAATAAAACTATAACTTTTTATAAATCTTAGCCAAGATTTGAATAAGATGAAATATGAAACATTTTTGAAAGGCATTTTTAAATGACACACCTGGTTCTCTGCTCTTCAGTATTTTCCTAATATAGGTCCCTCTCCAGATGGCTTGAATTTTGAGAGCTGCTGCTGCTTCTTCAGATGTGGGAGTTCGATTCTCCCAATTACTAGGGGATTTCTCCTTACCGCTCTCTGAAGTAATGGAAGAATGAGTAACATCAACAAAGCTGGATGTACTGTAGCTGCCTGTAATGAATTTAAAAAGAAAAACAAACAAACAAACAAAAACCCAACAAAAAACCACCAAACCATCAAACAAACAAAAAACAACAAAGCAAACAAACAAAAAAACAACAACAAAAAAAAAAAGCAAGAGAATGATTGAAGCATAATTCTTTTATGATAAAAACATAACTCTTGAAATTTTTTTTATATAATAAGTTGGAGAAAATATACTGTATAGTTACACAAAGTCAAAATGTCAGCTACTTTGCTAATTACAAACATTAAATAATTTATTTTTCTCTTCATGGACAGCTATTGCAGAATATTTTTTAAAATCACGTCTCCTACTGTAATTTCAAAATGTTCTTCCAAACATGAACCAAGAGGATTTGATACATCAAAGCCTGAGTCTCTACACAGCTTAAGAGCTTCACAAGTACTTCTGTCTCTCAATCTGATAATTTCATTAAGTAATCATTTCAACACCAATTTTGTTCAAAATATTTTGTTTAGCTTTCGAAAGGAACCATGGAATAAGGGAAAGATCTATGACAAAGGGAGAGTTCATTTATCTGACTGACTTTATGTTACCAAGGAGTTTTGAAATGGAACAGAAATTAGTGGGTTCTGACAGATTAGCAATGAGCTCTTTGAAGGTATTCTTGCCTAGAAATTAGCACCCTGGGAGCCATCAGCACCAGGACTTAGGGAAGGGTGTGGGGAGCAACACCCCAAGGGGCCAGTGCCAGGGAACTGCACACATATGGAACAAAGGGAGCAAGACAGGAAGGAAACAGTGCTGCAAAAGGAAGTACCAACAAATAATAAGGAGGGGAGGAATCTGCTTGAAAATTGTGGACAACATTGAAGGCAAACAAACTATCTTAAGCTATTGCTTTCATCAGCCAGATCACACATTTCAATTCAATCACTTTTACTCAATATTGCTAAAACTGGCTGTGTTCTCAAATCATAATTTCTCATCAGTATTGCATTTCCAAACCCTAGAAAGCCTCTTTAATACTTGGGGACTGAAAGATTACACAAGCCCACTTCAATAGAAACCAGATTAGAACTCAACAATATGAATGGCACAGCCCCTTTTATAAAACAGAAGCATATAATCAATCACAGAATAATACAGACTCGAGTGGACCACTGAAGGTCATCTGGTCCCATCCCAAATCCAAAGCTGGAGGAATTTAGAATGGGTTGCTCCAGTTCTTGAATAAATGTCCAGTCCATTTTTTAATATTCCATAACCATAGAAACTCCATAATTTAAGTGGGCATTCTTCTCCAATTTTTCACCAGCCTCATAGTGAAAAATGTTTTCCTAATATCCAGATGGAATTTAACATGTTCCAAGATGTGTCCTGTCTGTGCACCTCTAGAAAGGTTTGGCTCTCCCATTCATTCACTACTGTAACACATTTCAAAATGAATTTGTTCAATCTACAAACTTGTCTATTTTACAATTAAATGACCCAGTGGAAAGATAACTTCTGATCCCACTAATCATTGTCTTCATGGAAGGGAAATAGACTTCAAATTTCAGCTCATGCTTTGGCTCAGAAGAATTATTTCTGCTGCAGAGCCTACATTCCTCATATAAAGCAAAATAATGTATTATAAAGTAACAGTTGCATATAGTTGTATGCACACATACACAGATTGACCTAATAGGTAAAAATATCCTAACATGGAGCTGGAATCAATAATATAGGAAAGTAAATACAGAAAGTAAATACAAGAAGTATTGGTGTGGTGTTGCCATGTGAACCAGCTGAAAATTTCATCCACTGGGCATGTCAAGTGGACTCCATAACTAGAAATAAATACCTATACCTCTAGAAAGAAAACATTTCATTTATAAGGATAAAGAATATATGGATATATAGTAAGTTACTTAAATGTTGAACTGTTTCTGAAAACACAAATATAAAAAGAATTGTATGGACTGTCACACAGAAATCAACTCTATTTATAGAAACTGTCAAAAGTTACTGCAGATCAGGCCAAAACCCCAAAATTACAAGTATATATTCCTAAAGTATATACTCTTTATGTTCAAGTTTTTTATACAATTTCATAACAACAAAAATATTTTTCTTTGCAACATTTAAGGCAAAATAATGAGGTCTAAATTAAATATTCTGATTTTTCAAGGCTTTTTTTATTTAACATTTCTTAATACTTTTTCTCATAAGCAGAGAAATGTATACTGTGAACTGCTTTGAATCAATCAATCTTGAACTAGCGAATGCTTTAAATCCATCAATATTGAACTAATAGATATTTGAAATTTGACATTATAATTGAAAACAGATTTGTCAAAAATCTCTGACAAGCCTTAGCTGTTAATCAGAAGACACCGTGCTAATAATAAAACTGAAGCTTTCAAAGCAGCCTAGCAATGCACTGCTCACCATAAAATCACTGCAGTTTTCCTGGAGGCAATGTAGGAATGATTTCATTGAAAAAGGAGTCTTTTGCATGTACTCAAGAGGCACTTTACATATTCAACCAAATAATGTCAAACTTTCTCTCACCCCTTACTGGAATTCAAGTTCAAATCCAAAGTGCAAGAAGAAACAAATTTTCAGAATTCTCTTTTCAGTCACACAAGATAACGCAACTGTATAATCAGTCACCTTAACCTGTTTCTGGAGGAGAGAGAAGCTTATTCTGAAAAAGAACTGAACAGGACTTCCTAAATACAGTTTCACAGTTGAGATAAGCTTATAGAGCTCAACTTCTAGATAAAATTTCATACCAGAAGGTTTTAAGAGAATTGTACACAAAGGAACTCTACTTCCAACTTCAAAGTTGAAATTTATCCATGAGAAAGAAACATAGCCCTTGTAATGTGCTTAAATGACTGTCAAGAGTTTAAGACTCTTGAAAATAAGTGCCACAGACCTCCATTGGCTCTGCTGGCTCACTATTGGATACAATGAAACCAGGACAAAGTAAACAAAGAATATGTGCAATGCCTGTGGTAAATTTTGAGATTAATTCAGCACAGAGTGCAAAATAAATATGCCGATATAGAATGGCAGTGCTGTTTCAAAAAGAGCTCAGATTTGACCTGATGACACAGATGACAAAAATATTTCATTCATCTGTTATGGTAGTTTACGCTGATGTATCTTAGGTTCCAAAGGGGTACAACCTCATGTCTTGACAAAATTTGAACAACTAACCTGCCAATGTAGTAGTGCTAATGTGGGCCAGGGCAATCAGCTGAGGCCAATCCTTCTAGGCCTTTCTACAATGCAGTTCTCAACTGTTTTTTCCTGCTATCTACCTCTTTTTCCTTTACCTCTCTTTCCTTGATTTATGCTTTATTTCTTTAGGGTTTTGGATGGAACTTGAACAAAAACGTGCATTTACTCCAAAGCAACCTTTATTAAGCAGGGCAAAACATCCATAAAGGTCAAAAAAAAATCAATTAAACCAAAGGGAAACAATTATCTTTCCAATCCAACAGACATCTCTTGTAATTTAATTCTAGAAAAGCAAATAATTTAAAAGGATATGTACGACACTGGAGGAAACAAAACTGAAGGAGAACTTTCTTTCTCCACATATTTATTCCACTTTTTTGATTCACTGCCCAGCTCCTAAAAAATATTCTGTCACAGTGGATCTCATATTTTAGTAATTTATAAGAGATCTTTGCTACAACCTGTCAACTGTGCTAATTATTCAAATCTATTTAAAAAATGTCTTCTAATGCTGACAAGTGTTTAAGGTTTTTTTTTGGATACAGAAATCAGTAGCGCAGTCATCTTTAAACCAATGTGGCAGGTGTTGTTTACTTCAAGTGGTGTGATAAATATCAATATGCTGACCCTTGTGACATACTCTTGTTATGGGATGAAAATCTCTGAAAAATACCTGATGTCTCACAGAAGAATAACCTTCAGAAGAGATGAGATTCAGACGAAAGTTCCCAGTAAAGAGAGATGTGCTTATAAATGCTTTTTTAAAAGGACAAATGTATGACAACATTGTGTCAGTAAACATATTAGAGCACATTTTAATTTAGCTTTTTATATTATTTTTCCAGAATAAACTGACTAATCAAAAGGATTATCATTTTGTTTGACCAAGTAGAAACACTTTATTCTGTAAGTTCACAATAGACAAAGGAAAAGCTAAGTCCCCATAAAAAGTCTTGAAATGGTAGCCATGTCTCTTCCCACCAATCAGATAAATTATCTTTCTGTTGTGATGTGAAACCATATACATAAGGCTTTTATTAGTAAGTTCAGTGCTAATATTAATAGATTAAAAAATTACAGAGACTGAAAAATAAGTCCTAAAATGGAAAAGAGTCCATATATTTGGTTGCCAGGCAAACTTAATTCTAACTGTGTAAAACTCCAGCCTGCATAAAAAAGTGGGAAGAGAATTATCCCTGCTCATAATAAATATGTTTGCCTTCCAGTGGCTTCAGGTACACAGTACATCCTGACCACAGGCTGGAGAAGAGGCACATGGTGCTGTAGCCAGTTCCACACTGCATGGGTATGACTAGCCAGCCAATTAGCCAGGCCACACAATAATTTCCCAAATTCCCAAATAACAAGCTTAAAGAACAAGCAAGCAAGCAAGCCAACAAAAATTAAAATACTCCTCCCCCCAAAACCAAACAAAATCCTCTCAACCCATCACTAAGAAATAGCTGAACTTTCAATGAAGGTATTAACTTGAGTCTTCCATCACTCCCATTTTGTGAACAATATATGCATTTAAGGTCTTCTCAGCTGATACTTTGAACAAAAGTGATGAGGTGCAGTACATCAGGTAAAATAATGCAGATGTTTGTTAATGTTTGTCAATATTGACAAATGCAACTCAAAGAAGACAAAAGACAGTTTTATAAATTAACAAAGGGTAAACATACTTTCTGGAACAAAGAAAAAAATCATTTTTATTCTGAGATGAATCTCAGATATGCTGTCAACAGTTAAAGTCTTAGGCTTAAAAATTAAGAAAAAACAAGAACAGAGAAGAGTTGGCTTCCCTGGAAATAAGAATGGGCAGATATATTTGAAGTGATTAGCAATATCAATACATTACCTGAAAACACAGTGTCATCACCAGAAATATCAATGTCTTTAAAATTCAAAGTGAAGGACCTGAAGGCAAATTTATATCTGTAAAGATCCTTCTTGTCTAATACATATTTGATCAAATACCAAAATGCATTATTGAAAACCTAAAATCAGAAAGAAGAAAAACATTCAAAGAATGATCCATTTATAAAGACTGATTTATACTTCTCATTATTATTTCAAAAACTGTTTCTCTCCTCTTTTACCATGTATAAATGAAGTCTTCAACTTCCTCTAACAAATACATTATCTGAAAATTAATCCCAACTGTAGGACTACAATGCTTCAAGACAACAATAGAGTGAAAACCTGTTTCACCATTAGAAGGTGCATGGGAAGGTTTGGCTCTATTTTTATTCTTTGATATATTGATGCTTTTCAAAGAGCAGAAATCCAGTCTTTTCCTCCCCCACTCCTAGTAGATGGGAATTTTAGGGTGTGTTTTAAAGAACTTGTTTCATAATCTGAGTTGAAGGACATAGTAACAATTTATTGGAAAAGACAAGATTTTTCTCTTTCTTTGCCCCTAGTTTCAGATTTTTCTGCTTTCTGGAAACATTTAATGTATTTTAATACTAATAAACATATCCTATCATTACTGTATTCGGGATTGCTGAAAAAATGATGTAACTCCAATCTTCTTGGAGGACATATAGCAATGTTTATTAAGAGGCACATCCTTTTTATACACTGTTCTGATACAATTGGACATGGTTGGTCGTTCAAGCCAGCATCTCTTTGTAAACATTTTACAAGTAAGCAAGTTGGCAAAACAGCAGGTACAATGATTAGAAATTGTTCAGAATGTCTTCTCCCAGCTCCTCCAGAGCAATCCCTGGGAAAGTCTGACTTGTTTTCCCCACAGGCTCTGCAGTTGTCGGATGCCTAAAAATTTCTCTTTGACCAGGCTGTCATTGTCCACAATATCCTTTATTTTTAAATTTGTAAAACTAGGGAAGAAGGAATATAGCAGATTCTTTCTTGTATTCCAAACATTTTTCCACTGCTTGCATTAAAGACATAATTTCTATATTTTCATCCTTGAATCACTGTCAGCTCAGCGCCTTTCATTTATCTCATTTCTGTCTTTTTATTCTTTTTCGGCTATACATTGGTCTTTGCAGAAGGGGAGAATTAAGGGATGTGTGTTTATGACTACTGATTTTTTCTTAAGGTCCCAAAGTTTTGCACATATTTCACATGAGCATAAGCATTTAAAATTCGTATATTCCATTCCTGAGTTCAAACTGATTTTTTTTCTCCTGGTGGACTTGGCATGTAAATTACCTCTTTCATGAGTGGTGCACCTGTAATCATTCTTTATTAATTCTGTTATTTTGCCAAATTTGAGCCTGATATCAAGCCCATGTATAAAAGTGCTAGCTTAGGTATTCTAATTTTTAATATCAGTGATTATAAAAATATTGACTCCTTTCTTCTATTCAATCTTCTAAACTACACAGTCTAAACTGCATGAGCTTTCTAGTACTTTGATGAAAATAAATGAATCTGGAATACATAAAATACTGACTTTAGAAAAATCAAGCTATAGCAATACAATCAACATTTGCATACACATAAAAATTAGTGTATCTTCTATAAAAAATTTTATTGCAATATTTTATAATATTGAAAAGCTATAGCATAAAGATCTACAGAAAAGTGTAATGTTTGCATCATATACCTGTAATTTATCATACATACAGAGCAGAAAAGTTAAATAAGAATGCTGTAGTTTCAAGAAACCAATAAAACCAACTTGAAATACTGTGAATGAAAGAACCCATTTCTGCCTTCATAAATAAGAGCTGTAATAATATTTTCCTGTTCCATCAACATTAGGCACAGAAAGCAATCACTTAGACTTTTCTGCATTTCAGGGTAGTATCTTCCAAATTCAAAATGAAGTTGTAATATAAAAACACTTTCTGCCCCTAAGTATGCTAAACTAGATTGACAAAAAATAGACTCAATTTAGAATCTGCTACTCTGTGCACATTGAATTTTTTCTTCTTAAAGAAAGGTAATTATCATACAGTTGCAAGTTATGTCATTTGGGCTTACACTTTATAATGAATGCTGCATTCAGAGCATGCAGGGTGGTCCTTGTTAGGTGCACAGGCATTGTTTTGAAGAGGATAATGACAATGTTATGCAGTTATCCAGCTTCTGTAGTTTTTAGATATGTGTTCATTGAAACTATTTGCTCACCTTGACATTTTCTTTAGCTATTTTAGTATCATGGAGGCCAGGAGGACAATGAGCTACTTCCAATTCCTTCAAGGCTTTAGGAAGCTCATCCTTACTGCTGAAATTATTTATCACATTTCCAACAGCTTTCAGGATACCTGTAGCCTGTTCCATAAATCGAGAGCTCTCCTGGGGAAAAAGAATAAACCAACCATTGCTAGAAAGATTAAGATTTTCTTTGGTTTTCTTTATGGGCCATGACAGAATACAAGCTTTTTCTCTGTGATGAAGTACAAAAATTTCTGAATTCATACAGTTGTTCTTCGTATTATAAGCATTGATAATTGAATATCAGAGACATAATTGATTACAATCAGTTATGTCTCTGATATTCAAAAGCATATCAAATTCTCACTGATTTTAGTCAGTGAAATCAATAAGAGGCACCATAAGATATACATATTCATTGTTTTATTTTTCCTATATCATTAGTCCTAGGAAATCTAATCAGAAACACAGAGATTTTATACTGCAGTGATAATAAGACTGTCATCTGAAGTGCTCAGCATCTTCTGTTATGTAAAGAGAAATTAATATTAGTATCCTGCTGAAAACAATGATCAAATACATACTGCCTAAAGCCTCAATAATTTTCATCAGGATTTCTGTGCAAGAATATGGATGCTTTCCTGCAAATGACAGCCTGCAGAGAAGTTGCTTCAAAAAGTTCAGGAAAAACCCAAGGATAAAATTCTGCTTTATTTTCTTGATGAGAAATAGCTCTTCATCCAAAAATTGAAGGCAAGGGGACAGTACAGCCACAAGATATTTTTAATGACCCAACTTCATATATTTCAACTTCTTTACCCCCATAAATGTGATAAATTTGCACAAGCTATTTTAGTGCTCTGTATTAGGACCCAGAATCTACACTGCTATGTAAATGTGCTGTTACACTCATCTTTTAAAATGTTTTTGCACAAATTTTTCTAGAAAATATATTCTCTTCCCTCAGGGACTTCAACAAGTATTTGGGCCTACTGCTTGCTAAAGAAACCTTGAAAATAATGGATGACAGTGGTGTCTGTCTGGATTACGAAAAATGAAGAACAAAGGCTGTAGTAATTTCTCCCCTGGGCCTCTTATCTCAGCTATGAAAAGTTGTTTGATTAAATTGCTTATTTTACATATAAAAGGTGCTCTGGGACCTGGTGAGTAATACGCGATTTCATGGGACCAAACATACTTTACTGATGTGAGATTTTATTTAAATAGGAAGCTATTTGTTAATATTAATTATATTTATACAAGTACTTTATGACATGCCTCAAAGAATGAGTTATATACTACCCTGATATGTATTTCAGCAAGAGCATTTTCCACATTTTATGCTGCACTTCTAACCACAATACTATCCAATTTTAACTTACATATTTATGTAAGATAACTTTTGCAATATGCATCCAGTACCTGTCATGCTGTGAAACATATATCTTTAATGCCCTTAACAATTTCATTTTAGAATTAATTCTATACCTTTGGATATAAATAACTCAAAATGGAAATCCAATGCTACTTCACTTTAATTAGTAGTCAGAAAAATTGTTATCACAATGTTTGATTAGTCATTATGCACACCTTCTGAAGAGCTCGCATCACAGCATCCTCTTCTCCAAAGACACAGGGCACCATGGTACACAGATGAATGTGGTGCCCTAAGGGACAAGTTACGGTGAAGAGCAGGATGTGTCGGCTGCAATCAAGAAAAAAAACCCAAACTAACAATGTATTTTTTTTTTAATTGCAGCAATTGTTAAACTTTTCCTTTCACACATTTGGTAATATCATTGTCAGAATTGTATTTAGGTGAAGAAACTTATCCAGGCCACAGCTTCAAAGTGGTAACTAGAGATCCAGCAGTGAGAGTAAGAAAGGGGAGTTAATGCCCTCCAGACACACTGGTAGTTCTTAATTACATCTTTTTTCAACTGAAATATAAATGCCCCTTGGCCACTAACAGACATGGGAAGAGAATGTCTTCCATGATTACCAAGTGACTTATCTTTTGGAATGAAATGGGGAAGGGGTCAAGAAGCCCATTTGTCTCCCACACCTTTTGTAAATTAAATCTGACTGAAAGCCTCCTGTCTCTGACTGGAGTAAAGAGAATCAAAGGTGGGGAATTCATAAATTTTAAATTATGGTATCTCTGTTAGCTTTGAAATTTACAGGTGCAAAAAGATACATATTTTTGCACACACACACACCCCACCCCCAGTACAGAGAGATACAACTTTTAGAAGCTACACTAAGAAAATACATGTGAATGCAGAACTAGATGTGAATGTTGTCCATAAACATAATAATAATTACTCCAGTTTTAGTCTGAATCAAAACAAATAAAGAGCACTACTAAAGATCTTTGCTTTAATCTCAGTATGATAGTGTTATGGTATTTTCTTTCTATGCCTATTTACTTGACATCTTACTTAATTTTTAAAAAAATACATTTTGTTTCATCTCTTTGAGAATAAACTTATTATTTTCTCTTTGGGAAAGCAGAAGGCCTCAGTGAATTAGTCAGGAATATTATGCTTATGACAAGACATGAAGATGTCCTTTTCCTGATTTCCCTGGACGGGTTTTCAGAAAAAAAATCTTATCAAGGGCTCTTGCTTTTTATCTATTTCTTTATTTAAGCTATCAGCTAATGTCCAACACTGAATATTTAGAGTTACATGAAAAAAAGAAAAAAACCCCATATTAAGCAGTATGTAAATGGGAAGTAAGATATGCAAGACTTTATGGATTATTTTAGAATTTCTCCTGTCATATTTCTTAAATCCTTTTTCAAGAAAAGCATTGAAACCTCCTATGAAATCATCATGCTTTTACAGTTCTACTAAAAATGCTAATTTTTACATTTTTCTAGTTACTCCAGGGAACATTTCAAAACATTCTAGTTAGAAACACTTTTAAATAGGAATTTGTAGGAATTTAAATCTATTTTTTAGCAAGTGAGTGTAATTTTTCTTGTTACATGCTCCTGAGTAAAGAACTCAGAATCTTTATAAAACTGTTGGTAAATTCACAGTAATTTGGCAGTCTTACCAAATCCTAGCTATCAACCAGTCTGATACCCCAAAAATTTATGTTTTAGGAGATAAACTCTTAGTGGGTTACTGTGTAAAAATAATTTCAAGCCTTAACTAAAGAGTCAGGACAGAAATGAAGGCTCATACATACCCAACAGGAAGATTTACCAGAGTAGCTTTGGTTGCAGATGTACGCATCTTTAACACAAGTTGTCCAGGAGTCACAGATTTCCAAGAGAAATATTCAACCTTCAGCACACCTGTTGAACATTCTTTTTTAGTACCTATGTTAAGAAAACAAAACAAAATACAACCAACATAATATGGGGAGGGTGAATAACAATAACATTCAGACAGACCTATGAAGAATCTGTAGCTACTTCACAGTCATTAAAGTCTTAATTTAGGTTTTGCTAACACAGAATAAAAACCAGTCACTTAAAATGCATTGGTGGTACAAAATATGGCTTATTTGTACTATTTACTAGAAAATAATGGTTATAAAATGCGTTACTAAGAAGAATGCATCAGATATCTTCCAAGTCACTTAAGATTACTCAAACAAATCCTTTCTATCGACATGCAAAAGAATGAAAAAAAAAATTACTTACACTTATAGCTTATAGTTTAACTATTTTAACAGGATGGTCAGTTTGGTTTTTTTAAGCTTTTTTTTGGTTCTCTCTACTCCACTCCAGATGCATTAAATTACATCCATGTCAGGTATTTAAATATCTGATTAACCTAAGCCAACTACCTTAACTCTCCTGAGTTCCATTCTATGTTTTTCAAGAGATACAAGGGATTAATACTTAAATCATTCAGGTTGTTAGGTCTTGAAAAAGCCAACTTAAACATACTTGACAGCTTATTGTGTACCAATTTAAAAATAATTTCCAATATATACTTTGGTAATATTACTGGTTTTGCTGCATTAATATCAGCTAAGGCATAAAGTAGCTTGCAAGAATGGAATCTGTAGAAAAGAAAACGCAACAAACCCAAAGAAATCCATTCCAGAAATATACAGATGAAAAGCTTCCAGCAAATCAAAATAAACAGAAAAGGGAGGGATTCTTTCATGAAAATGTTCATCATCAATATGAAATAATGATGAAGTATTGCTTGAATATTAGTGTATTTCTTAAAACCAATTTGATTATTTCAAACTAGTGCTAAGCTCTCAAACCGTGCCCAAGTACACAACAGACAAACACAACGGCACAAACATATTCAAGAATGAGAAAACACAACGCTGACATGTACTTTTGCCTGTTGGCCTTACCTTCAGTAAGATACCAGTGTACTAATGCAGAAAAGCTCACCAGGATTTCAATGGGCATCAGACTGTCCACAAGTAAATAATAGAAGACTTCCTCATCAGAAGACTGTGTAGAAAAATGGATGTTTGTTCATTCATTTGCACAGAATGCTGTCCAAATGGCCTTGTACAAATAGGACTAAGATTTTGCATATGGTGACCTTAGCTATGGTATGGGAAGTAAGCAATTAATTGTCATTACTTCTTCCAAATTTCAGACATGTCATTTAAGCCCAGACCCTCATGCTGCATGTACAATAGTGTTCAGTTAAGAGATAAAAGGAAACAGAACTTTTATTGCATGACACTATTTCTAATTTATAGCATACTGATCATATGTACCTAAATACTTTTAGGTACATATATACTAAAAAGTATAAAAAAGTGAAAAAAGTACTTTTACTTGGCAAAAACAATTAACAGAAGACCAAAAATGTTGGATTTTGCTGTAAATTTTTGACTTAAATTAGTTACAGAAAGCTTGAAAAAAATAAGTACTCTTTGAATTTGTAGATACGAGTGATCCTCTCTTATAAAGGGGGTTTTCTCCTACAAAACTCTATGAGGGCAACATCTTTCACTCTCAACTTTAATACATTATTCTTATGCCAATATTAGAAACTATAGAATGGTTCTATTATACCATTCATAGAATGGTTCCAGTAATTCTTCAAAATCTTATAGTGAATAAGCTCCTTTCTTCAAAACTGTTACAGTACAGGTCTTCCTGGATATTCTAGAGTTATATAAATCCATTTGTTTTGGTATTTTTATCCTCCTATTGTAATATGAAAATGTTCTTTTATAAGCACGATACAGAATTTACCTAATACTATAAACATATCTCTTTCAATGTCAGAAATTAGAATGGTTTTACAGCAAAGAGTTAGGGGTTTTTTTTTGGCACAAGAGCACACAGGCTCTTATAGACTTAATGCTGATTATAGCTTACAAAAATATATCACACAGTCATCAGGAAAATTTCTTGTGATGTGATTACAGAGAGGTGGGAAATTGCAGGTGTACTACAATTATGGAGCATAATCCATGTAGTTAGCCTTCTCAGTGCAGGATTTTACATGAACCTCCTGCCTGGAGTTTACATTTTGGTACTCCACAATTACACTTCAGATACACTATAAAATAAGAGCTGGGACAGGATATTCAAGCATGTCAAATTAACCTTCTGATGACATAAACTAATGGCAGGTTTAGAGAAATTCCATTATTTGAATGTAACTAAAGAGTATTTCTAAATCCCTGCTAGAGGATGCTGTAAATAGCAAAATGACTTTTCATTTAAAGAGAAAATTGAGTGTTATGCTAAACAGATTCACAATTTGGGTTTTAGGTGACAGGGAAAGATGAAGGAGAATTGAAGATCAGATTCTGTAGCTGAATCATCATTAAATTCAGTTTAGACACCAAATTGTTAAAAGGTAGTTTTAAATCAAAATAAAGAGTGGTTGGAGATCTGATTTACTATAATTTTTCTTTACATAAACTTTTTTTTGTTATTGTGCAGTAGCACTCCATAGCATTTTTTCCTTTCTTAAACACACATATATAATGCTGAATATCTGCTTGCAAACATACATTTGTATTGACTACAGTAATCTTAATGCCTTATTATTTTTCAGTAATAGCAGTTCTATATCCTCTACCAATATCCTTTGGGATATATGTATTATCTAATTATATAAGACTTTGGGGGAAAAAAAAAAGCTTAATACAGTCATTTACCTTAAAACATGTCTTCTGATAATTATAAGCATATGTATGTGGCTTGTGGAAAACATACAGCTTCCTAAGAAAAATATAAAATTGAAATATAAGATATATATGACTGTAAGAAAATAATCAGCATAAATTACATTGTTTAGGTAAATATCTATTTCATAGCACAAGATATTAATTTTACTTTCATAAGTCAGACTCATATTTATTTCTCAAAAATGGTTCAACATGTTTAGCTATAAAAAAGGTGAATAAAATTAACCTCCAGAGAAAGCAGCTGAAATTAATAAATATATTTGCTGCATTTCTGTACTTTTCCATTGGAGGTCATGCCACTAATTTGCTTATTTTCAATCTATAAAATGTAACATGCAAATATTACTGAAAAACTTCCATATCCATGAAAATACATGAAAATTACTGTAATAAAGTTTTATACAAAGTATAACTGAAAGGACTGTTTTATACGCGCCATTAATATTTTTTTTCAGTTCTGTGCTGTTTGCAGACCTTCAGAAAGTTATATAGTTTCTGGCAACAATTTTTTCTGAGTTTGTTTTCACCAAAGGAAACATAATGGCTTCAGCTTTAATTAAGGATGGAATCAGATCTGGACCAATGTTGTGATTACTCAGAAATTCCACAGGGATCTGCATCTACTGCTGACATATTAATTCCTACAATGACTAAACTATTCCTCACTTCTCAAAGTTGATATGAACTGTGAACATTTATTTTTATTTTCACTGTATCTGAGAGGTAAGCACGATAGAGAAGGAAAAGCTTTCAACTGAACAAACAGGTAAAATGAAAATCTTATATGCCTAATTTCTTCTGAGGGATAAATTCTTCAAAGGTCAATCAAGACACTCTGTTAACAGCTACTTTATCAATTGACTGTGAAAATAAACTCTCACTCATTTAAAGATAAGAAACTGACAAACGATTTTTGCCTTAATTAATATTAATACTGATCTACAAAAGGTCAGCAGTACCTTTAACATTTGGTTAATAAGGTAGAAAGTTTGTACTTTACATTCTCTGTATGTGAGCAAAACTTTTAAAGGAAATTAAATTGCTTGTGATGCTTTTTTTTTCCTGAATGTCCTATCTTCCTGGACCTAGGACTACTTAAAAGTAGCACAGAAATCTTAACAAGGCCTAAAGTGATCTATGACTTTGTATTCCTAAGGTTCCTGTACTTCTGGCAGGTATAAAAGTTATACACTCTCCTTTAGAGAGTGAGTAGAGTTTAAACAATTATTTATGAAAATAGAAGCTTCACAAAGAAATCTCAGTTACACATTCAAGCAAGAACTAGCTGAATTTTCTCTGATAAGACTACTTCCCTCAGCAATCTTAGATTCTCCAAAGGATATGTATTGTACCAGGCTCCTCAAATCTGAAAGACAGAAGCTGAAAATATGATGCTACAAGTACACTAGATTTTTTTTATGTTTTCAGAGGCATAAATGCCTTGGAATTATATTGAAAAGGGAGTGAGACAAAACATCTAGTTGATCAAGCAAAGCAATGCTGATGGCAACAGATTTCAACTTTTTTATTTTTTCCTTTATTGTGTTGTCTTGATGCAGACTGTGTCTGCCCAGTGCCTCACGGGTCATACAAGCACCTAATGGCCACAACACTCCGTGACCTACAGTCTTCCAGCCCAGCTGCAGTCTGACAGTTGCTTTATGGAGCTGGTGTTGTGTTCTCCACAGTATTCTGGAGGACACACCCAAGGCACAGAGCAGGGCTGCAGCTACAGACCCACTGTCAACTGGGACAGTATGTCGGGTCTGAAGAATAGCATTGAAGACACCCTGAAAGGTAGGATAGCCATACAAAGAAGATCTGTTAAGAAGACATAATTTTAATATAGTCATGTTTTGAATTTTACACTTGTTATATACTACATTGTATGGAATAAACCCCAAACCCTCTATTCCTTACTGGAAACAAACACAGAAGTCTTCAAAGGTAATCCAGGTTTCCGTGGAAACTGAAATCTCTTCTGACGCTGTTTCGTCCTTTGATTTAGCCTCTGTCTGGCTCTTTGCATCAGTATCAGCTTTTTCTGACATTTGTTTTTCATCTAAACTGATACTTTCATGTTCTTCTGCAAAGATAAAAAGACAGAGCCAGTGACACACAGTGACAATATGCAAGTTAAAGTAGTATAATTCTTTAAAATTATCCTAAAATTACAAGGAAATTATCCATACATCAGTTATTATGCATACAGTTTAAAACTAAAAGCTATCACACTAACCTAAAGAGCTAAAATGGCAACTGAAGCAACTCTATATAGAAATTTAGGGTATGCATCACCTGCTTAAGTAGTCTGCCTCAATAAACTACCACATATTGAACGGTGTCCTAGAATCTTCAATATCAGCTTGTTAGATACACATATGTACGATTTCTGCGAACCTAAATTCATCTATATAAAGAAAAATACATGCCCTTGTCCAAAGCTCTTAGTCAGTGAAAGGCTAATGAGGCAGTATTTTACAAGCCACAGAAAAATATACTGAGAAATTTGGAGGACACAAAGACCTAGCTTGGCCTCTGGTACTTAGTAGCCTCTATGATGCTAGTAACACAAATCAGTCTACTTCTAAACAGAAACAGATTTGAACTAGATTACATGAATTTTCTTGTAGGAAAATCAGAATTAAGCTCAGATTTTTATCAAAATGTAAACACGGACACGTGCTCAGATTCTGCAATCACTCAATAACTTTTTGTGTTGTAATGTAATATTCTCTGCATTTATCTTCTGAGATTCATATAAACAGTTACTGAAAATGTTTGACCTGGCCCAAAAAGAAGTTTTGAGAATAGTTCAACAACTGAGAATAGAAGAACTGAACTGCTATTAATTCAGAATGCTTGCTGAGGAAAAAGATGAGGTAATATTCAAACATCAGGTATAACAAATGAGACAGCTATTAGAAACATACATAATTTATATTAAATCTGCTTAGTAATATTTCATTATCACCAATACACACAGAGCTAATGTGTGGCTCTAAATTAGTTTGTAACTATTTTTCAAGAACTGAAAGAAATACAATATAAAGAAAGGCACCAAAGGCCTTTTTTCTTTCCCTCAGCTATGGAAAAACTACCTGAAAGCTGTAGAACCTAGACTTTCTCTTCAATTTAAGTTAACATGGGTGTTAGGCTTCCACTAAAACAACCACAGTACTCTTATTTTTAAGAGCCTCTTATTTTTCTGACCAAATCTTTTAAACATTCAAAGTTACTTAAAAAATTAGGTATTTGTTTAGAAAATAGTGATGTAAAAGACATTTCAAAGGAACATACCAAAAAATGAAAGCTGTTTTCTTGTTCTTTTTTTTTTTTTTTTTGCCCTTTTTCAAAAAAAAAAAAAAAAAGAAAATACTATAATTCACAGTCCTTAAAAAAGAGCTCTGTGTACAAAATCCACTGCATTTTCCTGGAGAGTAACGTATGGGAAGCATTTGAAATTTTTTGAATACCAAACAGAAGACTCTATTTCTATACTCTAGTACTATAGTTCTATACATCTACTCTATACTCATGCTATTACCAGTTCTTTGAAATCTTTTCCAGGAAAACCAACACCTATAAAAAAGTAAGACTGCTGATATATGTACATGAGGATTAACACTGATGCCAAACAACATGGGAATACTCTGATTACAAACTTTACACACACTTACCTTTACTGGATACCTCAGCACTTTGTTGCAACAAGGGAGTGGTCTCCTATACAGTGAAAAAAACCCAACAAAATAAGGAAAAGTAATGATAGTGATTATAATCTTGTGTTATTTTGTTAGAGAAAACACCTGATTTGGGGCAGTCCTTCCAGAGACAGAGAAACAAGCTGGTTAGTTATCATTATGGGTTTGGGCTGGGTTTTTAAATTAAAAATAAACATAGCAAGTTTGATCATAATACCTACATACATATCACCAACAGATTGATGTTTTTCTAGAGAAGTACATATCATCTGCAATTTGAGAAAAAAGCTGTTTCATATACTTACCACTTCACTATTAAAACAACATTCTTGATATTACTGGTTTTTCACAACAAAGTAAGCTTTATTCTAAGAACTAAAATTCCTATTCTACAACCAATTCAATTTTTTTCTTGTTTTCATTATTGAAAAATATATAGAGGACTCCTTTTCCAGCAAGCATGTCTTGCTCTGTGCAAGCAACAGTACAAAACTGTAATGAGCAACAGCATCCTTGATCACAATAGCGTCTTTTGTTTTCTATCACTGTATAAAGTAGCCTCTTTTTTAATGTTTTTGGCAAACGACTTTATCCTGGTCAACCCCAGCTCCAATCTAGAATTGCTGAACTAATATGAACGCAATATAGCTGCTTACACTTGAAATTCAAACGAAGTTAGCCAGCTTTTCAGAAAGTCCACTCATTAAATTTACAAAGTCCTTGTCTTTGAGAGATTAAAATCTTTGATTTAAAAATGTGAGCCTAGTCATCCTTCTTTCTAAGTTCTCTCCTGTCTGCAATATGACATACATTGAAAGAGTCACTTCCACCTCTTTTTTGTTTTCTTTCATGAGGTTGGGCAGGAGAAAGAGAGTGCAGTTTCCAGTTTACCTCCTATTTGAATGTGGTACTATTAATGGCTTAGCTGGACTAGCTTTGCCTTTGCAAAGACAAATATTAAAACCTAAAAAGGCTTTAATTACAAACAAATTTGCAAGCTTCCTTCCATCCCAGGTGTCTCTGCCTAGATTAATCACTCTTCTCCCCACCCAAACTCCTCATATATACCCTTTTACATCATCACATGCGCCAAATGTGCTGATGCTGGTAGCATTGACCTTACCAGCAGCTGGACACACAGAGTGATTTCCTGTACTGCATTTCAAAGAGGAGCTGTGGAGCTGTGCTGACTTGCAGCTTTTATGCTTTTTCAGTAAAATCAAGAAATATATATTGAGGTGCCAACTGGCATAATTTAGACAGTCTCAGTTAGACTGGGTGGCAGGCCACAATAGTACCTAAATCTTGCACAAGATCATTGTTCTGAAAATCCAGGTCTGCCTCAACCCTCCTATTTCAGACTACCCTGCATATACTGTGTGAAGGGGCCTGTGAATGCTTCCTTAGAGAAAAACCTTATGGCTTCCTACTTTAATTTCTAATTTAAGCTCAAATTAAAGTCTTCCTGCAGCATTTTACAGAATCTCTATGAGCTTAGGACATGGAAACAGGCTCAGGAATCTCACTTTTGGCAAAATTTTAGGTGTATGATAGTCTCTGAATTAACAAAGGAAAGAGCTGAGCAAATAAACTACAGATTTAAGAGGTTTTTTTTTGCTATCCCCAAACTGTAAGTAGCAAATAATTTACTACACATAATTGAACTGTAATATTGGTTATTATGGGAATTTGGAAGTCCCATTTTTGCATAGCAAAAGTCTGAAATTCTATTCCAAGTCTGATATATTTTTTTAATGCTCACTAATATTAAGAGCAATTAAGAGAAAAATTAAGACACTGCTGAAATTAAAATTAAGACACTGCTTGGGTTAAGAATTTAGTAATTGAAATATATTGCATTTTGCAGTTATTTTTAAGATTAATTTCTTGCTTTTCTATGACTTGAAAAGGACACTATAGGATCTTGCAAATATACATGTACTTCAGCTCCTGCTTCCAGAATTCTGTAGACACAACTGTTCAGAACAAGTCAAGATGTGATCACTTGTCATGTCACATGGAGAATCATGTCTCAACATATGAGTCTGGAAAACCACATGGACTATCTCTTCCCTTTAAACTGTGACTTCAGAAGTACACAGAAGTGCACAGAGCTGTCATATTTTTCCATGTGATCCTACAACATTCAAGATTTTAATGTTGTCAAACTTCTTGTAGGAGTCATAGGATTTACCAAACAGATACATGTCAGCTATACAATTTATCTAGTTTCTTCTCAGAAATTCTGGGCATGTCCAAAGTATAAAAGTATGAGATCTACTGTATAAGCCTTGGAGACTGCAACATGTGTAAAAGTCTAGCACTTTCTGCCCAATACAGTAAATATACTGCTCATGGACAGTACACATGATCCATGCTTCTAGTATGGACATGAAGTAGCTTAATATATGCTGATTTTTTAGTACTAACAGTGAAGAGCAGGAAAGCCTGGAGAGATACAGAAAATCCTCAAAAACAGCATCAACAGGATTTCCACTATGGAAGGAGAATGTGCCCTGGAAAAACTGGATGCTTAGTAACTTCATACAGTCTGAGCTGTGAAACCATCTAACCACAGCTGTGTGGAGACTTCCATAGGCTCATTTACTCAGTTTTTTGGAGCACAAACATAACACAGTCAAAAGCTGTCTGCTTTTTCAATGGTACAGGATGTGTTCATCTACCTAATCTTCACTGACTTGAGTGTCAAGAAAGTTCTCATTCTTTTCTTCTCCCTCATGTACCATGTCTAAGACATTGGTACAGAAATAGAAAAAAAAGGTATTTTCCCTTCTTAATGAACACACATTGCCTGAAAAGTCAGTTCTGCTGTCACAGTATCTTATAAAGAAATAAATTAGAAAAGACTTAGATCCAGCTGTGAACATGGAATGATGCACACAGATTCTGGGAGAAATACTTATTGTTTTTCCTTCAGTGAATGGCAAATCTGAATGAAAATTCCATAGATAACTTAAAAAAAATTTATCATCTTCTATGTTTCATAATCATTAATGCATATTTGTAAAAGTAATGGTAATTCATAAATTTATAGTTATCTCGTTATGTTCAAGGATTCATTCATATTTTTCAGCCTCCTAACATTAGCTATATTTTTATTTTATTCAAATCTACCAAATAATAAATTTTAAAATTTATCTGATATTCTTATAAAATCAGTAGCCTTTTCTGTTGTAGAAAGAATACATGGCAAAACTTAATACACCAGTTTTTCTGTGAAAAAGGGAAGTTTTCTTCAAAAAATAAGCTCTCTGAATATAACTGCAGGTGAAGGAATAAAGTTTCAAGTACTCTATTTTTAAGATAAAAAATCCATTTCAACTCCTTCAAAATGATGAAGATGACCAAAATACTTCTTAAGGTCTAAACCTGTATTAAATTTCAAAGTTTAATGTTGACCTGAGAGTTATATCATCAAAGGGTTTTGCATCTACAGTCATTTGCACAGTCTTTTTTTTATTCCTCAGTCACTGGGTTCACTAAATGGAATATCAGTTCTCATTTTAGCTGTGATGTGAGGAAACAGAGGTGGGTTTTGAAAAAAGCCAATTGTTACAAAAGAACAAACATCTGCAAAACTGTGCACAAACTAAGATACATAAATAGCTTAAAAATACTGGATCACTAATTTGGCATCTCTTTTCTTCAGTCTCTAATGTTGAAGCTGCCCAAAATGTATGTGCAAATAGATAATTGTGGGCCCATCAAAGTGTCTCTATACCACACATGTCTAAATGCATCTTCTCAAGTCCCTCTTCTAATTCATGTGTCTCATATGTCATGTATAATTTTTTCCCTGAAAATAATAAGCAGGGAATTTCCATTTTATGCAGGGTGAAGTACTTTTGAAAATTATAAAATTTTTAAAGAATAGATAGAATAAATAAATAAATTTTTAAAAATAGATTCTTTTTTATTTCCTACCTAGCTCCACTGGTGACTCAATGCCAATTCACAATTCACACTTAGGAAGAACAGCACAAGAAGGATTGGAGTGAAAAGAAGAAAAAGCTTATTATGACACAACAGTTGGTAATGTTTTTGGGGAACACAAAAAGAGCACTCAACAGAGCATGCAAATTAAATAAACTAGTATCAGTTGCACATGAGAAGATAAGATTGAGTTTACATACATAATGGACAGACTGAAGTAAGAAACATGAAGGAAACACGAACATTAAAGAACAAGTTATTTGTATTTGTGTCACTGCGACAGAGTGGAGACTCTAACAGTTTTGCTCTAGAAATTAGCATTGTCAGGGAGCTTGACACTGAAGAAGACAGAAAGAGAAATATGAGTGTTTCGCTTAAGATGTATGAACATAGAAATCAAGTCAGTATATTAAATATCTAGTATCAAGTAGCCATTGCATATACTGATGGTAAACAGATTCTGATTCTCTTGCTTTGCATTTCCTCAAACAGAATACATAGAGTTTTATTCACAATGGAATTGTGAATATCGAAATCTATCGATATCTATCGAAAAATTCATCCCAATGAAGAATATTTAAGTAGACTTTTGAATGGCAGATCTAAAAGGAAACACTACTCCAGGATAATCTTTTGTTCAGAAGCGTTTGACAAAATTGTCGACTGTTGTATAAATCTGCAAGATTGTGCAATTTATATATGATGATGGTTTTGATTTTTTTCCTGGCCACAAAATACTTTCACATGTATTTCAATGTGTCCTACACTTACTTAACTTGCTATTGAACACGAATAAAAGAGAGCCTCTCCATTTAAGAATTTGGCCCTATGTTCTGGAGTTTTTAAACAAAAAAAAATAACAAAATGCATTTTCTTAAGACTGATGATTGAAGATCAATTTAACTACCAAAAATTGGATATTTAAAAATATTTTTTACTAATGCAAATCTAAATGCCTCCAGGACAGTAAAATCAGTGAATAGGAAAGTCAGAGCAAAAAGAAAAAAAGTTTGAAAAATTCAATAATGACGCATTTTGATGTTTTGCCATGAATACTTTGAGGACATGAGGGATAATGGCATGTCTTTCAACTTCACATTTTTGAAAGAAGATACATCCAGCTCCTAGAATTTTGTCTTTCATGTATCAGTAGTCTCTATTTCTGTGACAACAGATCTTAGGAACAGTGAATCAGATATTCAGTAATGTTACTTCATGCAGTTTACATTAGAGTGAATTGAAATATGCCAATTTAAACTTGTTGAGCATCTGGCACAGCAGCTGCCTGAATTTCAGTCAGCTTAAAGCATAAAACTGCTGCATCCCAAAGATTTACCAAATCTGTATCAAAGGCTTTAAAGCAGACGTCTTCTGACTAGTAATCACACAGTTTAAAATGGAGACAAAGTTATTCACATTCAGTATATTGGAATACAAAATTCTAAAAATTAGGGAAAAAAAGTGAAATTGTGATATCAAAGTTTCTCTTTCAGTGTCTGCTTTTTAAATCACTAATTAACTTGTTTTTAAAAAGTATGTATTATTATGTCAAGTTTTAAAACTACAGAAAGCAAGCTCTTCCTTTATGAATTTTCCAGAGGTATCCACATAATTTTGTTGATGAAAAGATTTAATATGTGAAAAAAAGAGATTTTTCTCCAAGTTAAAAAACATTTTATTTTCCAATCTGTAAAAATAAAGTTCTACTTGCATACTTTAGCTATTAACCGGCATAGCATTTTTCAGCTGAGGTTTAAATTGAGGCAAAAGTAAAGTTCATGTACAAGTCAATTAGCTGTTCATAACTTCTTACGTTTCATGTCTGAATCAGATTACCCTCAGCCTACATCACATTCATGTCTTCTTCCAACCATTTTTAACCAACCATTCCAGTTTTATAAGTGTCTCTCTCACGTATTTTCATATTTGCCCTTGTCTCTCCTTGACTGTATCTCCTAATGTGATAGATCAGCCTCCTAAATCACTCTTGGACTAGGGCATAAAATCTAAGGGATGTTTCATACTCCTTTGATGCTTCCAGCACACAAACTCCTATTACTTGGCAATTAACCAAATCTGTATTTGTACACCTAGAGACTGAAGTAATGAAAACAATAATTATTATATGCTATAAAAAGCTACTTTGTTTTAGGGTGATTTTAAGACGCTTGTATTTCTAATTGTCTGTTCTGTTTACGTGGGATATAAAGTTTTGCATTTTAAGATTGGTTCTGAGAGTGAAGGGGAGGAGAAGAGGAGCATAGTTTGCAGAAATTGCACTTGCTCTTTCGCATTCCTTCTTTCAGGGCGTGTTTGCAGCACAGACAATGAGAAAGAGCTTTCTTTTGCTTTTAGTTAGTTGTTTAGCTTGCTGAAGTAGAGAAGTCCTTTGGACTGTAGTTTTGGGGATTTTTTTTGGAACTGTTCAAACTTGTTTTGGACTCAAAATTAAGAAAAATATTGGATGCTCACGCCTTTGGCCGACGAGGGCCCAGGACAGCATTTTCCAGTGCAGGAGGGACTGATAAGAGACTGAGTGAGCCGAGCTACACACACAAGGACTTTCTGAATTTGCCATCTCTTCAAAACAAGAGGTTCCATTGTTTAATATTATTCATCTTTTTGTGTTTGGGAATACTTTGCTTGTTAAATAAACAAACAATTTGTTCCACATTTCTCCAAGGAAATCTTTCCTGAACCAGTGGGGAGGAGGGCCTGCTTAAATTTTCTTTCTAGAAGGACCTCATTAGGAAATTTCCTTCCAAATTTCTCTCAAACCAAGACATACTTACAGCTCCTTTTTACCCTGCTGCTTTTTGTAATGATTTTTTATGATGCTGTTACTAAAAATACTTTTAAAGATAAAGTACTATTGAAGTACTAATTAGGCTGTTTTTTTCATAAAATGTACACAAAATACTGAATAGCTAAATATATCACAGAATCACAGGTCATAGATATATTCTATTGTAAAGTATTCTTTCTCACTGCAGAATTGCCTTATTTTAAAATCATTAAATCCACTAATGATATCCTCACATGTACATTTATCTAAACACAGAGTATACAAATACATCTGAAATATAAAAATGTTATGAGTGTACTCTGCAGAGGATATATAAATACATACTCCAAAAATTACATAGAAAATTATATCCTATTCATTTAAAAATTTAAAGGCAAAAGAGAAATGCTATCAAATGGTCTTCTGAGTAGTGTTTGCTGCAGTAAGAATGAAATTGAAGAGATGCTGGCACTGCAACATTGAGTGTCTTTGTAGGTGTTGAGCAAATGAAACAACTTCATTGGAGCTCTGTTTGTTTTTGAGTATTTAAGTCTTTATTTGTATATGTTGCCAATTATTTTCCTATATGAAATATTTTTTCATGAAATGTATTGTTCAGAAACTCTTTAAAAATATCTTTTTTTTCTCTATTAAGCATGTAATATTTAAATATTGGTGTATACTGTTGTATCATTGTTAAAGATTTATCTAAGAGCAGACTTTAGTAGCATATAGACATTCCAATTTAAAAACAGAAATAAGAAAAAAAAAAAAAAGAAGTATTACAAAAATCAGTAATTACAACTTCTCAAAGTCATCCTAGCAATGTTTTATTAAACTTAGGTAAGGTAACTCTTGGAAAATTACAGTGCAGACTTCTACATAGTAACTAGTATTGGTTTGGGTGGTTTGAGCCAACTTGTAGTCAGTGCTACATCTAGTGAACCCGTTTGGAGAAATATCATTCCCTCACAGAGTTGCACAGGAAGCCTTGGGGTCTAAATCATAGCTAAGGATTCCTTTAGAATGCAGAGCTTCTGAAATTTAAGAGCAGGCCAACTGAGCAGTGAATCCTTACCCCTTTTTCCAGATCTAGCCAGAAGACTTTCCATTCAGTCCTAAATGAGGATGCCATTTTAGGGCATATGTTAATAAAGTTCACATTTTTCTAGTCACATGCCTAGGTACTGTACTGTATCCGAAGTAAACTAATCATAATATAAACTAAGATTTATTTAAAACACTGCAGACTATCTTCTTAAGACACTCCCATCAAAAGGATTTTAAAGAGCAAAACCAAGGCAGGGTTAGCACTAGAACTTTTATAATTTGAGGGAAAATTAGAAAAAAAAGTCAGAAAAAATCAGAAAAAAGGAAAAAGTATTAAGAAAGATTTCTCACATCAATATAACTATAAAGTGGAAAGGGTAGGGAAGTTACTTAAATAGCAAGGAAAAAAGCTTTCTGAAATGTCTTTGAAAACATGTATTTCAGAATTAAATAGTTGCTATTTTGTCTTTCACAATCCTTTGTAATATAAAATTAGGTCAAGTTAAAAAATAGAAATATTATTACCTGAGAATAATCTTCTAGATTTGAGTGTCTCCCATTTTGATTCATATCCCCATTACTGTCACTTTCATTTTCATCAGTTTCAGTAATAGATTCAAGACGGGATATAGAATGAAATCCTTTTTTGAGGGTAGACTGTGGAAAATGGCTAAATAATAAAAGAGAACACAAACAATTTAATCCATACATTTTCTTTCAAATGACAGTCTTCATAACTACTCTTAACAGAATTTTGTCAAAATAATTTGTGTCTCCTTTATTTTGAAAAATTCCTAGGGCAGCACAGAATCCATATCTTCAGATATTTCTTGTCATTACTGGCTTGGCACTACACACAAACCTATGATAGAAAGACCTCTTAAGTAACCTTTAAAAAAGCAAAACCCAAGTCAGCTGAAAACTGATAGATAATAATGTCAGAAGTGATTAAATTACTACAGCCCCATGACAACAAAAAATACTACTTGAATGGAGGTAAGGCAAAAGATAAAATGTTTTGTGTCAGAATACTTTTTGTCTTTTGCCTCAAAATGGGTCTCCATAGCTACTAGACCACTAAAACACAGGATAACCAAGGAAACCTGTGCAGACCTATTCCGGTACTAGCAAAAGAAAGCTCCATTGCTGACTTCACTGGAGGCAGGAGTAAAAACTGAAGGAAATATAAGTAACATTTTGCTTGTTAGTGAAGAACTAGAAGAACAAGACCAAAACAATCTTGCATATATGCTAATTAGACTTAAGTGTGTAATTATAAAGCAATAAAGAACAAATTAAAATCGAAGTATGTGTTATCTAGCCCCCTTTTTAAGGGCTGAGATAATGAAAGATCAAGATCTTTTGCAGCAACAGTCAGCAATTATCTTGCCTTTTAGTGTTTCAAAATAATTTATTAGAAGAAAAGGAAGAGATTAAAAACTTTCAGTCCCAATTGTGTATCTAAGTCCCTTATCTTATTTACACAGCTATATTACTTTCATGAAATGCTAATACCTGCTATAAATTTTTGGCTACTACCTGTTAATTTAATCATGAAGATTAAATTAGCTAATTGTCATGGAAACTTAGCACATTAAATAAACTATACTTCCCCAAATGGAGCAAGTTGACCATGAAGCAATCTATCAAATATGAAAAAACAATATAAAATCTGTTAAAATGTAAATACTTTAACATGTTTATTATCAATCTCTCATTACTTTGATAGCCTGTTAATTGCTTAGAGCATTATAATGTATTTCTACTCCTACTGTTTGAAAACAAGCAGGTACTTTTATCTAACAAAATGCAACTGTATCAGCAAAAAAATTATATTCTCAGAATATTCCAAGGTCACATCTTCCATGGACAAATGCTGCTGTTCAAAAAAAAACTAGAAGTATCTAACTGGTTTATTATCAGACCATCCAATCATGATGATCAAAATGTAGAACATGCCACATATGCAATTTAGTCATTTTATTTAGAGATATACAGAACATAAAGCGTACACATCCTAAGAAAATACACACATTTCCAACAATTTACAACTTATTGTTGGACTCAAGAAAACATATCCTCCAAAATGACATAAACCTTTTGGTGTATACTGGGTATAAGATACACTCAGTGCCTCGTGACAGAAGCTCAGTCAGAATAAAAGAGACAGGATTAATAATTCTAGAACTTGTCTGAATGTTCACATTATAAGCTGAAGCCTGACAGATGTGCATTATGCAGGGTGTCCTTGAAAAAAACCCACTGCTCTGATACATTTTATGGTAATGTTTCTTTTCTTGTCAGGGAACAAGTATTATGCTGAGAATGAACTATTGACTAGAAGTCATGTATACAAAAATTTTTCAAACGTCTCTAAGACACCCTATATAAAGACTATGGTTTTCAAGGGTTCGTAGGACTTCCAAATAGTCTTTAAAACAAGGCATTTACACAAAGCTGTGTTTTGACCATGAGCTCCTTCACCTGCATTCTCAGGCTTGTTGTAACAACTATCATCAACAGAGAACAGCCTCTTTTATTCATAAACATTAGGCATTCCATATCCAATTTATGATGCCCATGAAAATACCGAGGCCAGTCAATCGTTACGTCCTAGTATTAAAAAAGACCAGTAGTTTGAGGAAGCATTTGAAAGACATCAAAGAATACTGGTATTTCTGGCAGAAGTAATCTATCAAAAATTCTGCATCTTTGGGCTCACTGGGTAAAGAAAGTGGCAAGGTGTCTTTGCCTGACAGCACTCCCTGTCCTCCAAGGTCAGATGCCCTGAGACGTGTGCATCTACCTAGGGGACTGTCTGTACTGGGCGTGACAAGTGGGGACCCCTATGTGTACGTCCACCCCCTTGGGAAGCTTTCTCAGCAGTGCAGACATGAGCAGATTGTAGGGAGAAGCAGCTAAGCCCAGAGACTCACATCTCCAACAGGAAGTGTGTGCTGCACTCCTAAAACAGGAAACAGTTGTAAGCCTCAAAGATAGGAGGATGAGCAGAGTTCCATACGTATGAATCTGTGTGCCTGATTAGAACTTCTTGGGATTAGCTACAGGAAGGTGTTCAGAAGTTTTTAGGTGTTTATTAACATTTTTTAAGTGTCTAGTATACAAATTTAGCTGTTGTATTGCCACTATGGATCCTAAATGTACAGCTCACTGATAGCTGATTTATTATGTGACACCAATACATCAACAGAGTGCTTTGTCCTGATGTGCTTCAGACATGATCTGAGCAGTTTCTCCCTGTGACACAAGACAAGCCACTGCACTTTCACAGTGCACTTTCACAATGCTAATGCTGAAACTACATTATATACTTACGTGTCTGTTGGTATTGTGATAATATTCAATTTGTATTTCAAAAATAGGCTAGCAATCTCAACATGTTTTTCAGATTCCTCTACCAAAGGCTCTGGGAAAAAAGCAACTTGTTAAATATATACATTCATAAAAGTATTAAATACTATTAATAATTTCCAATGGGGATTCATCACCCCTAAATAATTTTCCAAGTATCCATGCACTTGAATGGAACAGAAAAACCAGGGGTGGTTTTAGGTGACATACACAAAAAAATTAATGCCTTAAACTCTGATCCTCAGCCTCAGTAAAGTATTAAATTGTAACTTATATGTAAAGTTGTTGAGGGTAGCTCAAAACAACTATGGCAGCACTTTTTGCCTTTGCCAATTTCTTATCCCAGTATAGTTTGCTAGCCTGCCTGTAACACTTTTATGGTCAAGTTATCTCATATAATGCATCTAACTCCATTATGCAGTACAGACAAATCCTAGAAAAAAGATTACTCTAAAGCCATGACTTGATGCAGCAGGACTAGTCACATACTTTAAACTTTTAAAAAGTGTTCAGAAGCTTTCATGGCTCTGCATCAAAGAGCTTCTGTGTTACTTTGATAACATTCCCTCTTCATTTGCTCCACTGGAGTGCTTTTTTCAACATAAATTAAGACACTTCTCAAAGCATTAGGAAATATGGCTAAGAGGAAGTAATACAAAAAACTGAGTTCAATTGAAATTAGGCTAACAGATAATAAGTATGGTCCTGAAATAATTAAAATGCAATTACAAATTTATTTTGTGGTTTTTAGTAGACAAACCTTGGGGTTCAGATGTCACAACAATTTGCTTTTTCTGACGAAAAAGCTTCCAAGAAGGAAGTGGTGGTGGTTCTGGCGGAGCTACCAGAGGACAGGACCTAGTTCTAGTGATCAGGACGGGATGGCTGTGTATATGGGAAAGCCCATATTGCCTCATCTTCTCTGAAGAATCAGCCTATGGAACATGGAAGGATAATCTGACTGGGTCAGATATTTCTCCTTATATCTGTCTAACAAACAAGAATAGCTTGCACACAAAAGAATCTATAACAAAATGTATAACAAATAAAAGACAAGACTATCTCAAACCATGCTGATTATAATTTGATATTCAGCACTAAAAGTATACTTAGAATGTGTATGAATACAGAACATACATGGACTTCGAATATACATGTGTTTACATGTATTTTACTTTCCATTGTAGATTCATCACTTCTTTTAACTTATTTATATAACCTTAACATACAAGTGAAGAGAATGAATATGTAAGAAAGCAACAGGTATAACATTTTCTTTTAAATAATCATACTTAAAAATATTTTCTGAGGGAAGAAGCCCTGACTTCATGCTGAATTTATAAATTGGCAGAATTCTAAAATCAATTGGTCTTTTAGTAACTTGTAAAAACTCCATAATGTATTGCTTTGAATCAACACATCATGAAAGCTAAGCTTTTCATTTGATGGCTCATTTATGAAACACATTAAAGACACTTCAGTTGACCTGTATACCAAAGCCCTTAGGAACAGGTTTAAGAGCAATTTTAGATGTGGACATTGAGTGGTGCTCTTCTCACTAAAATAATAATGGTCCAGTACTTAACATCACAACTGAAAATTCTGTTACAAGATTTGTACATCCTTTTAATTATAAAAACACACTTTCTTTTACGTGCTAAATAAATCACCAGTAACTTATTTCTTTAACATACTCATCACCAAGTCTCTGATTGCTTCTACAAATTTTAAAGTGTTCCTTAGGTTCTGTATTTATGAACTCTGTAGAGAAAAATGTTGTTGTGGTTTCCTGTTTTCTGAAGAGCAGGGAACGAATTAAATTGAAAATGCTAGTTAAAACATCCAAGATTAGAAAGGATTTTGAAGATAACCAGTGAAGTGTCATAAAGGAGAATTTAGCTGTTGAGTACACTATACACCCTTGTATGACTCAATTACTTTTTTTTTTTTTTTAACTTTATTTGAGCAAATTAAGACAAATTCAAGCCACAATCCAAGGAAATCTACACTAGAAAGCAAAGCCAAAAGGGATACTGCAAAAATTCAGGAGGGAAATTCTGGCACAACTGCAGTCAGTAACAAATTTTTCTCCAAGTTTAGGGAGCAACTCTTATCCCAGTGAATCAATTTTCTAAACTTTATTTCAATCAGTGTAATTTGTCTCAGCCCTTGAATACAGCTTGAAAATAGTAGGGGATTTATCCATAAGAAATCCTCTACACTTCTATATTTAACTCCTGTCAACTTCTATTTTTCTATCGAGTCTTTACTAAAATACAAGTTTAGACATATAGATTCATCTGTCTCATCCTATTTGGTCTGCCATACCTCTTTTTCAGTAATCTCTATATCCCAACAGACTGTAGTCAAGTTTGAGACTCAGGGTGTTAGGTGGCAGGAAAGATATAAACCCGTACCCGCTCTTTCACTTTGCTTTTTGATGGCTAGCATTACTTATTATTAGCAAAGAAACAATATTGACTGAGACCATAAATCAAAACAAATCAAAACATTATCACAGATAACAAGTTAATCTTCAAAATTACATAAAATACACAGCACAATTTTTAAAAGATAATAGTGCAAGAATTAAGTGCACTAAAGCATAACACATGCAAACCATTTCTGGAAATTTCTTTACTCTATGAAGCTTAGCATTTTCCTGAGAAGGCAGCTTAAAATGTAATGATCTAATTATGATATATATGATTAAATGTACAAAAAAAGAGAAACCTAAGTAATAATCAACTCAAGAAAGCCTGCTCTGGCACTATAAAAAGCTTTCTGAGAAGTGTGAGGGACTAAGTGGAAATTTAAATGTTGCTTCTACTCCAACTGCATTAAGTGCACTTTTTTCCAGGTGCTTTCACCAGTTACAACAGTAATGATAGAAAATGATATAAACATGCTATTTCCTATATAACAACAAACAACATACTGGAAAATGCATATCAGAGAGTCTTAACTGTAGTCTTCAAAAAATTAAAATTCATGCATCTCAAGTAGCCCTTAAAATAATGAGACTTTCCATTAAGAAGTATCTCATCATGATACATTTTCTAGTCCACATCTAGTCTCTCCAAGAAGACTTCAGCTTCTGGGATCCTGAGGAAAGTGGAGGAAAACTGAGTAAAAACTAGCAGGCTTTCTCAGGCAAATTCATGTTCAGAATAGAGAAGTACCAAAATATAAATTTAACTGATAGTCATCATCTAGTGACTGTTTCACTGTGCTAATTTTACTCTTTTTGTTACAACATTATTGCCACAAAATGGAACACTTTGACAACAAAATAAGTAATGCCTTCCTGTCCTGAGAGCACAGAATCTTACCATTCGTGTTAATAAAAAAATGTCCTCTTCAAACAAATGCAGCGGTATGCAACCAGCGTACACGACCATTTCTGGCTGGGTTGGTACAGGCGACTCTACACAGAAAACATCAAAATGCTTTACAACAAGGTAAATAGTAAAACAATGTATCTGTACCTCACACTAAATTATTGTGCTTTCTGTGCCTTATTTTTATTACTATTTTCTTTGTCTGACTGTTATTTTATTCAAAAGAAGAGCTCATTGTAATGTAATTTGAAAAGAAGCCATGAATGGAAAAAAAAACCCAGCTCAATTAAATCAAGAATTTGCATATTTTACTTATTTTACATAAATGAGTAACAGAAAACAATGTAAATGACAGGTCAGAGGTAGCTATCAACACTGGTTTTTTCGTTGTTGTTTTACTTCAAGTTCTAAAACCAGTATATATAAAAACTAGCATAAAGAAAACAATATACATAACCTGTGTAGATGAAGTAAAAACATCCTGATTGGTCAGTACTAGTTAAATGTTTCTCACCAGTGAAGGCAAAACTTGATCTTGCCAACAAAAAGATCCAAAGCCAGAGCTCTGGCCACTGCTTCCAAGGGATATGGAGATTGAGATAAGTAATTTGAGAAACAGTGCCTGTAAACTAGGGTTACTGCTCTCACTTCTGTCAAGCAGATGAAAAAATGGAGGTAATGATGGCTGCCTCAGAAAGGAAGAAGCTCTTATCCCACATACTTTATAGAAGCTTGTTTGCCTGTAATTCTGCTATAGGCAAGGAAGAAAACAGGGGCACATTCACTTTGTGAAATCTGTTGCACTAGACAACCATACGATCATCTCCTACTCTTATCTGTGAAAGAAGCCATTGCCAATTCCTGAACGATGAAGAGAAGCCAAGGATGTCTGACAGTCAGTTCATTCACGCTAAAGGGAAATTAAGAGTCTAAAACATAATATTTGAAATATACATCTTCGGTTTTTACCAAAGACATCTCAAAAAGAAAGATACTTAATTCTCTCTTCCTTAGTCATCTCAGAAAACTTGCAGACAAGATTTCAGTACACAGGTTGTGACACCTGTTTTTCAGCAGAATGCTTTTTTGGGAAAAAAAAACTCACAGAAAGAGCTGTTCATCATTAGAACAGGCTGTCCAAGGAAGAGGTTGAGCAATTATTCCAGGAGGTTTTTAAAAGATGTGTAGAAGTGGCACTTAGAAACATGTTTTGTGGTGGACTTGGCAGTACAGGTTAACAGCTGGACTCAAGGAACTTAGAGTACTATCAAACCTAAATTATTCTATGATTCTACCCCATCTAACAGTCCAGTAAAATTATCTGTTTCTGTCATTGTTCCCTTCAACTTCACCTCAAATATAGGAAAATTGATTCCTATGTTTAGTAAATATTCAACTGGAAGTTGCACTAAGAATAAGTATTTTCTGTGAAATAAAACAAAGCTATCTGCCTATAAACAGGTAGGTGTCTGGAAAAAATAATTTATCAAACCTAAAATCTATTTATTTAGAGGGTATGCAGCATTTTAATCTCAAAGTACAATATCTTTGCATTTTAAATGTTCTGCCAGGAATTCAATTACCCAATTAAATATAAACTAAAGGCAAGTAGGAGTTACTTTCCAATGGATTCTTAATTTTTCTCACTGCATGCTCATGATTTCCCTGTAAACCACAGATCCTGGGTTAGTTGAGGGTTTCAGCTTATTCAAAAGCAAGACTAAAATTAACTTTAATCTCAGTCCTTACCTGATATATGAATATCTGATCTATTACAAACACAGCAATAGTAGCTATGATGTTCTGTACATTACAGAACAGTATGTGCCACAAGGCATACCTATCTCATTGCATGTGAGAAGTATTTCTCAAATAAAAGCATTTAATCAAATACCAGGTGGAATGCAAAGCTGTCATACTCAGTCCAGATGGGTTGTGAAATAGAATGTCTGCAGGGCAGACAATAAACAGCAATGAACAAATTATTAGAGCATGCAAATGATTAACCTTCATATCCATTTTAATAATATTATTACAATACTAGTATGTATGCCAGTAGCTTTAAAAATTACATATTATTTGATTTTTTTCACTGTACAAAAAAATGAGGATGATGTATGCAAATTATTTGGCACCAAGTGTAATGATAATTAGTGTTGATTCAGCAATTGGGGAAACTGGTTAAGACTGATAGCCTTGATAAAATTGCGTCATTAGATGAAAAAGGTTACACAGTACAACAAAATATATTCAGCAAAGCCTATTAATTCTATCGGTGTGAATATGAGAATGTTGCAATGCTTTGTTAAAAAATTCTGAATCCATGTAGCTACTTATGCTTCACAGTTGCAGCCTTGCAAATTCTCTTGCAGAGAATGAATATTAAACAACCTGAACAAATGCTTCAGTCCCTTTGAGAAGGGAAAGTAAGGCTTGAATTGATCCATGTAAAATACATATCTCCAGCCACTTAAAAACAAAGGCCAGGAATTAAAGTTGTTGGTTTAAATAGATCTTAACAATTTTTATTTGTTTATCATACGTTTTGCATATGACCTGCAAAGAATTTTCTCACTCTTAATTTTTCTCTTAAATATTTATTAATCAAACAAGTGAAGATGGTGTAGTTTAACTTTCCAAGGACAAATGATGCCAGATGAGGACCACAAAGGTGAGCTGAGGGCTGGAGAACCTCTCCAGTGAAAAAGGGCTGAAAAAGTTTGTGTTATTCAGCCTGGATTGGAGAAGGCTCCAGGGAGATCTTAGAGTAGCCTTCCAGTATCTAAAGAGGAGATTACAAGAAAGCTGAAGAGAGATTCTTCAGGCCATGGAGTGACAGAACAAGGGGCAATTGTTTAAAGTGACCCCTATGAAAGAGAGCTGGCTCATGTATAAAGAGAAAATTCTTTACCATGAGGATGCTGAAGCACCAGAATAGGTTGTTCAGAGAAGCTGTGGATGCCCCATCCCCTGGATGTGTTCCAGGCCAGGGTGCACAGGGAGGGCTGTGAGAAATCTAGCCTAGTGGAAGATGTCCCTGGCCATGGCAGAGGGTTGGAACTAGATCTTTAAGATCCCTTCCAACCCAAACCATCCTATGAAAACATATCAGTTGTCTTTCAATATCCTGATCATCAGGTGTACAGCTCAGATGTTAACTTCTGCTGTTCTCATAAGCATGGATTAGCTTTGCATAGTGAAAGGTATTTTTTAGTTTTCATAAAAATAACCTGTGCGCTCCTCAGAAATGACATAAAAATATCGCAGAATGATGATGTGCACTTGAAAAACCAAAACATCAGGCTTCAATTGATCTTGTAAGTGAAAACTCTTCAATAGGTAAAAGAAAAATTATACGAATGTTTCAGTTATGTGATGTTTATCTCATTTCCTCTGATGATTACAGATACACTTGTTTGATTTCAAAAACTTCTTAGTATAATAATAATAATCTCAACACTTCCGTGACATAGAAAATATTATCTTTAATTACAGAATTTGTATCAAGGCACAATGACATCAGCAAAATACATGGTTGATTTGTAAAACAAACTCTCAAGTTCTTAGCTAGTGCCCTTTCAAATGAAATAGTGGTCCCTTTCCAGCAGTTCAGAAATTATTAAGAAACTTGGTAGTTTGGAAACCTAAATAAAAGCAAAGCAGTGATTATAGGAACAAGGTGACTGAGTACCTTGTTGCATAGAGGTAAAACCTTACAAAAATCATGACTCAGGCCTACTACTTCGGCTAAGCAGAAAGGGATTATGGGAAAGTGACAGCTGAATTAGAGATAGAAAAACAAGTTATGTAACCATTGTGTGTTCACATTGTGGTGTATGGCTGTTGATTGAATTATGTTTGTTGTGATTTAAAAGTACGTAGCTGATAATGGGCTAACTGCTCAAAAAGGCCTAGTTTTTACAGTGAAGCACCTTTCCTTTGCACCTGCCTGGGGACCCTGCGTCACTTCGGACCCTCAGCTCACAGTACCTCATCTCGTATAATTTCATTGTAAAAACTGCTCATAAAACAAGGGAATACCCTAAGTATGAAAGGTTTGTTACCAGAAGAAAAAGCTGCTGAGTAGAAAAGAGCAGATTTGTATACTAAAATGGGTCAAGTAGGAACATACGAATCGTCTGCCAAAACTTCCTGAAGACTGGCTGATAAGCCAAAGGACCAAAGAGCTGGTTTCTCTCAGGAAGAGATCAGACTGACAATGTCAAGGGCTTGTTATTCAGCTGGATCCACACAACTAGATGAACAGAGAAACAAGTTCAATGCTTCAATGATCCTACAACTCGTACAGCATTTGTGGGGTGCAGCAGGCATTGGTGTGACTGCAAGTTGTTCAGATTTGCATATGTTTGTATTGGATCTGGCTGGGATTGAGCATTCATCACGGCAGCCCTTGTGGTGCTCTTTTAAATACGTGACCAGAACACTGCGGGTAACTTACCAGTATGTGTCAGTGACAGCTGAGCTGAGCTCAGACACCAATAAAACTATTTCTCACTCCATGACCCAAGCAAGAACACTGGGGGTGGGCAAAGGGTTCAGTCCTCATTCTCTGCCCCACCCCACTGTGGAGAGTGAGCAGGTGGATGGGTGGCAGCTTAGCTGCCAGACAGCATCAACTCACCATAACCATTATAGCCCACACAAAATCAAAACCTGTAAGAGAAGTCTCCAAGAATTTAGAATTAACTGGTACTTCAATGTGTCATGAATAACAAGGCCATGAATATACAATGCAATGAATACAGAAGGTTTTGCCATTTTAAAAGTCAAACATAAATAGTATCTGGAGTAGTTAAATATATCTTTAGAAATAGTCCATATATATCACAAAGAAGAAAAAATTCCTTGAAGTCAACAGGTAGAGTAAAAGCTTGCAGCAGGGAAATAAGAACTTTTATCATACTGGGAATGAAACACACTTCAAATCACTTAAAATGAAGTGAAAAAAAGGTTGCTGCATTAATTAAAGTCACTGTTACAAAATTCCACCAGAACAATTCAGGCACTTTTTACAACTGCCTCTGGAGTCTGACTCTGAATCAAGACCTGGTTTCAGATGTTATTTTATGCACAACAATGATTCTACTGTCCTGGGCCACTCTGCAGACCATGTGTCTCAAAGTCGGCAAGATTTCCCCCTTTTTTGGCTACACTCTTACAAGAAAAATGCATTGTAATTCAGTATTATGTCAAACTGCAATTCCTTTTTTTTTTTTTCCTTGCAGTATAATAATCTTAAATTTGCTCTGTTACTATAGAGATACCTACTTGTTACTCTTCTCCAAAAATGTTTTGTGGTTTAAACTTAGGATAAAAGAGTTCTCTGATCAATGTACTTGAGCCCTGTATTAATAATTTTTCTAAATAACTTCTTTACAGGACACTAATTGCCTTTCAGAAAAAAGCATAAACTGTGGCAGAAAAAAAATTTAAATATCATGTCATTTTTCACATGGAAGCACTGCCTCTTTTTTTTTTTTTTTTTAATGCTCTTTCACTCATTTTGCACAATTTCTGGAATACATATCTTAGATCCTTTTGCTTCCCTTTTGCTTTCTTTTCTCAATGACATGCTTGAGTACTAGTTATTCACATTTCTTATATTCATATGAAACAGCTCAGTTCCTATTCCACACCAGCTACATGAAAGCAAACTACAATCCTGTAATATATTTTAAAATTTACTGCTGTTTAACTCATTTAGGGGTATGTAAGGAATTTAAATAAATATATTTGCTGATGACAAACCACAATCTTGGTTTGCTGTAGTTTAAAATTATTTAAAACACTAATTTTGATCATGATTCAAATCTAGAAGCAGGAATATCATTTATGTAGTAAATTTCATTTTTACTTTGCAGTTATTTCCCTTAGGAAGATGTTTTACCTAGTCTCACCTACTGATTTGCAGCTGCAAATAATTCCAGTTAATAACTGGGGTTTTTTTGCTGCTAGTCATATGGAAATGTCACATGTATCCAAACATAAGCAAAGCCAAGAGCATATAAGCTTACTGTACAATGGTGAAGATCTTCTACACTTTATGCCAGTAAATTTGAAATATCTTCTTTGATTGTTTAGCTATCTGATTAGCATTTACTTGTAGGTTTTTCTTAAATGTATTTCCTTGAGTTTTTTGGGGTTTTTTTAAACAAAGCAAGAATTTACCTGATTTTATGCGCTTATGAGTATATCAAAACAGAAATTAAATTCATCACTATGTATTTCCTGGACAAAGATTAAAAAAAGTTAAGATTTACATCACGGAATGAATTCTAGCAAACATTTCTGCACCACCCCCTTCCCCTGGCCTTCTCAACAAAGAAGCATTCCTGCTTTTTCCAATTGCAATTTTGTGTATAAAGTAGATATTGAACAAATAAATTATGGAAGTTGTTCTGTGTTTTTCAACACAGAACAACTGTAAGAAGACATCTTGCCACTAAAACAAAGTACTGCAATGTACTAGTCTTAATCTGTGTTACAGATTAGGTTAGAATGACTTCAGCATGTAATGTGAGCTATAAAAAAATACTATTTATACTAAATTTAAAAAGTAAATATAACCTTCTCCAGTTAAGTTCAAAATCAAATTAAAGCAAAGCCTTTTGCTTTACTTATAAACTCCTGTCTGTATTTTTATCTGCAAAATAATAGGACTTACTTTCATCTAAGTCCTGAAGGTCTTGGGCTTTTGCCAATTTTCCTGGAGACTGAAGCGCTACCTTGTTTTTTTCTTTCTCTCCTCCTTTTTTTTTCTTTCCTACTTTTTTCTGCTCTGCTTTTTCTATTAAGCAAAATAAAGATTAAATATTTTTCTTTCTCAGATAAAAAAATTCAGTCATCAAATGTCATACAACTACAAATGCTTTAATAAGATTTTAGATAAATTTTAAAAACAATCAACCACAAACTCTTTCAAGTCAAGAGTTGAGATACAATAATATACTAATGCAATTTAATTAAAATAAATAAAAATAAAAAAGTAGTCATTCAGATGTAAATTAAGATCTCCTGAGAAGGAGCCAGGAATGCTTTGGTCCCACCTTTTAGTTATTGCACAACTTTTATGTTCTTACTGCAGTGTAAGAAAGCATTGTATTTCTGGCACTGTGCCAAATATTTTCTTCATGTCCTTGCTCTCATGCATCAGTAATCACAAAAAAATTCAAAAATAGACAATGCACAGATTCGCAATGGACATGGAATTAAAAAGTCTCCCACGGTCCGAACATTCTTTGAAGCCTTAGAACTTAGACTACAGAAAAAGACTTCTTCAATGCAAAAAAACCCATCTCATAGAACGGCTTGGGCTGGAAAGGACCTTAAAGATCATCTAGTTCCAATCCCCCTGCTGTGGGCATGGACACCTTCCATTAGAGCAGGGTGCTCAAAGTCCCATCCTGACCTTGACCACTTCCAGGGATTGGACAACCAGAACTTCTTTGGGGAACCTGTGTCAAGAGCTCACTATCCTCCAAAAGAATTTTCTTCTAATATTCAATCTAAACCTGCCCTCTAAATTTGCAGCCTTTCACTCTTGTTCTATCACTACACATCCTTGTAAAAAGTCCCTATTTCAGCTCTCCTGTAGGCCCCCTTTAGGTACTGGAAGGTGCTCCAAGGTCTCCCTGAGGCCTTTCTTCTCTAGGCTGAACAATCCCAGCTCTCTGACTGCCTTCACAGAAAAGGTTCTCTAGTTCTCTGATCATCTTAGTGGCCCTCCTCTGGACTTGTTCCAACAGGTCCATGTCTTTCTTGTGCTGGGATCCCAGAGCTGGATGCTACACTCCAGGCTGGGGTCTCACAAGAACAGAGTAGAGGGGGAGACTCACCTTCCTCATTCTGCTGGCCACACTGCTTCGGATGCATCCTAGGTTACAATTGCCTTTCAGGGCTGTGAGCACACACTATTGACTCACGTACTGCCTCGCATCCACCAGATCCCCCATGTCCTTCTCCACAGGGCTGCTCTCAGTTCTTCTTCCAGTCTGTACTCTGCCTCAGAGTGTCTCAATCTAGGTGCAGTTCCTTGCACTTGGACTTTCTGAACCTCATTAGAGTCTCATGGGTCCAATTCCCAAGTTTGTCCAAGTCCTTTTGGATGGCACTTCTTTCTTCCTTTGTATCAGCTGCACAACACAGCTTCACAGAATCACAGAATGGTTCAGGTTGAAAGGGACCACAGCGGGTCATCTGGTCCAACCTCCCTGCTCCACCAGGGTCATACTAGAGCACATGGCACAGGATTGCATCCAGACAGTTCTTGAATATCTCCAATTTAAAGCCACTCCCAGTGAAGGAGAATCTATAACCTCTCTGGGAAATATGTTCCACTGCTCAGTCACTCACACAGTAAAGTTCTTCTGCATGTTCAGGTGGAGCTCCCTGTGCACCAGTTTCAGCCCATTGCCTCTTTTTCTATTGTTCAGCACCACGGAGTAGAGCCTGGTTTCCTCTTCTTGGAACCCACCTTTTAGATACTTATACACAGTGATGAAGTCCCCTCTCAGTTCTCTCTTCTCAAAGCTGAACAGGCCCAGCTTGCTCAGCCTTTCTTTTAAGAGATGTTCCAGTCTCCCAATCATCCTCATTATCCTCTCTGCCGGACTCACTCAGGAGCCCCATGTCTCTAATGTGCTGAAGAGCCCAGGACTAGACACAGCATTCCAGATGCAGATTCAGTAAAGGGGCAGGATCAGCTCCCTCCACCTTAGGCAATACTCTTCCTAATGTATCCCAGGACATCATTGTCCTCCTTGACCCCAGGGCACACTGCTGACTCAGGGACAGCTTGTTGTCCACCAGGACCTCCAAGGCCCTTATCTCTCATGGTGACACTGATGGCTTTGTGTCATCCAAACATTAATCCCAAACATCAACAGAACATCTGAACAAAGCTCTTAGCCTCAGAGTTGGAGACTGCAGAGCTGCATAGTGACACAATGTTTCCCTGATTCTTAGCTATTTCAGTAACTAATAGAATTTTTAAGTCTTAGGCAGAATTAAGTTCACTTAGTTTTCTGGGAAAAAAACTACAGCACTCTGTTGGATGAAAAACAGTGCTGTTCCCAGTGGCATGTCCATTCCAAACTCTGAAATATCTACCTCATTTTGGCTGGGCCAAAATGATAGCGGGATTTCCTGAGAAGATATAATAGTACCTCAGCCAGGTAACTTCTAAGACTTATATACCACTTTTGATATTGGGACATAGCTTTTGGGATTCAAAGTGAGGAAGTCAGAGATTTTTACAAAAATCTAGGAAGAAATAGAAATTTTAACATGTGATTTGTGCTCCTCAAAGGCATGGGAAGTGGTGTGAAATTGCACCCATACCTTCAAGTGAAAAACAGCAACTAAGAAAATTCAGTCCCAAATAAAAACAATGAAGAATAACATACTGGAACAAACAAGTTTCTAAATGTAAGTTTTTTCATTTAAATGTAAATCAGATTAGCAGCTCTTCAAGAAAACTGTTGCCTATACCTAGTAGCATAAAAAAAAAGTTGCAATAAATAAAAATGCAGGTAGATATTAGAATATATTTGTCACAACTCTACAGGTAATCACAGTTTACAGCACCCATTATGAAATGTATAATTAATTGATGGTCAGACAAGTGTTGTTTTTGGAGAAACTGTAACCTCCCTGATTGGTATCTCTCTGCAAGGAACCAGACTTTAGAGAAATGGCTGTGACATGGATCTGAAAAAAATCTCTGCCAGAAACTGGAACTATTTTTATAAAGTGAAGGACTAGTACTGCTTCTAATGATATCTATAGCTAAAACAAAAGTATTTTGAATTTACATCATTGCAACATGTTTAGTGAAACAACATTTTTCACTACAGAGCTGGAGCTGTTTGTGGCAATATATGCAAAATATAATTATTTGAAAAAGAGATGATGTTAAACTTATTTATGCTTGGCCTACAAAGATTAGACCATGTAAAATTACAGACCTTTGCTAACATTATTGTCTGTCTCTGCGTTCTCAGCTATATCTGACAGCTTATTCATAGATGAAACTTCACTTTTTAACTCTGACTCTTTGGTCTCTTCAGGTTTTGTGTCATCCTGAGTAGTCTCAAGCTCTGGAGCCGTCTTCTCTGGCAACTTGAATTCTGGCACAATCTCTTTCAGAAAGCCCCATACTTTGTCCAAGTACTCAGGCCTTTAAGAGAATACACATATGCATATATCAATGGCAGGGATATTTCCAATAAGAGAAGAAAATGTGATTTTCATTTAGACAGCACTATACCACAACTGACAGTCCAACTCTAAAAAATGCTACTGGATTATTTCAGTACATGGAACACACTCTTAATCAGAAATATTTGTTGAGACAGCTTATGGAAAGACCCATTAAAAAAGAGATGGTGGTTAGAAATGCATGCAAATAAAACATCCTTTCTCAAGATTTTTAGCAGATACAAGTTGTGGCAGAGAACCTTGCAGATCACTTTACAACTACACAATAAAATATTGTATTTCTAGCTCTTTATTTTAAAAACCTTCTAAAAGGAAAGGTTTTGATATGACATAACAGTTGCAGTCATGTTGGTTTTCCACAGAAACTCAGTGATTCTAGAAATAATCTCAAACAGGGTCATGAATGAGTTTCATGCAAGCTAATTGCATTCAACTTTTTTTTTTTTTTACATATAATAAGTGACTGTAAAATGAGCTAAAAATCATCTCATACTACCATTCCAAAGACTCCGTAGTATTCACATTTTCATATTCCATGATAATATACTTTTAGTAAGTGAATAATGTTTTTGCTGTTGAAGTTGTAAAACCAGCTAAAAAAAAGAAATAAAATTTAGGCTACTTAGATTTTTAAGTCCTTGAACTACATACACACTACTGTAGGACACAAATGTATCAAAAACTTAAATTGCAAACATAGCTTGAGACATGAAAATTACTGAAAAATTGAATAAAATATTCTTTGACTGAATTTATTTAATAGTGAAATATGGTTATAAATAAACAATTATATCTAAGTTAATTATATGTAAATCATAACTATTTGTAATCTATATATTAATTTGAATGCATATATCAAAAGGCAAAAAGGTGTAATTCAATCAAAAAAGTCTAAATATCAATATGCAGGTAATTCATTTAGTAAAAAGAATGTCAAACTGAAAAGTCAGAATGTCTTTCTTTAAAAAACCAAAATGAACATAAAACACACAGCAAACAAGAAAAATGTTATTGTAGGTAGGAAACACTTTTTAGTCGAAACTAAAAGTTTGCTGACAGCTACAATTTAAAGGGTGGAAACATCATATCAGCTGACACTGATTACTCCCCAAATCATGACATATATTTTCTATGGTGTATTCAGATATAAACTTATTATCAGCAGACATCTTGTAACTGCATACTAAATGAAACATAGGTTTCTCTAACCTTGTTTTCATCACACTGTTTAATATTAGTTAAACTAATTTTATGAAGAATAGGCATCAGCATGATAAATAGGTTTACAACAAACTGTATGACTTAAAAAGAAAAACACAAAAAAATTGCATTTATCAAAGGTCCATTTCCCAAGTGCCTGATTTACAAACCATTCACTTTCCAAAATTGATGGTGAAAGACTTTTAGGGCTCAGCTTTATTTTTCATAATGCCTTATAGAATTAAATATTAAACAACTAACACATAAATTGTTTAATAAAAGAACATACTGGAGAGGAATAATTTCTGGTATCCACCCAGTCAGTGTTTGTAGAACTGTAAATTCCTCCATCTCTCTTTTTCCAGTTTCATGTATACTATAAAACAAAAGCAGAAATTTTACAATTATAATGCAACCAATACAATAAGCTCTGTAGTCTACATTGCTTTCTGTAGGAATAAGACCATACACAGAATGGTTTGATGAAAAGCAAGTCATTACTTGCAATTTTAGGAGTTTTACAAACTACTTCTGACTACTCCCCTACAAAGTCAATGCTTTTGCATCAGGTCCATTATTTTAGTGTTCCCTCTGGTACAATGGCGTGTTTTTTTCAACTTTGTTAGCAAGCATACTATGTATACTCGCTCACTGTTGCAGGGTTGGAGATTTGCGTTTGAAATCCCTTGTGCTAAAACAGGGTTATGATTCTACAACTTCCATTTCCTAAGCAGCTTCTCTAACTCCCAGGTTATTCTGAACTAGCTGGTTCTACTTCCATTCTAGCAAAGTTCACTCTTTCAAACTGACATTCTGCTACTCTCTGGAGAGGTTTCCTCCCTGGAGAGGACCAAGGCCAGAGATGCCAGCACTTGTATGGCTAACCCTTATGCTCTAGAGAAATGCAGTATTTTAATAATATTCCTGCAAACAGAATTTCTTAACAGGCAGCTCTAGGCAACTCCTTAGCCTGTGCAAATATACTTTAGATGACTCTTCTGGCAAACATGATATGATAAGAACAGAGAAGCTTCACAACCCAGACGAGTGTTTTGAATTGTTTTCTCAAGATTATTAATTTAAAATCTTGGTGTTCATTGCTCATCTCATAGGAACCTGTAGCCATAATTGTCAATCACTGCATCATAGGCCACCTTCTACTTTTCTGGTCACTTCTAGGGAAGTGGATCACTGTACACAACAGCACAGTTGTAGCAAAGGTATCAAAAGCAGCTCACAAAACTCTACTTTCAAAACTGGTTGAGTCAATACTGGTCAAGGCTGACAATAACAATTTCATTAAGAGTTCACAGGTACTTTCTGTTTTGCAGAAAGCCATATGTAAAGTTTTCAGGAATAATGTCAAACAAATTAAGCAAATAATGAGAGTACTCCAGTTTCTTTGTAATTTTCCTATGAATAAATTTACAAACACATCTAAAAAGGAAAACCTATGCCTTCTGCAGCTATAGAGGATTTTGTTTTACTGATTTACAGTGTCAGCTTTTGGAAGCGTATAATTGTCATTACAAAAATTTAGCAAAATATATTTCCTATGTATACTAAATCAACTTTTTGCTATTACCACTTGACTTCACAGAATAAAGCAAAAGTGAGACGACAAAACATACCTAGTATTTGCTAACTTAATGATAGCTTTGGACAGCAACATTGGCCAAAGTTCATTTTGGCAGGTTGTAGCCGGTAATAACAAATTGTCCTCTTCACTGAAAGGCATAGTGTCATCCACAATGATCTTTCTCCAACATCCCTGTGACAGGAGAAGGGAAAGAAAGCAGATAGAAAAAACTAGTTTGTGGGCTGACAACTGAAGAGTGTCTAAGAACTTTTAATGCTTTCTCAAGAACCCAATTGTACTGTAACTTGATTTACATCACAGATGGCTTTAAAAGAAGTTCTCACATAATACATGAGAAGCATGGAAACAGCATTCATAGCATTTTGTTACTGCTCTGACTTATTTGTTTCAGAGATTAATCTAATTGCTGCTGTTTCCAAATATATTTCACCTCATATGTGTAGTACATCATGTGCACGCATTCATTGCTGTTTCTTCAGCTGCCATGACAGATGCCTTAGAAACAGCAATGATTTAAAAAAGGCTTAACTAAGATAGCAGTTTTTAAAATGCCTCTTTAGGTCTCAGTCTGGAAAATACTTGTGATATAAGCAGTCCTCCTTGCTTCCCAAAAACTACCCGGGGATGTTGACTGCAGTTAGCCTCCTGTTAAGCATTACAATAGTATTTTATAAAACAGTATACTAAAAAAAATAAAATTATCAAATGCATAAAAGAATGCTTTAAAAAAAAAAAATTTGTATTTCCAAGATAAGAAACAAACAGGTACAACAAAGACCTGATATCTCCAGATATCAGATACCAGATACTTCATTAGTAAACTGAGTTAGTATTCCACAAAATAATCTTGCCTACCATTCTCCAAATAAAAGTCTTTGTCCTAGTGATGAAGATATAATAGAAAATAAGTGGGCCAATACCAAGTACTTCTTTTAATTCACCCACAAAATGATGAAGAATGACCAAATCACTGGTGTTCATCATGTGTTATCAGAGAGTGCAAAATTATTGTTCTCTGCTTGTAACTAAACTATGGACTCAAACTGAAATAACAGCTGATTAATGCTATGAATTCTGTAGGTCTAAGGAGAAAACAAATTTAGGCCAGAGGGCAAAGATACTCAAAATGCATAAAAGAAGCTAATAAACTTTACAATAAGAACAATTTTGTGGCAACCAAAACAAAATATTTAAACTTCCCTAGTTTGAAAAGGACCTAGTTAGTGATATGATCACATATATCCTCTTCCAAAAATTGCTGAAGATTTCTAGGCAGAACAGTACAAGTTGATCAGTAAAGGAAAAGAAACCAAATAAATAAAAAATAAAAAAAAAGTGGGGCAGACCTACTGATGGAAAAAAGTGAGGAAAAAAATTCAGTAAGAAACAAATTCAATAAACCTCAGGAATGCAAATTAAAAGTAGAATGTGGGGTAGAATTTATATACTGTGCCAATTATGGAAAAAATATTATCCATAGGTTTGATTTTATGCACAACAATGCCTTCAGGACTCAATGCAGAATATTAGTGAAATCGGTTCATTATTCGTCCACCTTTTGCCCTTTTTTCATTTAATTTTCTACTTTCCCCTATGAAATCTCTTTCTCCTCTATCTCTTCTGATATTTGTCTTTCCTTGTTTGTATATTTTCTTTAATCTTCCAACATGTGACCCTCTTTTTTTCCCGTCTGCAAAATACAGCTGTATACCCAGAGGAAAAAAAAATGAATAAACACACAGGTCCAAACCAAAAATAAAACCAATGGAGTGTGACAAAAAGTGACAAATAAAATGAAGCATGGTGGTAACTCTTAGATATGCTTTAAAATGTAGTCTTTTACTACATGGCTACACAATTATCTGCAGCATTAAATTCACACACAGAATAATGTCCTCTGCTGAGGAACTTGAACAATAAAGTTATGACTTCTCAAACTCGTGCAAGTCATTTCTATATGAATATAAGTTATTCCACATGTGGAGGCAGTAGTAAGGGATGAGGAAAGCACAGGCATGTAAATCAGATCAGTGTTCACCTTACAGAGAAGGCCATTTTTAGGTTTTTGTTTCCAATTGACTGTCTCAAAAATATTTTCAGCTTTGGCCAGCTGGAAGTTTAACAGAGTTATAGGTCTTAGCATGCTATGACATTTTCCAAAAGAGAAATGTAACTGAAATAATTTTTAGATGTCACTTCTTGTATATGTCATTATTTCTTTATTAAAATAAGATTCAATACACAATTAATTAGTTCCCTGTTCACTGCCAAATGCATTAAGAAGTTATTGTCTGTTATCTTTAGAAATACTTGGGATGTTTTAGTTTTACCAGAACATCTTCAGAAAATGTTCATCACACTGGAAGTATCTATCTTTATATACACTCTAGATACAAATAGCTCTGTAAAGTCAGACAACTGAATTACTTAAACATAAAAAAAAAAAAAAAATTTGCCTAATATACCAGAGGTGTGGGTCACATGTCTGACTCTACTAAGCATTTGCATCAAACTTATAAAAATACAAAAATAAAATATTGCCTTTGCAAGAAATAACATTTATCAAGCCACAGGTTGTCCAAAAATCACATGAACTGTAAGAGGCATTTGAATTAACAAGCATCAACAATTTCTCAGTTTTTCTACTCCTAAAAATCTATATCTTTTGAATAATGAAATATATGTCCATTAACCATTAAAATTTGCAATGCTTGCTGCATCATATTTTTATATTGTTGGAGGAAACAACTCACCATCCAATAAAGTTTCAATACATATTTTCCAAATTTATTGTACAGTGGTATGTGTTCCTTGGTAGCTTTACATAAGGCATAAATGTGTTCCCAAGGTTTCCAAACAAGTGTGGGTGTTTCACTATTTAAGGAATTTTCATTATATATCCTCCAGACAGCATAGATTTCACTTACAATCCATCTCATCAGCTAAAACAAGAAAAAAATAGAAAAAAACTCTTTTCAAGTGACATATTTGAAAAAAAAAATCTAAGTTATAGTATAATGATCAAAGAATAAAACAGATCCTGTTGTAAATAAAAAAGTGACATGAAAATATAGCTATGGTTTAATGGAATAATTTATTTCTCTGTTACAAATTATCTTAAAATCATTACAATGCCTATCTACAATAACATGAGACTTCAAGAAACTCAGTAAAGGCACAGTTTAAATAAAGATATTCATCATTTAACAAAGACAAATGAAGAAAAATGGTCTTAAATTATGTTACAAGACTTGTAAGTTGTCACTTGTTTAATTGCTTATTAAAAGCCAGCTGCTAATAATCAGTATTGCCTTCAATAGTCATTGTTTGTTCTCAGTAAAAGAAACCCTAATTTAGTAAACATACTTAGTAATTTTTAAGACTTAAAATAACAGCCTTAACTGATCATGCCTTATGCATGTGCTTTCATAATATGCAGATTTCTGATGGATGCCATACTTTCATGAGTACTACCAAACTGTTACAATGACTTATATAAACTAGAATGAAAAAAAGCTTTTACTACAAGAAACTTCCCCTAAAATTAATTAGTGGTTCTATGGATGCTCCAAGAAACTTGTCCTAAAATAAATTAGTGGCTTTGAGGACTTCAAAATTTACATGACATTTACATGACCTGTCTTCTGGTGTTTCCTCACTTAGATCTCTGGTGCTGAATTTTGAATTTGCACTAATATACTGAATTAAATAGAAATTATTAAGTAATATTACATTCAGTAAGGCACTCAGATGCCTTGATTCCACTTGGTTTATATTTTCCCACGACCTGCAGAAATTCAGTAAACATTTCATCTGTGGAGAGACAGAAAAGACTGTCTGGGTCACAGACATTTACACATACATGCAGGCCAACTAGGACTTCCAGAAAGTTTGAATAGAAAATATACATCCTTTCTAACATAGACTTTATTTACTCTTTTTTTTAGACAATATCATCCATTAGCAATTACCTTAGTTCATAGACTGCACATATATATATTTTAAAAGTTTAGAAAACCTCTTACCATCACTGATTTCTCAAATTCTAAAAAAAGGCAAACTAATTATAATATAATAATCTAGATCATTTATTGCCACTTTATCCCCTTCATTCTATTTCCACTTAAAAATTTCTCACAACTTCTTCTTAGTAGAGATTTGGAGTGAAATTCAAAAAGTTAAAGGAAGATAAGGAAAATGAAATTTTTTTCAAAGGGATATTAATGCATTTCCACCTACCTCACAACAAAATATGTGCTCATTTGCTGAAACAAGGTCAAATGAGCTTTCATTTTGGACTACCACAGGAACCTAGTAGAAAGCAAATTAATTAGGTTCATAGCTAAATTATCTGGAAAAAATGAAATTAACATTAGCATTTAACTGCAGTGAAATTTTTAACACCTGGCAAACATTCACTACACATTTGAAAACCAGAAGTGATCATCTTGTAGATGGTTTGGTATTTCTTAATACAACTTCCTTAAAGCGTAGCTTTTAAATTCTTTAAAATTTATTGTTATTATTATTTTTTACCACAAGATTTAAAGAGTATCAGATGGCATAATCACATTAGTAAATTGAGATGCCCTCAATTTATTAAGATATTTACAGTTTTGCCTTTAAAACATGATCATAATGCCATCTCATACTTCAAGATTCCCTTGCCACCCACTAGGGTTGACAGGGAATTATTTGCTCATAACTAACTAACTTCCTCTGCTAATTTCACTCCACTTTTCACAGTTAGACATTGTCTGCACAGTGACTTTATCAAACCTTTGGCTGCATTACAGAGTGTTTGTGACTATTACCTTCTTGTACATCCCATTTCCTTTTTGCAAGCAGTTCAGTAATAACAGACTGGGATTGCAGTTTATTGAACTAAATGTATCTGTGCCTCTCATCACATACTGGTGTCTGTTGCTTGATTATTTGCCTACCACACTAAATAGGCTTGTTTATGCTTTATTTTATAGTTAAAAATATATTGGGTAACAAACAATTAATAGCCTTTCATCACTTGATGTTTACGTTATTTTTTATATAAAATCCCTGGTAATCATTGCTTGTTGATTCAAAATATATTTAACCAAAAGAACCATCAAAGTTTTGATCAGGTCCTAAAGAAAACAAATTATTTCTTCATAGTATTCTAGAGATAGATTTTAAAAGCTATTTTTGATACAGCTAAACATTGTCATGACTTTCTGGGCTGCCAGCTCTCTTGCACTCATCTTTCAGATACTCCACTCAGTTTATGCATTTTGGCAGCATTTCCTAGCCAATCTTTTGGTCTTGTCAATTACTCCTCTGACCTCCCCCTCTCCTTCCATTAAAAATTAAACTTAGATCTGTTTAGTGTCTAATTAATAAAAAATGGAACTGACAAGCTGACAAAAGGAAAATTGACAAGCCTGAAAAAGTTGGAGGGGTGGTCCAAGTGCTTTAAAACTTCAATATTTCATCTGAAGTAAATCACGTAAACCCTTAGATTAGTAACAGTATTGGAGAACACTAACCTTTGAAATGGGAGGCTGTTTATTTTCTCTGCAATTAATTTTAAACTTAAACTAAATAACAGCTATGCATAATTTTAAAATGTTATGGTTATCTTGTACACAAGTACTATCGAAGACATGGACATGTACTCTGTGTAGCCCACAAAAATACGATAGCTGAAGTGAAAAAAAGTACTGTAGTTCTGGTAAAGTTTGTTCATGGTTCAAATATGAATACTTCAGATATCTTCTCAAGAAAAGCCTCAGTTGGAACATAGAGAAATTTTTCTGCCATGACAGTAATTCATAAATGAGAAAAAAAAGAACACAAGGAAAAATAGAAAGGCATCTCTCTGTCCAGTTGTTTTCCAAATGAACAAGGGAGTCAAAAAGTGAAGCAGATGTGGGAGGATACACTACCATGACATTTTGCACCAGGAAGTAGTAGTCCATGGTGGTCTTATTCCATTAATAAAGGCTCTCAGATTCTGTATAGTATCATTGAGAGTGCTATTATTACAGCTAACTGTAAAGAATGAGGTTAGTATAGGCAATTTTTTAACCTTTTAGACACTGATGCCACTGTGTTGTGTGGCATCAAGCAGGCCTCTGATTCATCTCTGCAGCATTCTGTACAGATCCCAGCAATTTTGGTTTTACTGACCTATGATACAATTTGAGCTATGAAAGGATATTCTTGCAAGAAAACAAGTTTGCTCACAATTTCTGCTGTAAAATGAAAGGGCATTGAAGAACTTGCTGCTGTTGTTACACCAAGTCAAGGAGATACAGGTGATGTAATTGCCAGTAAGGAGCAGGAGCTGCCTGCAGGCTCCTCCATTATCATCAGCTGTATGAGCTCACTGAGCCCAGGGGTTTTCAGCCCTGTGTGCAGCACAGGTGAGCTGTCACACGGGCCACTGACCCCTCATGTACACCAGTCCCCAGGATAGAACTGACTGTGTGGTCAAGTGGCTTTTACCTGTTGAACTAACTTCCTCTACTAATTTCACTCTACTTTTCAGAAGTTAGGCAATAAGCATTTTTTCATCATAACTTTGCTTTTTTCTTACCTCTTTTTTCAAAAACTCATATGGACGTTTCCATGAATGCACTTTTAAGGATGCTGGCAACCTTATTTTCCCTTCAGGATCATCAAATCCAGGCTACATAAAATATGCATGGAAAAAAATGGACCACTTTTAATAATTACAGTATTATATCTTCCATGAGATTTAAAATAATATATTGCTCACAGGATAATTCACTTAAGGAGCAAAACAGCATAAAAAAGAACTAATAGTATCTACAAGTAAACAAAAAGAGCTCAAAGCCCAAGGTAAAAATGCAGCACAAAAGTCACCTACAGTGTCCAGAGAAGTTTATGTGTTCTGCACTTTCTAAGAGGTCTACATTAAATGATTCCTTTTCTTTTCCCTTTTCAGAAACATCTCAAAAAAAAAAAAAAAAAGGCTTACATTTTAATTCAGTTACTCTTCTACCAAGTTATTCCAATGTACTTTTTCTAACTCCTTTGTACCTTTTTAAGCTGAAGACTGAAAGTAAATATCTAAAGCAATTATTAAGACACAAAAAAAGCATGTTCCATGCATTTAGCACTGCTATAGAAACCAAAGAGAGCTATAATTATACAGCATGAATTAGCCCATTAAAAAGAGAAGCTCATACAGTTTTCAAACTTGCTTTTTGAAATGATGTTTATCCTCCATCTGCACAGATGACATCAGGATATATGATATCTGTTTACTTACTGGCACAATGTAGAATGAGGACATGCCTCTGATAGAGGTTGTGCTGACTGTGAAGCTAATCAGTTACATGGTTAATGTCTTTTATTTGTGCCTGGATCTTAAACAGCTTTTAGGCATATTATACATTGGTGTGTGTTTCACAGCCTACGATGCATTCTATCTTCTACAGATCAGAGAAAGAGTTGCCGGGAACAAAAATCTATAATACTTTGAGTCCTTAATGATTAAAGGAAGGCAAAACAAAACATCATAAAAGCATAAAAACCAAACGCTCCCAGATCTTTTCCCCACATTTTTATTTGTTTGTTTCATTGTGTAAATTCCTTCAACCTAATAATCTGCAACAAGCTGTTTCAGTACCTGAAGGAAAAAAGATAGGCTGGGAAAGAGGGGAGAGAAGTACTGTTATATACTTTTTTTTTTTTTTTCCTGAAAGCTTAAAGAATGTCTTGGAGCCTGGACAATACAAAACTGTATTAACAGAGTTTATATACTGTTTTCAGAGACATTCAACCCTGACTTCTTATCATAATAGGAAAGTTTAGCTCTTAAACACTAGATAAACCAGAGAAAGGAGACAGATAGAAATGACATGATACTAAGCAAAGGAAGGGGGAAAAAACCCAACAAAACAACAACAAAAAACCCAAACAAACAAACCAAACATCCAAAAAACCTAAAAAACCAAAAACAAACAAAACCCCAACAAACCCACATCTGGAAAGATACAGCCTTTCATTAGGTAACTAACACAAAAAATGTTTTGAAGAAGAATATCATAGGTTTAGCTAAACTTGGCTGAAAAAAAATCAAGTTTTAACTTATATTTAAGGTGGCTATAAGAGACAAGTGCCAAGTCTCAGGGATTCATGCTCTAAAGACAGGAGCCTCAACCACAAGTGCTACAGGAAGGACATGGAAGAAATGGACACAAGAAACAAAGACAGGGTCAAATGCACAATCTCAGCAACACAGTGCACTGCTCTAAGAGAGGGCATTGTGTATGGGTGCTTGGTAAAAGACCTTCAGTGTTACAAGGAAAGAGACCACTTTGTGTTGATTTCTTTACTAACACAAGAAAACAGGACTGTTTATATTTGTATTCCAAGTGTACTCAAAGGTCCTGGATAACATTACTAATTTTGTTTCTAAATTAAATCCTATACAATGTTGAATTCTGGCTACCTGCTTGGATTGAAAGAGGTCACATAACAAAGTATTTTAGATCTGTAAATTCATCTGCTGTGACTGACATGTAATTCCTTTAAATGTGTAAAAGGAGTAATGTTTCTTACAGCTTGTAGCTGAAGAACTGAAGAGTCCAGTAAATAACTCAGAACACCTCTTGTGCTAAAATAGAAGAAAGATTTTCAGATATAGTTATTTTGAAGTTTATGTATGATAATAACATCTGGTAGACCTAATGAATTAGTGCTAGATAAATGTTGAGTACAGCTCAAAGACACCAAATGTGGTAATAGAACATTAAAGGAAAATTATTTACTTGACAAGTTAATGGCAGCATTAGGTATAGAATGTATACCTTTTCTCAAAACAATACTTTGGCCCCAGAGGAGTATAACGCAGTCAACCTTGGGTTAAGAGAAGAAATAAACTAGAAATATATATGGAAACATAAACTTAGTACACAAGGACACATTCAGAAGAAATATATGAACAATGCAGAATTCACATATAAAATAGATGCTAATGCATTTTCAATTACTAATGCATTTTCAATTTCAATTTAAAATGCTGAGTTTAAGAAATAAGTTTACTACTACTCTGTATATAAGAGCCATACATTCTGCAATGATGATCAGTTTGAAGGAGTAAAAATCCATGAGACTTTTCGTGCATTCCAAATAGGAAAACAGAAATTTTTCTGCAACTGGCAGGTCCTTACTTTCTGCAAGGTGACAATATTCCTTCAAATCATTCTCTACATACTATATCTGCAGTGTTTCACATGTCCAGAAACTACAGCATACAAAAGTACTTCAACCACCATTTTTGCCGTAATAAAGGCAGAAGCAACAAACCTTTTGAACCCACAGAAACTGCAGTGTCCTGCCATACTACAACAATTCAGCTGTTCCCACAGCTTCAGTTGTAGTTATGCTATGAAATAGATTTGGGATTATATTTTCTTTTAAACATTAATGTATACACATTAATGCACACAGATACAAGTTCATTTTAAAAGCAGCAGATAAAAACACACAATACTTCTGGTTTATTACTGCAGTTTAGTAGGGAACTACTTAAACATAATGGAAGTATATAATTGAAAATTAATATGTTTATCAGCAACACATTATTTTTAAGTTGTGACAAATACTCCAATAAATACAAGTACAAAAAATAAAGTTGAAAAAACTATGTGTCACACAACTTACTGAAATTTGACCTTTTCCAGGTTTTTCTTTTCCAGCTTTTTCTTTTCCACCTTTTCCAGTATCCCATTTTTCTGCATTGATATCTGCATCATTCCATTCTGGCCAAATAGGAAATCTGTACTTCTCACTGGAAGCAGCTGCCTTAGAAGGCATAGATGGCCTAGGAAACATACAGGAACATAAATAAAAATGAACAGCATTATTAGACAAGGGTACTAGGAAGACTTTCATCTTATAAAACATTCTTTTTTTAATGTACTATAATAGAAATTTTAGTGTTTTTAAGTATGTTAACTTTTTTGTCACTAAGATAAGCAAACCTATAGAAGTGCTTTGTCAGTGGAGGTACAACTGACACTAAGGCCTCAAGCATGACCTTTCCTCTGTATCCTTCCCATGGGCAGCTGTACACAACACAGATTCCTTCTCTGTACCCTTTTCTAAATCATTCCTATCCCTTACACGACCACCTAACCCTATCTGTCCCTCACACAACCAGCAGACTCCAACTGATTCCCTAGCAGCTAACTCACTCTTTTATCACAGCCATAGCTGTGAGGGCAAGGCTGTTCCCGCTCTTAGGTAATCAACACAGCTGCAATATATCAGAGCAAGATTGCCTTCATCACTACCTCTATCTCTCCTCCCACAGCACTCGATATTGTTATTGGGTATAAACCAACAAAATATTTTAATGTGTTTATACAATGAATTCTGCTGAAGTAAGCTGGGTAGCTGAAGCACAGAAACAGAATTTGAGGACAGTTTCTTCCCTCTTCTTTTCCCCTGCTTCAAGCCACATGGTTCTCCTTTTTCTCCTGTGCCAGTCCTAGCATTCATCACTCAGTTCAACCCATTCACCCATCTGAAGGCTTTCTTTCCTTTTTTCTGCCTTATTCTCTTTAGATAACCAGAAGGAGCTTGCCATGGAAAAAAGATGACCTGGGGAAAAGGACTCCCATTTCTAGGCATCTGTGAGCTGCTAAACCAGCCAGCACCAGTGTCCAGGTATTTTCATTCTCAGGGCCTCTTGTGCTACCAGCACTCTCATTACCTTCTTCTTGGGCTTCACAATCCTGGCAGTAATTTTGCTGAGGCTGAAAGGATTTTCACAAGACTAATACACAATGTGTTCATAGCCACAAAGTAGCACTAGTGCACCTTCATCTCTCTGGTACACTCAAAGGGCTGAAAAACTGTTTTAGCTAGAATATCCATTTATTGTTCCTATATAAGGGCAACAAAACGTGTAACTACATTCTAAAGTCAAGCACAGACTGCTTAAATGAATAGTCTGACTAAGGAAAATGTCATGTAGCAAAGGATACCTGAAAATACTATTAAGCTGCATCACCCAGAAGGTGGAAGCAGGGACAAGTCACCTGGGGGAACAGAGGCGCTGCTCAAGTGTAGCACAGTGAAACTACAAAAGCAAAAGCTCAGCTGGAGTAGAAATAATCAAAGGATGCTAAGGACAAGGAGAAAAGCTCCCATAAGTACATTGGCAGCAAAGGACAAATAAGGAAGCACATGTCTGCTGCTCAGTGGGGTGGGGAACAGCTTAGTAACAAAGAACATGGGAAAGGCCAAAATACTCAATGTGGTTTTGTGTCTTGGATTTTGTTGGCAAATTTAGCTCTCCTCAGCTCACGAGTCTATTTACAGGGTCTGTGGGAGTGAAGCATTACTCACAGTAAAGGAAGAAGCTGGGCAGCTCTTAAGCAACTGGACACACACAGCTCCATGGGACTAGCTGCAAAGGTACTGAGGGAGTTGACTGGAGTCTGATTTGGATCTTGGTAAATACAGTTCTTGGAGACACTTTAAATTCAAATAGACATCTAAGCAACCTGATGTAAACTGGTCCTGCCTGAGTAGCAGGTTGGCTCTCAGAGGCACTGTTCAATCAATGTTTTTTCTATAATTCCATAATACTTTAGTTGTTAGCAACAGTAAGGACAAAGACATGGGTAAAAATAAAAATTTCTCACTGTCTAGACATTAACTACATTCATCCACACTACCAGTAACTCTTAATGGAAGACAGCTGTTAAAATTCAATACCATCTGTGCCTTCTGCTGTGCAAAAACCACCCAAACATAGCTTCTACTTCTCTAACTGGAAGGAAGATGTATTCTGTAGAGTGATACGTAGCTTTATTTTTTCATCTTTGTCAGCTCAGCCATCTGTAAATTGACTCTATTACGTTTGATCTTACATTAATGGTATAATATTTTCTCCACTGTTTTCTTGGAGAATCCAATGATGCTTCATTCTGTATTCAATAATATTTAACAAGCAATTGAAATACTCTTGAGGTGTTTATGAGTTTCTCTGTATCATTTCCAGTTGTTTCAAAGAATCTATTCCATCCATGCTAACTGCATGCATGAAGAACAATGAAAAACTAAGTGCTGGCTGTATCAACAGATTCAACATTTGTAATATTTTGAAACCAGAACACTTCTAACACTTATTTAAATATGACTCCTGGCAGTTTCTTACACATAGTAAAAAAAAAAAAAA
>VWYO01012573.1:69091-85703 GCA_013400275.1 Rhadina sibilatrix
TTTTTTGGAGGAATTCCTGTAAAATTCAACCCTCATGCTCATAGCAAGCTCCCGTACAATGTTAGAATTTTGGACCCTGATCCTTCAACTTTTGCATTCCAGGAAGAATAGTTTCTATGGCAGAAACTATCATTTGTAAACTACTCAAAGACAGAAGTAAAATCAGGTGACATTATATATTTGAGAAACAATATCCTGTACATGCTGCTTTCGAATGACAGCCCAAGACCCTGTAGCCTGCAAAAGCAATGCCAGGAAACTCAGCTTACCATTTTCTGTGCTGAGACAGCTGCAGTGAAAAATTTCTGCTCCTGAATCTATGGAACCAAAGATTTGCTATTAAAAAAGCTTTGAATACAGAATGGAGAAAAAAAAACCCCTTTTATTTATTTGAAAAACATTCTTCACAACGGAAAATATCAGGTTGCCTGGAGGTCATTCATTTGACAGCCTTTCATGTTCTACCACACTGGAGGTCACTTAAACCTTTAAAAGACATCCTTCAAATTTATTTTTTTTTATTATATTCCAAAGAGTGGAACATTGAAAATTAATTCCAAGAGATGCCTGCCAAGGCAGAAACACTATTTTATCTAGCTCTTCAATGAGCACTTGTAACGTAGAGAAACAAAAACAGTCTTCAAGGGTGAGCTTTCTATTCAGTTTCACAGGTGGAAATATGATATACCCATATTTAGTAATGTCATAGCAAGAACTTGGAAAGAAGAATGTTTTTTCTGGTCATTTTCAGGTCCAATCTCAGCCAAAAGAAGTGATCTCTGACTGATTCTTCCAAGACAGTTATGATTGTCTCTGAGTTGTGCTCCAGGTGGGATTGTGAGCCAGCACAAATCCTTTGAAGTTAACTGATTTCAAAAGGTGGTAATGGTGGACAGGCCAAGTGAACAGACTGCCAAAGACAACAAGGGTTTCAAGCTGTATCTGGCAGCTGTATCTTTCCAATAAGTCACAGATTTGAAAGCAAGTAACATCTACATCCAACTTACAGATCAAATTTCTGCCTGATCAATGTGCTCTTCCAACTAGCAGTAAATGAATGGGTGTTACAAGGTTGTAAGCTAACCTTAGACCCAGCTGTAAGAATGCTAAGAAGACTGCTTTTGACACTAAAGATTGATACTCAAGTATCAAGTAGAAGAATATGAACTGCACAGCATTGCTTCTCTGTTGGCTTCTGTCAAAACCTTGTGTGCCTTCTGTACGGCACCTGAACAATTAACCAAGAGCTGTACTGTATGAGAACTCTCTGTATGGCAGAGCATGTCAGTACTTCTGTGGATTTAGGCCAACTCATTTAAAAAGCACTTTGCATGCATTGTGAAGAAAACCAGGAAATCCCATTTCTTCCGTGGTGGTTACAGAGAGTTCACAGAAGATAAAAGACCATTCTGCTTAAGTAGATGAATAATCCCCAGCAAACAGAGTCTCTAACACGATACTTTAAGAATGCTTTCTAGTTTAAAAGCTCAATTATTAGTATTTTTCTTTTGACAGTACATTTTCTGCTATGCAGTTCTGCTGAAAGCTGCTTTTCTCCATCACACTTCATTACACTGTTCATGGTAATAGAAGTCAAAGCTCCTCTTGCACAGCCTGATTGTATAGTCTCCAACCAAGGGCTCACAGTGTTTGCCTGTAAGATTGTCTGACAGTGCTTTGAGTTTTATGAAAAGAAAAACCTAAAACTAAGATCAGTAGGGAGTACAGTATTTAGTGATATATTGCCACTAGTAAATTACTTAATATTTTCATGCCCATGAGTCCATGAAGATTGAAATCTACAGATCAAATAGGCTGAGCTCTCAGGGGTTCCTTGTTTTAATTAGAATTAACTAGGAAAATTAATTTGAATACATAATTTTCTAATTAACATGTAGTTAATAAAAAAATTAAACGTATTGGTCAGCTTATATGCTATTCTAGTATGCTTACCATATTTACCTGGAGAAAAAAGGCATTATCTCACCACAAAGCATGAAACTAAAAAGAAAGGTAAAAGTAGAAGGGAATAAAAAGTACCAACAAATTGACTGTGTAAAGTTTTACTGTGTTTACACACTGAAAAATTTCAATTAATGAAGCACAGGTGCCAAAAGCAAGAGCTTCATTTTTCTGGTCAGAATCTAATTTAGATTTTTTTTTTTTTCTGATACTACTTACTGCCTCAGAAATATGAGTTACTTACAAAACAAATCAAAAATAAAACCCAATAAATTTAGAATTTATGTATTAATATAATTATATAGTAATAGAGCTTGCAGATGGTCAATGATGCAATAAATAAGTTATGAAGAACAATCATGAACCTAAGATCACATACAACACATTTATTCACTATCACTTCTATGTCTGGGGAAAGTAGGTATGTGCAGCATGATACCACTTGCTCAGTGTTTCAGATGGTTAAATTTTAAGGTACCTAGGTAGTTTTCCATTCAGTTATTCAGCTGGATGCCCTGGAATCCTGAGTGCCTAAATTACAGGAGAAACCAAGAAATGTGTTCCAAAAGGCTGCAGACAGGCATTCAAACCAAAACAATTGTTTATCTTTGGATTGCAATTAACAGCATGCTAAAGGAGACCATGATCTCAAAACATCCTCAGTTTTGTCAGGACAATAGCTGCAAACTGGAGATGGATAAACACTGTAGCTCAAGATACATCACTCATAGACTCTTGTGAAGCCTTAACTGGCTTTGGTTAGAAAGGATCTGAACTGAGCTGTTTCAGTCAGAAGAGCCTCCTGAGTTATCAAAAATCAGCTTTGTAGTAAGAGTATAAAGTCTTGTAATATGTTACCAGTAACATGTTACAACAGTTACCAGTAATATGTTACAATGGTAAAGCAGCTTATGAATGCAGTGAAGGTTTAAAAATTTTCATATAAATCTTTTCCTTGCAAAGTCCACTGAGTAGCTGTTTGGCTAGGATTGAAGTAAATTTCTTCAGAGCGCCTTGTAGAGGGGATATGTTTTAGTTTTGTGATGGAAACAGTGTCAGTAACACAGATATTTCAATTATTGCTGAGCAGTGACTACACAGAATCAAGGCCTTTTCTGCTTCTCATGGCTCCACCAGCACAAAAGACTGGGGGTGGACAAGAACAGACCAGAGGGACTCAGCCCAGACACCCGACCTCAACTGACCAAAGAGACTTCTCTTACAGTATGTTGTCTTGCTGAGCAATAAAAGCTGGGGGAAGAAGGAAGTGGAAGACATTTGGAGCGATGACATTTGTTTTCCCAAGTCACCACTATATGCAATGAAGCCCTGCTTCCATGGGGATGGCTCTGCACCTGCCTGTCCATGGGGCACAGTGAATGAATTCCTTTTCCTGCTTCGCTGTTTACTTATTATGCTGTCTTTATCTCAACACACAAGTTTTTGCAATTTTACCCAGATTCCTGCCCTCAGCCTGCTAGGGAGGAGCTAGCAAGCAGTGTGGGTCAGAGCTGCCAGATGGGGTTAAACCATGACACTTGAAATAAATTATTTTTTTAAAGACAGTCCAGTTTACCATAAATTGGGCAGAATTAACCATAAAATGGGTACACCTAATCAAAAACATGCAAAATCAGGGCTAGTATCCTCAACGTCTTTTGTCAAAAATGTTCTCTCTGTTTCAAGTCTCCAGCAGAAGTTGGTTATAACCTCCAAGCCACCCTCAACTCTGCAGCTCATGCACAGTCAAAAACAAGCATAAGTACCTACATAAGCACCTACATACAGCTTTTATGGTAATACAGCAACCCCTTCTCTCAAATAAAACATGTTGTAACATATGTTGCAGGTCAAAGATGTACCACTGGGCTACCCCCTGGGACCACAAACAGGAGGAGTACTGAGTGAGAGAATGGGTGAACTGTAGCCCAACACCTTATCTCAGTACTGCAAGTGAAAACCTGCAAAGAGCACAAAGGTACATCTAGTATATTTGTCAAATACTTTCACAGTCTCTAAGTATTTTTAAGAATAGTGCTCAAGCACTTCCAAAGCTCAATGTAGTTGCTATGTGTTTATATAATCTTCAAACGGTTTCTTTTCTGCAGGCTTATTCACTGACACCATGTAAATTTTTAGTGCCCGTTAAAACTTACATTAACCAACATGAGGTCCAGCATAACACTAAAACCTTCAAGTTCAATTACCATGCTCTTATCCTTGAGTCATTAGTTCTTACCATTCCTAACCTTCATCCTACCTAACAAACCCAAAACATCAAAAAATTAATCTGGTCAGTCAATATTCTCTAAACTACCAAACCTAAAGAACAAATGCTGGTAGTGGATAAAACCTCAGTCACAAGCCATGGCTGAAACTTTATCCTGGGCATATGGGAATTGAAGGATGAACTAGCAATGCCACTAATTTTTTTTTGCTCTTATTGTCCCATCCTTTAATCTTAATAAGAAACATTAGGTAATCCTAGGTATTGGCGCAGCAACCTGCTACTCACTCCAGTCAACCAGGCACACAGCTAAAAAATAATTTCTTCCAGCCAGTGCAGGCTTCAGCCTGTCTCTGCTGGTCCTTGAAGATACATCAGCAGTAAATACTAGTTACTGAATTATTTAAAAAGAACTCCAGCACTGCTCTGATCTTCCCCTATATACATTGGTGACCCCTGTCTGTGCCACAATTACCTCTAAATCACATGCCTTTCTTGGCACCGACCATTAACTCCTCACTCTTGTCCCTAATAGCCCAAACCCTAATTGAGATAGATGCTGATGGCTTAAGTTTAATTCAGAAGATTGGGCTTGATGGCATAGAGCTTCATCAAATTAATTTAAAAGCATTTTAATTCATTATCCATTCTTACCAGCCAGAATCTCTTTCAGTGCCACCAAAGACATCAATTCCTTTTCACCATAGCTGTTGAAATCTGGGAAAGATCAGATTCTCAGTAGCCTCTAATGGTGCAATTAAGAAAAACTGTAAGGGCAGCAGTTCTTTTGAGCTCTTCAACCCATCATCTCCAGCAGCTGCCTAGCTCCTGAGGGAATTGCTATCTAATTAGAAGGCAATAATGAAGAGAGACCCAATGGAGTATCCTGCAGAGACCCAAGGGAAGTCTGGCTAGCAAGTCCAGAGGAATTTTCCTGCCTTCTCCATATGCTTCTGAAGTCCCACTCCAACAATGCAATATATCCACCCATAATCCTGATTGATTTTCCACAGTGCAGATATACTGTCCTGACTGTTTTAAACACTTGTGGGAAAAAAAAAAAAAAAAAAAGAAAGAAAAAAAAAAAGAAAAAAAAAAAAAAAAAAAAAAAGCTTGATCCCACTAGAAATTAAGAAAAGTGATTTTAAGGTGATCAAAACATATTGCACAGATGTTTGTACATATTACTCTCAGATGATTTCTGCACTAATTTTATCCACAACAGATTAAATTATAGCACTAATTCTTTTTGGTAAGCACTGACAGCTTTCAGGATTTTTCTACAAATTGTTTAAAGAAAAATTAGTCTTTTTCTTTTATATATTACTTATATTTCTATTTAGTATTTTGAGCATTACAGACATATAAAAACAAGTCACGTTTACTATCAGAAAGACAGTATTAGTCAAAAGACAAAGTATTTTTAACATTTTTGTCCTTGCAACTACAAGCTTTGTTCTAAAATAAACTAGAAAATCTATTGTGCAATTACAAAAGACAGAATACTAAACTTACAAGGCAACATTTTCTCAGGCAGGCTGCAAATATCCATTTCTCTTTCAAAGACAGGAACAGTTACATTACTTAGGTTTTCATAGATTTATACAAAATTTTTATAGTAATTGTCTCTGTCTCATAAACATCCTGGGTAACAGAATGAACACAAAGAGAATAATTCTGAGGTGGATTTCACAAGGATCATCAAAGTTCAACTCCTGGCCCTGCACAGGACACCCCAAGAGTCACTCCATGTGCCCAGGAACAGTGTCCAAATGCTTCTTGAACTCTCTCAGGCTTGGTGCTGTGACCACTTCCCTGGGGAGCCTGTTCCAGTGCCCAAACACCCTCTGGGTGAAGAACCTTTTCCTGATATCCAGTGTAAACCTCTCCTGACACAACTTCATGCCATTCCCTCAGGTCCTGTCATGGGTCACCAGACAGGAGATCAGTGCCTGCCCCTCCTCTTCCCCTTGAGAGGAAGCTGAAGACTGCAATGAACTCTCCTCTCAGTCTCCTCCAGGCTGAACAGACCAAGTGACCTTATCCTCTCCTCATACGGCTTCTCCTCATGGCTGGCCCTCCACAGTGCTGTATTCATATTCAATTTGCCATTGACCAGGACTCCCAGGTCCCTTTCTGAGATGCTGCTCTCCAGTGCCTCATTCCCCAGTCTGTCCATATATCCAGGGTTGCCCCATCCCAGATGCAGAATCTGGCACGAGTCTTTGTTAAACTTCATGCAGTTGGTGATTGCCCATCTCTCTAATTTATTGAGGTCTCCCTGCATGGTCTGTCTGTCTTTGAGGGAGTCAACAGCTTCTCAGAATTTTACATCACCTGTGAACTTGCTCTCCAGTCCTGAGTACAAGCCATTTATGAATATAATGAAGAGCACAGGGCCAGCGATGGAGCCCTGTGGAACCCCACTAGTGACAAGTGGCCAGTCTGATGTCACCCCATTCACTATCACCCTTCATGCCCAACCCATGAGCCAGTTGCTCACCCATCCATGATGTGTTTACCCAGCTGTGTGTGGGACATTTTGTCCAGAAGGATACTGTGCGAGATAGTATCAAAAGCTTTACTGAAATCCAAATCTCTCAGAAGTAATTATTATACCTCCAATGAACACAGCTGCAACCTTACAGTGTGTGTAAAAGATTTAGTTCTAATTTCCACAACTCATTAAAAAAAGACTTGGTAAATTGCCTTTGATAAAACATTTATAATCATTGCCAACACTTGCCTAGTATTAGGAGAAAATCATTATCTGAGGAAATACAGAGCACCCTGTTCAACACAGGATTTACCAAACAAAATGAGGAATTAATCATAGGCCTACACAGTACAGTTGTTTTATCACCATGTTCAGTAGTTTTTCTCAACAATTATAAAAGCTCATCAATACTATTCATTTTATCCCAGAGCAGACTCCTGCAGAACCAGCTCAATACTCTTCTGATTGTTCTTGACAATGACACAGATTAAGCCTTATATCAGAAAATTGAATGTTCTCTGCATTTGGGTCTAAAACTGTACTTCCTAATAAATGAATGATGTTTGTATCTTGTTCTTGTAGATGAAGATTACATCTGTATTACATCTTTACTGTAATACAGACATTCCTCATTGTTCAGCATCTTTCCATTTCCAAATAAAGAAATAAAATATCCATCTGGTGGCTATCAATTACATTCCCACTGTTCTGACAAATCACAAAATCTATGACAAAGAGAAAAGCAGTCTAGAAACATTGTGGAGGATTGGAAAATGACATACAGCCTCCATTTTCCATAAATCACCACAGCCTATGGATCTAACTCTTGACCAATAAGCCTAATCCAAAGAAAAAGCTCCCTCTAAATGTTACCAACTGTAGATCAAATCTTGAACTGCCTAGTTGCTTGTCCTCTCCCACAGAAATTCTATAGTGTACAGCAGCAGTCACAAAGCAGGCAGTGCACATATGAAAAAAGAAATAGAGCTTGAATAGTACATATATGTAACTGATAAAGGAATAAATACACATATTTAGGAAGGGTGCACTCAAAATCTTTCCACTAATTGAGCCGTGCAATAAAAAAGGTTTGGAGACCTGAAAAGAGGAATCTGTTTCAATGCTTTAATCCTTTCAGAGGGACTAAGAATGCTAAAACATCTTTCTGATACTGAGTTTGGCATATAAATTCCAATCCATCTGGGAAACAAGGGCAAGAGAGAAGAAAGGCTATTCAAGATGTTAGAAGTGTTTCCAAGGGAAACTTTTAGTTCCACTATGTTCAGTTCCCAACTACCAACAATCTCCACTGAGTTCTACAACACCAGGTTTTCATACAGATCTTTGATGAGAGTGCACTAAGATGCATGTGGGTTTTCAGCAGGTTGAAGATCTTACTGAGACTAAATACTGTAGTAAAATAGATTTGATCAACTCACTTAAAACTGACAGAGCAAAACTATGACTGAAAGCATAGCAAGTGCTGAAGTAAATTTTTCAGCTATTTTATAGCAGTATTCTCTACAGCTTTATGAGAAAATGGGTCTACATTTTCAGTAAAAATTTTGTTTAATGACAAAAAGTTATGTACACAAAGATTAATAAACTGTCAATAGCCTCTGTCAATAGCATTTCTTGATTTAAATTAATTTCTACAGCTCAACAGATGTCAAAAGACAATCTTTCCTGACAATTTAGTCAAGGCTTATCCGGTCATTTGTTGAACTTGGAAAGACATGCATTGAACTAAACCAATGCTTTTTCATCCTTTCATCCAAAATGCCTTAGTAACATTTCAGAATGACAAAAAAATGTTTACAACAGGAGCACTCTGCATCACAATGGTTTATCACAAGATAAACCTAAAAGACATGCTCCAGTTAAAACAGAAATTATAGGCTTAATGAAAAAAAAAAAATACAAACTACTTATTCTGTGTTATCATGGCTCTGCATTAGAATGAGGTTACAGTAGCATGTTACTAGACTACAGAAGAAAGAAAATCCCTAAGTCACCACTAGGACATTTTCAAGCTACTCCACCTTATGTAAAGTGTTTTCTCCAACAGCTAAAAAACAAAAATGTCCCTGATAGCTTAAATATCATCGAAAAAAAAAAATGATAAACTGTTTGAATCAATAAATACAAAGGACAGCATGGCTGTCCAACAACAAAAATAGACTTACGAAGCAAAGGGTGCAATGGGAAGAAGGATCTAGATACTGGCAGTCTACAACAGAAAAGTTAGCAAAATGGGATTCAAAGTGTGAAATATAAAAAAGAAACATGAAAATATGAAATAAAAAATTACTGTGTAGTAAAGGCTGTGCAACTAGATATGAAATAAGCACAAAGGGGCATTTGAGATTGATTTCAGGAGAGAAATAAGTGATACAAGCGAAACCTTCATTTATGGCAGAAAAAAAGAAAAAAAAAAAAAAAAAAGAAGCAGAGGCCATAAGCACATACATGAGATGCCTTTTTCATTTGAATCCTGACAGTGCCACACATTCAGGCTTACACTGGGATGAGAAAGCTGCTAACACCATAGAAACAGAACTCACAAGTCAAAAGAGTGACAGTGAATGTCAACGTTCTCTATTTACTTGTCTTTTTAGGAAGAAATAGACATTGACACAGAAATATACAAATTCACACTTAACACCCAGCAAACAGCAAATAATTTAAAAATAACCCAAGAGATATTTACACAGAAAAATTTAGGAAATTAATAGGAAGAATTTTTATTTTTTTATCACACTTGCTTTCATCATATTATTTATAATATAAAGAAAACCTTCCAAACACTGGGAATTGTCTTTCTGTTCTATAAGTGAAACTGATGTACTAGAACAGTCATCAACCATTTCGCCCCCAAAACTGCAGCTAGTTTGGTTCCTCTACTTGATGGAAATAGAGCGCCGCCACTGCCAAAATTATTGCCCTGGTTTACAGCTTCGAGGTTCTTTTAAACCCAACATCATTTCAGTGAGTTCTTAACTTCTGGTAGCTCCCGAGCACAGCTGAAGGCTTCGTTCCCCTTGCTGCGCACAGGGTCCGAGGTGTGCGTGCCAGACCAGGGGTGCTCCGAGACCGGCGGGGCAGGACGGCGCCACCCGGCAGGAGCGCCCCGCAGTCCTCAGGAGGTTGGGACTACAACTTCCACATGACCTGGGCCCCCGGTTTGAATGGACAAACAAAACTCCAAGAGCAACCAAACGCCACCTCGGCTTTAGAAACCACTTTTAACGAAGCACCCACACGAGCAAGTGAACTTTCCCGACACAAGTTGTTTGCCCGCACAGCGCTTACGGGCACGCACCCGTGTCCGGCCAGTGCCACGGCGCCAGGGCCGCCTCGCACAGGTGCCCGCCGACCTCGACGGCCGCCCGGGCCGGGGCAGGAAGCCTCGGGGGAAGTTCCCAGCCGGCCCCGGAGGCGGCCGCAGCAGCCCAGGCCGGGCACGGCGGTGTCTCCAGGCGCGCCGCCCGTGTCGGGCCGGCCGGCGGGGTCTGCCACCCTCCCTCGCCCACCCTCCCTCTCTGCCAGGGCTCTCACGTTTTGGAGAAGGGGCCGGCGCGGCTGGACACCTCCTTCTTCTTGCCCGCCTTGGAGGCCATGGCCGCGGGTCGGTGCCGCCGCGTCCCCGCGTTGCCGGGAGACCCCGCAGGGCGCGGGTGGGGCCGCGCCCGCCCAGCCCGGACACGGCCCCGCCGCCCGCTTCGTGCTCGACGAACCAAAGGAGCGGCGGGAAGTGCCTCTGCGGGCAAAGCTTTGGCTTCGAGGGTAACAGATACCGCTTGCTGCGGCAGCTTCAGCAATCTGTCCGAAGGACGTAGTTTGCCTACGTAGCTTGCCGGTGATAATCAGTTGTGAGAAGCTGTCGACTCCGTCGAAGACAGAGAGGCCCTGCAGAGAGACCTGGACAAGTGAGGGGACTGGGCAATCACCACTGGTATGAAGTTTGCCCAAGGCCAGTGCTGGACTCTGCCCCCGGGACGGAGCAACCCTGGATGTGCGGACAGACCGGGAAACAGAGGCTGGACAGCGGCACTGCAGGAAGGGACCTGGGGGCCTTGGTCGACTGCGACTTGAATATGAGTCAGCTCTGCCCTGGCAGCCGGGAGAAATTTTAGAGCTAGACTATGCAAGTCTTTATTTTCTTTTTCATTTCAGATTGAGGCGTTTAATTAATTCCTGCAATGAAGCCCAAATGATTATGATTACCAAAATGAATGCTGTTCCACCAAGGTCAGCTAAAATTAGAATTAGTCTGCTGGTTTTGAATTCAGCAGATAGTTGCCTTCAACTTAGTTTATAAACAGACTTTTTCAGATACATTGCAGAGACTGCATTATTGCTAACATCTCCTGTTTCTAACACAGTATTTGCTGTTTCCCAATCTATAGTGAATGATGAAAAATCCTTGATAAAACAGAATATACTTGTTTATTCTTATTCAAGCTAAGTCATTTTCAAATATAAAAATCAATGAAAATCTATTTGTCAAATTGCAGAGGGCCTGAGTAGATGAAAAATAGGAGGAAAAATAAGCACGTTGCTACATCTAGAGGCTTACTTTAGACAAATATCAGATCTTGATTTATATCAAGATGACAGGCAGCCAGATATACACTCATAAATTTCAAAATGCAGAATTCTGCCACAGCTTGGCATTTCCTTCAGCATTATGTCCAACAGCATCCATTTAAAATAAGGTACTTTGGGATACCTCTCACTTGAGAGCCAAGTAAACATTTCAGTTTCATTTATTTCTTTTCATACTGAACATCTGGTCTTCTCTTCATACAATTATGCTATCAAATATTGATTAGGGCAAAGAGATAAAAAAATAGCAGAGACAAAAGTGAGTTCAAACATCTGGCTACACCTCTTCAGTACCAGCACAGGGCTGTTCACCACCATACCTTGCTGGATGCTGATGCTTGTAGATGGAGGACATGATTCAGTTTGTGACCCAGAATGCAGATAAAAACACCATGGAAATTACAGACTTTCTATTCCTCTGAATCCCCTTTCCTTTCCTATACTTACTGGACAGAGAAAATACTATGGAAAAGAATCTATGAAACATACATATAAAAGTAAGAAGCACTTGTGAGAGTTTTCATAGTAGGAAAACTTCCTTCCTGATTCTACTGCAGATGACCAGCAAGGTTTGCAGTAACCCTGCAAATAAAGGTTTCATAATACACTTATGTGAAAGACAAAATAAAAGTAACTGAAATTTGAGTGCCTGGGTCTGTAAACATTTTTGGGTAGTAGAAGAAAAAGAACAGAAATCAGAAAAAAACCTATTTAAGTACAGAGCCTTTAATTCTTTGCTCTGTTAAATGATAGTTACTACATAGGAAGTTCAGAATGGATCTGACCTTTTACCATAAAATCCTACAATAAGTTTGCTTGCTAAGAGTGGTGGCGTTAAAAGCATGTATCTAGGTACTTTATGAAGGAAAAAAAGAGATCTCAAGTTTAACATCCATCAAGTTACATCTTTTTATTTATGCAAGAAGTTCATTTAGAATTCCATAACCTAACAGCAATGACAAGGACAGCTTGTTTGGAAAGAGAAATTAATCTGAATTTCAAACAAGCTAGTTTTCTAACTGCCAAAGAATCTGTAAAGTCACGTCAGCTGTTTCACTGCCCTAATGTCTCAAGCCACAAAGTATATCTGACAGACACTCCCTGAAGGGAAGAAATTTTTAGGATAGAGGCACCCTGACAGAAAATGTGGAATAAATGCACAAGACAACAAAACAAGTGTAAGGAACCCACTGAGATGTCACTAAACAAATACTAAGGTAGCATGTACTGATTAGCAATGGATGGATGACCTTCTGGTCATCATTCTTCTAAGACACCATTCAAAACATCAGCTTCTTTGTTTTTCCCTGAAAGCATCACATCAACAGATACAGCACATGCAAGTCACTTGCAGGAAAGCAGCCTTTTTACCTTAAGTATTTTGCACTTTTTATAGCAACACATAGTAGTTGGAGGGAGTAGAAAAAGAGTAACTACGAACAGCAACACAACCAAAAGCCCTCAAGGGTTTTGGAGCTATGGCTGAAGTCTGCTCTGATTTTCAGAGGGCACAAGGACCCCAGAACGAGAGAGGAAAAGTTTTTGCCTTAAGAGCGTGGAAGAGGGGCAAAGCCGAACGTCTAGAATAACTGATGAATAGGCTAAAGACACTCATTATTCCCAGAGATGCCAAGTGACAGGATTAGAATCAATGTGAGAATTTAAATATGAGAAATTTCTCTTTAAAATACAATTTGATTTTATTTTAATTACAGTGAAGGTGGTCAAACACTTGAACAGGTTTTCCAACAAGACTGTGGAGTTTTTATCAAACTGGGCATGACCATGAGCAACCTGCTCTAGGTCTGGGCAGAGGTGTAGGACTACATAATCTTCCAAGGCCACTTCCAACTTTACCCATTCTGTGATTCTGGGAAGTTTTCCATGAAAAAATGGGTTAAGGTCAATATCAGCTAGAGGCTTCTGTAAGAAGAGATGCTTTATTTTCAAGCATGAGGTTGCAACAGTCATGAGATGAAAGGAATTTGGTGTTTAATTTTTGAGACTTTTTTTTTCCCCATGTCTTTTTATCAAATGACAGGAAAATCTAGGTTCTGAAATGCATTTAACAGATAAAAAAAAACATTGCCCTTAACTTCCAATACTCTCTTTTATCTGTTTGCTAAGTGAAAGAGTAGGTGGAAGAGATTTAAGGAAGGTACAGGTCAGCGGGAAATTGTGAACAGAGGAGGACAGCAGTGCACCAGCATTTCTTTAAGAGCAGGCAGTGAAAGATCATGAAAAGAGTGAAGGGTGATCAAAACCAGAGCAATTGTGAGTGGCAAATGGTAATGCTTGAGAAAATAAAGACACTGCAGTATTTGATAAAGCCTGGGAGGAGCAGTCTGTGCACTGAGTCAGGAACGGTCAGTCGTGGAGATGACATAGGCCAGGGAACTGAATTTGAGCAAAATCATCCTCAAACAGATGGACTGAAACAGGCAGCTCTGTTCTGTTAACTCTTAACATGAGGCTAGGGAATAAAGTGGATTATGAGAGTTTTCTTGGGTAAACTGATAGAATAAGACAAGGTAGGGAGAAAAAAATCACAGCCAGCTGCATAATAGAAAATAGTCTTTGCCTAAGCATAGGACTTCACTGCCATTTCAAAAATATCTTATGGTACCATGTCTCATCTGATTTTTGTCAGGGACATGGTTTTTCCAGCATTCCAGCCTCTCTTGAATTTGACACCATGCCAGAAAGGTAGGGTTCATCAGAGTCTCATGTTACTATTTCCACTCACCTTTTTTAAGTTCTTTATTTGCTAGAGCACTGTTTTATCACATCCTCATGCTATAATCTCATTTTGGAGAAACACAGACCCAAGACATTCTACTAAATATCAAACAGCTGTTCAAGTCCAATTTAAATACAGAAAAACCATCAAGTCCCATGGGACTGCTCCTGAGCAGTTACTGATTTAGGTAAAAGCGTGAACTGGGAACCACCACAGCTTTGATCATTTCTCCACTCAAATATAGGGATAAAACAGTGTATGCCCCAAGAGCAGGCAGCAGAGGAAAATCAAAGTAGCTCAGAGAACCATGCAGAGCCATTGCCTTTCTTTTGTAAATTTACATTTGATGATACAGGGATATCTTCCTCTGTCAAAAGGTAAGGCTTTCTGTGTTTGATACAGTGTGAAAAACCTCTCTGAAATCTGGAGTTAAATAAGACAACTGTGATTCTCTAGCTTCTGTAACTGTTACAAAACTGGGATATGGACAGAGGAAATAGTATTACCTCTTTAAAAAGTTCGAGATATTTGGCTAAAAGATACTATGAAATTGTGACAGTTGCCTGAGGGACAGAAGGGTATTTGTTTTTAAAATGAGAATACACAAACTTAATGTAGTGTAAACTACAGAATTGCAGAACCTATTGAATCTCTTAGTATTCTGTTTTACTTTAGTATTTTGGGTTTTACTGGTTTTTTTACTATTAAAATGTAACCTTTTTGCAGGAGATTTAAAAAGTTAAGTCTTTTTGTTATAAGTAAAGGCATACTGCAGATCATAGCAAATCCTTTTCAACAGTGATTAACTTCAGTGTGTTTAAAGTGGGGCTGCAGTTGTATATGCAGGCTAAAAGCAAAAAGCTGTACTCTTTGAAAAATGTAAATATGTTTCAATAGAAATGTGATCAACATCCTTCATGAAATTCAGAAGACCATAAACAGATATGTCTTCTAACTTGTTTTAACCTAATAAAAATATATCATCTTCTCTAAATAAAAAGCTACAACAGTTTATATTCTCTAACTTCTGAAACTCATGAAAATTACATAAGTTGTCACACTTATGCCATCATCCATATGCCAGGTGCCACCATAACCATTTGAGCTGTAAGCCATGTCATCTAACTGTGCTTAAAACAATAACCCAATGAAATGAAATAGCACCCTGGTGGACAATCTGACAGAATGTTCTTTCTCCTTAAACTATTTAATACAAGAAGGTAGTGATTTGGGGGTATCTTGTGGCAAAGTGTCATTGAAAATAGCAATTCTTTAAGTTTCAAGCAAAGTAGTTTGCCTGTGTGGTGGTTGACTCTGGCTGGACAGCAGATGCCAACAAAAGCCACAGTATCACTTCCCTCTCAGCTGGATTGAGGAGAGGAAGTACAAAAAAAAGGCTCAGGCAGCAATCACTCATGAGTTGCTCTCATGGGTAAAACAGACTTAACTGAGGTAAATTAGTTTCTTTTACTACCAATCAATTTGGAGTAGGATAATGAGAAATAAAAAAAATTTCCAACCCTTCTTGAACTTAGCTTTATTCACAATTTTCTCTACCTCCTCCACCCAGTGGTGCAGGGGGATGGGAAATGGGGTTTGCAGCCAGTTCATCGCATGTAGTCTCTGCTGCTCTTTTCTTCTCAAGGGAGGACTCCTTAAATTTCTCCTGCTCCAGCATGAGGCCCTTCCCGTGGCAGACAATCCTCCAGAAACTTCTCCAATCTGAGTTCTTCCCCTGGGCTCCATGGACTGCTCCAGTATAGGTTCCTTCCATGGGGTGCAGTCCTTCAGAACAGACAGCTCCAGCATGGATTCCCCCCAGGGTCTCAAGGCCTGTCAGAAAACCTACTTCAGCATGGGCCCTTCCATGGGGGCACAGGTTCTACCAGGAGCCTGCTCCAGAATGGGCTTTCCACACAGTCACAAATTCCTTTGGACATCCACCTGTTCCATGGTGACATCAAGTACTGGATCTCTAGAAATGACTTAAACTATTCCTCACAAATTATTATAGAGGAACAAAGATTTGTTCAATCTAAGGAGCTAGTACAACTCAATAGGCCTGACACAAAGTTTAAACAAAACTCTGGAGCTTGGAATAGCTCATTTTTCTAGTAGTGCAGTTAAGATACATCAGAAAATCCTATACTGAAAAAAAAAAAAAAAATCACTGTTTACATCCATCTTCTACCTATTTTTCCAAATCAAAGTTTTTGGGTTAATTAGGATACGGCTTCATTACTAGTTCAAGTAACTTGAACTAACAGGTTAACTAACCTGTCAGTTCAGATTAGTTAAACTAGTAATTAACTAACCTAACTAACAGTTAGTTTAACATGACCTACAGTCCCATTTCCCTCTACCAGAGAGACGCTACCATTTCCTTCCTCTGGCCAGTCTTAAAATTTTCTTTCCTGACTGGATCAGCTTTCCCAATCCACCTGCTCAGTCTCAAGTATCTCAATGCTCTCTCTCCACAGAGGGGTAGTGAGAATGCAAGTTTGTAGCGCAAAGCGGGACTAGCCTTCTATTAAAGCTCTTTTCCTCAGACAAGTGACAAAATTTGAAAAAAAAAAAA
>VWYO01012573.1:85735-108927 GCA_013400275.1 Rhadina sibilatrix
AAAAAACCACAACAAAAACCACTAAAACACCACCCCTGCATTCAGCAGGTAGTTTTATACCACTGGCCTCAGTAATGACAATCTGTATCAAAACCAGTACATTCCACCAGTTTCAGTCATGTCCTTTCTACATTTATGCAGAGGTTTAGAAGAAGCTATGTACAAAACAAGTGCTTAAATATAGCAGCAGTAACTCCAAGCAAAAGCTTAGACATTCTTGAAAATAACCTGCATAAGATTATATTATCAGTGATAGGCCTCAGATGAGATTCCTGCATTCAGGCAGGGTCACAAAGCTTGAGTTTGGTCTCCAGTTTGCTGTTGAATCAAAACTCTAAAGCAAAAAAAAAAAAAAAATTAACAATCCACTACACCTGGGGAAACTGCTTGCAGAGGTAAAGTAGGCATTTACATTCATGCAGCTTTAATAAAGTTGAAAAAAGGCAATGCAGTGGAGATTAAACATCAAAAGTGAGTTTACAGTCTAAATGGAGTTGTTCAAGTGATTGAATAGGAAGACTGTGATAGTTTCAACTCTCAAGGAAAGTCAGGCATTGAAACAACTTCTCCAGGGCCATACAGCCTCTACTGTTTGAGGTTAAGACCAGACCACATGAACACCTAGGCACTGTGCTATGACCTTGCTTGGAGAAAGGATGTCTTCTAAGCCAGTGTCTAAGATCCCTTTCATCTGAATTATCTTAGGATCCTAAGCTTAATAAACCCAGTTTTAGTTTATGCCAAGCTTTACTGTGGTAATTTTAAATAATTCTTTAACATAGCACATACTAGAAGATAAAATTGCTTTCAAATGTCAATGAAAGCGTTTATATGAAAGCAAGTATAGGGTAGAACATATGTGAGGAATCGTGTTCTCTAAAGCATACACCAACACACAAAAGATGCCCAAATATATTTATTTAACTCTTAAAAAGTATGTTACTCTTTAGAAAAAAAAGCCAGCCTAAGAAATCTCAATACAGATTAAAGTGTATCAAATCCTGCATATACCTAATTCTGATGTTTACCTAAACATCAGCACCATCAAACCCAGCAATGTAAGACTTCTGAAGTCAGTAGCAATGAGGTACCAGGACAGAAGAAACCCTTAAAATAAAGAGGAGCTTCAAAGCCTTTGAGCCAAGCAGAGCCAGAGTTCCAGAACACATTCAAGAACCATGAAATATCTTTTGAACTTCATTTGCTGCCAAAAATACATGAGTGTTATAACAAAGAAACATAAGCATCTCAGTATACGTTACAACTGGAAAGCCAGTTCATTAGTTCAAAGCAGTCAAAAGAGTTCTAAAACTGACAAAGACAGAGCTTGGGGCAGAAAGGTTGACAGACTAGCATGAACCAATTAAGCTATTTCCCTCAAGACCTCTCTCCTTGCTTATGGTATTCAGAACCATCTCTAGACAGAAGAAAAAAAGCAAGTTCATCATCACAGGACAGTAAGATATTTACTTTTTGTACTTTTTGTAAAGTTTTCAGTGTTAGTACATGAAAAAGTTACTGGATATTTATCTCTGGATGTGCATAGGGGTGAGGTTTACCATAACTATGTGCCAGCAGTAGAACTGTATTCATTAATGTGTTTCATATGTAAAGTATTAGCTGAAAATATTCAGCCTTAAATTGCTGGAAATGCATTTTTATTAGTATCTCTATAACCATGTCTTTCCCTTGTTAAACCACAATAATTTAAACCATCTTGTTTTTACTCAGTGGTAAAAGCCATCTACTCCACTCATTCATTCTTAGTGATCACACTAGGAAAGATACCTCCCATCTGTCATTGGCCCCTTCAAGATTTCTGGGATGTCTTGATACAGGAGAACTAGCAATAAGACAGATCCTCATGGTGGGGATAATAAATAGGACAATTGTGCCAGTGAGAAGGCTCAAGTGGGACATAAATGGTGACAAAGGAAAAGTTTACTTTATAGGTGCAAGAGTCTATTCAGCTAAAAGTGAGTCCTATTTGGAATGTAGCATATGTCCTAGAAGCAAACTAGACACTGAATGTTGTCTTTGTTCCTTTTAGGAGTGTAAACTCTACCTTATGTTCTCAAGTAAGAAGACACTAATCAGACTTAGATGCAAGCACTCAAGCAAGTGGAATGATAACTCACAAGATACTTAGTTCCATGCTAAACAAGAATCTGTAAACACCCAAACAAGTCACCAATTCAGATAGTACCAGACACCCCATATGGATTGTCACAACGCAGCACCATAGCAGCATTTTGATTTAAGGCAAAGTCCTGCTGCTCATCCCATCACATTTACTGAGCCGTGGTAACATTAGCAGCACTGTGATTTACTCTCTGCTTTCAATGGGTCTAGGTCCAGTTTTGGTTTCCCCACATCATTCTCTTCATTAGGAAAGGTTTTGTAATTGGCAAGGATGTTTTCCACCAAGAATCGAGCAGCTTCGTCTATGTTGATGTTGTCCTAAAAATGTTGAAAACAAGGAAGTCAGTGATCTTTTTGAAAGTCACACATTCCTATTAACAGTCACACTTTTCTACCAAAAAGAAGAGAATTCTTCAGTCTCATCCGCAGAACACAAACAGTTTAGATGCAAGAAGTCATTGCTCACACCTTTTTTTTTTTTTGAAAAGGTTAGCAGAAAGGTCTGAGACAAAAATATTCATCCATATTACAAGTTGAATTCTTATTCTAATCTAGCAGGCAATCAGGGGAATGAGTGTCACCTGCATTTGGACAACTCACAAATGCCAAAGTGCATTTCTGCATCAGGAAAGATCCTAGACAATTACATCATCTGTAATATTGCCCTACCTTTTGGAGCCTTTTTCTGTTTCTGATAGAATTTGGATGCACTTAATTATGTAAGAGGATCTTTTCCATTTCTCAAAATCACAACTATTTTCAAGTGATTCATCTAGCCATTCTACATATTCTTGTGCATACTTTGAAAAGTCCCTTCCCATACAAAGAACGTATGTGTGCAGGACACTTAGATGTACTTTCACAGAATATCCCAGTTTCTGAGGGTCCAAGCTGGCCTAGTGCCAAGGAGTCTCTGACCACAGGTTAGACCTGGCTGGGCCATCTGGCAGCACAGGGCCGCCATGTTTGGAATTGCTCATCTTTGGTTCCAAAGGAAATACCAGCTCAGTATATTACTGATGACTAGACTTAAGATCCAATTATCAGTTCCAACAGAAAAGCAAAAGCAGATTAATAGGATATCCAAGTGGGCAAGACTTAAAGCCATAAACTGTTTTGGTATGCTTAGAAAATGAGACAGTCATCCTAAATTTTTGCTATTTCAACTACAATTCTTCAGAGTTCTACACAAGTCAATTAATACCTAACCTAGAACCTACTGTTTGGATTTTTCTCTGCACCAAGAACCTTGTTTTACATTGTCCTGTCTTAAATGTCACCTAAAATGCAAGTTGTCACTAGAATTTCACATTAATTTTTTTCCAGTGTTACTTGCATTTATTTTTAAGCCATAATGCAGTTTAGACATAGCAGTATTACAGGCAGGTAAAGCTTCAGGGAAGGCTTTTACCAAAGCAGAATCTCAGTGCTCCTTTTCAGTATAAAGAGCCCTCAAAATAAGAGTTTTTAGTAACAGATGGGTGAGTTGGGAAATATCTTTTCAAATACAAACAAATTGTTAGCTAATTTAACTAATTCCTTTAACTGTGTATCCTTCTCAAAGTAATCAAAGAGCAACTTGTTACTTTGTTTATTATAGTCTTCTTAGAGACTCTGCTTTTTAAGAATTGTTCCACATCATTGTGTAACACTTCAGCAGCAGCAGTTAAAGGAAATAGGCAAGCCAAGGGAAAAGTGGGACCTTGAGGCTTATCTTACTTTATAAAGGATTTATCAGCCAGACCAGTAATCTGGTCTGTCAGCCACACTGCCCTCGTCCAGAGGAGTCTTTCATTTTAAGAATCAGTTGAGCTTTAAAGAAATATTGGGTTTCACTTCCAACTAAGCTGCTGCCAGCCTAATCTGTGCATTGACAAAAAGTCTGTAGAATAAAACTGTACAATATATGAAATTAGTCAACTGAATAAAGCACTTGTCTTTCTTAACTTAAATTTCTATACAGAATAATTTGTTTTTCTCCAGTTCAGTCTTGACATTGCCTGATAAAATACAAAAGTGCTTTAGCAACACTGTGGGTAGGTAGTAATGAGTAAGCAAATAGCTTGTTCACTTCAAATCTTGCTGTTTCCTACCTAAAACAGTGAGAACAGAAAATGCAATTTAAAAACCTGCACCTAAAGACTACCTGTATCTTTTGGGGAGCTTGATCAGCATTTAGTAGTATTAACATCTAAAGAATGACTGATCCTCATACATGCAAGATGAAAAAAATTATCAAGCTCAGATAATCAAGGTTTCCAGATAGTCTCAAGGTGCTCTGAATTTAAGATAACTTTCAATCTAAACCAAATATGCCTCATCTTCAGGAATGAAGCTAGCCTGCAAAATTTCAAGTTTTGCTGAATTTGACTGCCACTTCCTATACTTCATAACTTTATTTCCTACATGATTATATTCACCCTTCTTATGCCAATATTCAAGAGACTAAAAATATTTTTCTATTAGGCTCACCTTGGCAGATGTTTCAAACCATCCAACAAAGCCACCTTCTCTGCAGAACTGGTCCATTTGAGAGGGATTATGGCTGCCATCTTTCTTCTGGTCACACTTGTTTGCAAGGAGAACAGCAGGGATGGGGCTGCCATTGGGAAGTAGTACTTTACTGTCCAAATCATGCTTCCATTTTGAAACAGCCTCAAAAGTGGAGCCTCTTGTGACATCAAAGACGACAAAAGCACCAACTGCCTCTTTGTAGTATACTCTGGTCATATTTCCAAAGCGCTCCTGGCCTGAAAGAGAGGACAGTCACAGAGTATATTTATATTGAAGCATGAACTGTATTCAGTGTAAATGGACTACTGTACCACCTTAATCCACAGAAGTTTGGCCTTTGGGTCTAGTCACCTAAAGCATAAAATAGCCTCCTTTATCTCATTTAAGTTCATTGTAACAGCTATTATGTATATTATACATGATAAGTCAGATGCTTAAAGAAGTCAGATGCTTAAAGTAGTTTGCAGTCCCAACTACCACTTGGAATTTTTCTTAAACTTATTTGTTGAGTGGAGTTATTTGAGAAGTAATGCCTAAAAACACTACCAGCAGAGCTATACACAAATCATTATTTCATCAAAGAATATTAAAGCTTATATCTAAACCTAGTTGCTTCAGCTAAAGACTTCAGCAAACTCAGCCTTTTGCTAATGGTGAGTAACAAGGGTTTTGCAAGCTTCAAGGCTAACAGCCTTCAAAGCATCTTCTGAAGAAGTCACCTAGAATTTTCCTTAGGGGCAAGTTCAAAAGGAGCTGCTAGCTTAACAGTTCTGGCTAAACCTGTTAACTTTGACTTCATTTTTTTCAAGTCTAAGATTTACTCTGGATTAATTTTCAACTACAGAAGTTCTACAGCAATCCCAGGATTTAAAACAAGAACAGGTAAAGTACAATTATTCACAACAAAAATCCAGGGAGAAAGGAAAAAAATCAATTTCCCATAAGCAGAGAAAACTAAAAGAAGCCTTTTCTTATTAAGTACAACTACTTTAGCCAGACCACTTGAAATGTAGAATTGAGCGTGCCAGTTGACTTATACTTCTATTTGAAAGGTCAGACTATCATGGTGTGTTTACATTTGAGCGTGTCTAGCAGTATCAACTCCTAGCACATTGTTTGGGAAGTCTGGGCTACTAAAATAGCTTCCTGCTTTGTTTGGAAGTCTTTACTGGGAAAAGCAGTTCCTGAACTCTATAATTTTATTTTACAGCGTATTATCACTTGAGCTTTTATCTTTTCGTGCATATGAGGTTTAAGAACACATAAAGGAAAAGCTGTATTTGGAAGCCTAGCTGTCCTCTGTTTATAAACACTCAAGTCCACCTTTTATTAGCAAGAACAAACATACAAGGAGAATTGGGTGTGTTACCACCTTCTCATAAAGAGACAAATTCCATAGATGACAAGAGTTCCTGCTCAGCAGTGAGCTTTTCCAGCTCACTAGCCTCATTTTAATGTCAGTACTTCACAGTATGATTAGCCCATTCCCTACAGACGGTTTCAGAATAGGTTGACTAAGAAGCTATTAGAATGGCCCGAAAACAGCAGCAGCCACAGTAAAGTTCCAGAAAACTGTAAAGAAGCTGACTTTATTTCTGTCCATTCACTTTAAACTATGATGCTGCAGAAAACAGCATCACTACCCAGCATATTCTTCAGAATGGTGATTACACATTTTTTTTTCACTACTGGCTAATTATCTCATGTAATAGCAAGCAGGATCCAAGAAGAATCTCTTCTCTCCATATTCAAAACTCAAGTTTTGAAGCAGCATTTATGCCATGGAATTTAAGGCCATGAAGCAAGTCAGGCACTGAGCCTGTGTCTCTGTGACTATGCCTCTGGAAAAGCCACACTGCTAATACAATTCTCCTAAACCGAGTACATGGTCTCCCTAGGCTGGACTCTTATGCTTAAAAGAGGTTTTTAGCCTCTTACTACAAACCATACCACTGACCACTGTTCCCACTAATCAAGTACCCTTCAGAAAGAGTTATATCAGAAGGCTTTTACTACTTTTTCATGTCAATGATATCACATTTAAAGAAGCTTTATCCTTAGAATGTAGGGATTTTGGTTTTGGGAGTTTTAGTTGGGTTTTTTTTAAATGAAGTTCCACACAGTCAAATTTAGTTACATTTAGCCAGTCACTGCACAGAGCACCACAGAAATTTTGAGGAACTCCTTCTCAGCTTCCTTATTTGTTTAGCTGTCAGTTTCACCACCAATTCCTGCCACATGGGAACACATGGGGGACAATGCTAAAGCACTCACTCTAGTATCCAATGCAGGGAGATATCCCTTCACACCATAGGACAGCCCCAGAAAACAAACAGTGTAATCTCAAGGTCTACAGTGCCCTGTACCAACCTCAGACTTCTATAGAAAGAGTTCTTCAATTGAGCCCTGAAATGGTACAGAATTGAACACCACTTGCTGTTATTTACATGAGACTGAACATGAAGCAGCAAGGGAAATGGTCCCATTAATCCCTCTATTCAGTTGCTAGAGAGCAGGGAGGCTTGCAGGCTTTACCTAAGGCTGTATTTCCAAACATTTGATGAATACTTACATAAGAAAATTAAGTTGTATTGATTAGCTGCAGGAACGGTTGCTAAATTGAGTAGACAAGCATGATCACTGCATACGAAAACTAAGTTATTTAGGAATTGCAGAAAAGGTTATCAGGCAGTTACCATTTCTCAGATAGCTGTGTGTGCTGTACATAAGAGATACAATCACTGAGCACAGAGAAAGACATTACCATTGACTGAATCCCCTCCTGCCTATTGCACTCCCATCCAAAAAAGCTTTAAAGACAAAAACCATTGGCAAGGTGGCCATACTAGCCTAGAGCAATAACCATTGCTGAAGCATGCATAATACCGTATTTAAGGTGTACAAAAAGGTGAAATTAGAACAGTGTTACATATAGCTTCCAAAGAACCAAAGCATAGCTCAGAACCAAGTCAGGAGTCAAGGAGTCAGCCAAGGCCAGCCTTGCACAGTGGCTTCTCACAGTGTAAGACAGCACTTCTGCTAGGAATGGAAGTCAGCATGGAACTGTAAGTTGCTTGGTAGTCTTAAGCAGCCACAGCATAAACCATGGGCTTTGGCAGTCCACCACAATCATTTAACTCTTATTTCCAGCAACTCTTATCTCTCTTGTAGTTTGAGTTTTAGATTTAGAAAAACATCAATACATATTCTTCCACAGTTTTAGCCTGAGTGACTGTAGAAAACTGATTTGCTAATCAGCATGAAAGCTTCTATCTTTACTTACTAGATCTAAGCTTTGCATTTGAAAGATTTGTTATCTTTCACCCTTAAACACATACAAGCTCAACAGCATTGTATTCTTAGAGATTAATGCCTTTTAATAGGACAATGAGTGCTTCCCTTTCCTAGAGTAAACAAAACCAGCTCTTTTCACCTCTAGAATTCACATCCACTAACAATAAACCTGACCTGAATATTACCTTACAACTGCTCTTTCATCCTGTCCGGAGGCCTAATGAAGATGGATATACTGTATTTCATACAAAGACAGAAGCAATAAAACATGGCCTGCCTAGAAGGTAAGAGTTTTGTTTGGTAAAAGGTATACAGCATGAGGCAGGAAAATAATTCAATTTAAATTAAGTTGACTTTCTTTACAACCCTGTCATTATTGACAAAGCATAGGCTGACCTTCTTGTCTAGGATGCAGAGCATTCTAGACAGCCTTTTGAAAATTTAACAGGACTTTCAGGCAGAGCTTTTGCAAGCACTTTTCTGCTTTCAAAAAAACATACATCAAAAAACCCAAACAAACCAACAAACCCTCATACAGAAAAATCAAACTAGAAAACATTAATCCTCCAAATTCTCGAGGCTGAACATCACTGTCTTTGTTCTTAAAACTAAATGTCTCAGTTTCTGCCATGCAAAGTTCAGAGATTTGTCATGCCCCTTCCTCTGTCCAGCAAGATATTTGCTACAGTCATTTCTCCATATGTGACAATAGTGTTGAGCAGTACAGAAAGTGCCTCATACCCCCAGAGGAGAAAAAGGCTAAAAGTGATCAGTCTACACTAGACTTAAAATCTCCAGTGTGTATAATCTTGGCAAGAAGAGAGCAAGAAGACAACTAATTGCTTAGTACAGCAGCATAGAAAGGACATCACAAGATTAATCATTCTAGTCAGTCCAGTGACTAGGCATAAATCTGATGGTACCACTAAAGTATAGTTTGTGTTTTAGTAGTTCAGGAGTAAAGGAGGAGCTAAGTCACAAGGCAGTTACAGGGATCACAAATTTAATTTTGGGGTATGGAAGGGACTTGATGTAATGCAAAGTTCTGTGTTCTCTAACCACAGTTTTCATAGAGAAATGACTCAGCACATATCACCATATTTTCCAGTAATTGCAACAACCTTAAGTGAAATATTTGCACAATGACATGCATCAGGAATTAATACACTTCCCTACAGCAGCATCACAGGAATAACGTTGAGCTTAAAACTGCATTAGAACTTGGGAGCTATTCTCACTCCCCAGTTTATACTGTAACGGGGGTGAGCTGTAAGTTAAAAACTACATGAAAGAAACTATAGCCAGGTTTGACATTAGAAGCTTTATATTTGTCCTTTACTTTACTACAAAAGGTAAGTTATCATTGTAACCTTGCCTTGAAGCACATTTTAAAGAGTTTCTAGAGCAGTCTTTCCCAGTGTAAGGGAGACACACCAGTGTCCTGTTTATTACAGCAGTGTGACTTACCCTTGTAGCAGTTCTTGTGTATATTTAGTAAAAGATACCTTACACTCCTATTATTTCAATTTGTAACTCCTCCTACATGATGGGAATTGAGGCTTGAAAAAACAATTTAAATGTACAAATGACTGCTGAACATACACAACGAGTTTGATAGGCTTCATTCCCCCAGACTACTTATTACACTCATGATTTAAGAGTTCATATCAACTAACAAGAACTTACTCAAAGAGAGTAAAAGGGCCCATCTAGAAGAAGCTTCCCCAGCTATTCTTTTTTGCTGTGAAGGTAAATGTTGGTTTACCCCTGTCAATACCAACAGAATAGCAGGAGTTCCCCTATCTTGTAAAAATCCAAGCTTTACCTTCTCTGAAGCCACACAACTCAAAAAAGAATTGTGTTAGTTGCATTTAAAACCTTAATATCTCATCAGGAACACTGATAGACAACTGGACAAAGTTCTTCCAAGTTTTTCTCTTTCAGATGAGACAAACAGTTCTGGAATCCTCCTGCATCATGAATGAGGAAGAGATAGATGATCAAGGGTTATAAATGTCTGACAATTGCAAAAATGAACAAGTAGATTCTTATATTAAAGCAATGTTAATTCAAGCCACCTTTAACAGGATAATTAGCTTAATGGGTAGCCAGAGCTCAAAATATGATATTAACAAGTTCGGCAGTTCTACATCAAAAACCTTTAACTATAGATATATAGTCCTGACTGCAGTCACCCTAAAGTTAGTGTACAACTAGCCAAAGAGTTTTACTCCCAAGCTATTTGCTATTATCTAGAAGACCACAGCAATGAAACTAGGCAGTTGTGTTTTTTTTTTTTTCCTGGACTGATAAATAGAGCTGCCAGAAGTCTAAAAAATATCAAAAAGCCATCAGTTTATGAATAGAGTCAAGAATCTGTCACCAATTTTGTCCTTCAGAACACTGAAGATAAGAATTCAAATAGTTGAAAAGGCAGTTGAAATTGAACAATAAGCCACACAGGAAACATTTAACCTATAAAACCAACCCAAAAAGCTAATATCTGCAGTAGTAAACAAAATGACCAACAGATCAAGTGAACCAAATTCAGTTAGCTCAAAATGCACAGAAGTAGCTTCCTACTAGTACATTTCATTAATTCTGCTTTTCTATCAGCAGTTATTATACACTGCAGCGATCACAGGCATCATGGAATCCTTAGTAAGCTACAGTGACTGATTGTAATAAACTATTTTTTAGTCTGGAAATGCTTAAAAAAAATCTCCTTGCATTGTAAGAAGTGGTCTCAGATCAACAATTTACCATGACCACTAATAGTCACTCACACCAAAATTCAAGGACAGGCAGACTAACTTTGACTGCCAACACTATGGCTCTTGGGTTCTTGCTATCAATTACTATCAATGCTATCAATCTTGCTACCAATGACTTCATTGACCAGTGTGCAGGCATAGTTCCAGCATTTAAACTTCAGTGCCAAACTCCACAATTAAATTGATTCATTCCATTCCCAGGACCATGAGACATTTGTGCTTTTATTCAAAAAAACACCAATTGAACAGTAAGTTAATTTTCCCAGGAACACCTGAGTGACAATTCCATATTTACAATTCCAACTCTCAGTAAAGTTACTGTCATTCAGTGTGATAGATTTAAGCTAAATCACCATGATAAATGGCTGGGAACATAGTTCGATCCTCTGAGTTGGAACTACTATCATTTTCAAAACTCACCTAGGCCCTTCAAGAGCCACAGGCAGGAAAAGACCACACTTTGGATGCCAGATGCATGTTTGGCATAATACAGCAAATATCCAGAACTGCCCTGAGAATGAATGTCCCAGTTCTCCAGACATCTAATGCACATTTTAGCATTACCAGGGTCAAGTGTGAGTTGACTGAAGTTCCTTTTTAGAGAGATATATAAACATGTTACTGGCGAGTCACCACTCCTGTCAGCTATCCCCAATCTCCCCAAACCTGAACATCTTGTCCCAGAACTGTCTTACCTAATTAGATTGGATCTGTTATTCTGCAAGAAGTAGGTTAACCAAACCACTATCAATATTACAGCTCGTGTTTAAGTGTGTCTATCTGCTTTTTCCCACTGATAGCAGCCATAGATTGAGAGTAGACAGACTCCAAGACTGTTAATACCAGATGACTCCCCACTCCTCAGTCTTATCCATTTAAGGTATAAGTGTAAAGCTGCCACATGTTAAAACCACAGAGGTGTTGAACTATGCATTTATTTAGTGACACAGACAAATTTGCAGATGACGCCAAGTTGAGCTGTACAGCTGACATATCTGAAGAGTGGGATGCCATCCAGAGGGACCTGGACAAACTTGAGAAGTGGGTCCATGGGAATATCATGACGTTTAACAGGACCAAGTGCAAGGTGGTGCAGATTGAGATCAGCTGGGCCAAGAAGGACTTATGGGTGCTGGTGGATGAAAGGCTGGACACAATCCAGCAATGTGCACTTGCAGCCCAGAAAAATCTTTTGTATCCTGGGCTACATCCAAAGCAGCGCAGTCAGCAAGGTGAAGGAGGTTGATTTTGCCACTCTGCTCTGCCTTTGAGAGACCCCAACTGGAATGTGGCATCCAGCTCTAGAATCCCTAACATAAGGACATGGACCTGTTGGGATGAATCCAGAGGCAGGCCATGAAGATTATCAGGGGGCTGGAGTACCTCTCCTGTGAAGACAGGCTGAGAGAGTTGAGATTGTTCAGCCTGAAGAAGAAAAGGCTTCAAGGTGATCTGAGGCCTTCCAGTACCTAAAGCGAGCCCTACAAGAAAGACAATGAGGGGCTATTTACAAGAGCATGTACTGACAGGAGAAGGGGCAATGGTTTTAAACCGAGAGTAGGTTTAGATAAGATATTAGGAAGAAATTCTTCACTGTGATGGTGGTGAGTCACCAGAACAGGTTGCCCAGAGAAGCTATGGATGCCCCATCCCAAAGGCCAGGTTGGACAGGTCTCTGAGCAACCTATAGTCTAGTCCCATGGCTAGAGCTGGAACTGGATGATCTTTAAGGTTCCTTGCAGCTCAAGCCATTCTGTGATTCTATGACATTAACAGCTTTAGCAGATGTTAGAAACCTGTAAGTGTCAAAGAACATCCAGCTTGACTTTCACTTTCCACCACTGTGAAAAAGTGGTATTTGCGGTTCTGGTGACAAACACAGAGAGGCTAAGAAGTGTGAATTACTAGAATATTGTATATTCCTGTATGAGACAAGTACTAGAAAGAGCTTCACTGACTGCCGTACTTAAGATTTTCTAACAGACAAAAGCAGCCTCAGACAATTACAACTGCTAGCGCCCTTTCTTACTAAGGGTGGCATGGCCAAGTTAACTGACCATGGTTGGATCTCTTTCCAACACTAACCTTTCCCAAATGCTTCAGAACAGTCTTCAGGGCAAAAGCCAGTTAATCCCTTTTCAACTGACTTGCACTTTATTGTAAGAGACAACCTTTGATCCTTTGGTTATGTCTATATTAGAAAGCTGCAGGGTGCAGTTGAAGCAGTTCTGTTGAACAATGCACTGTCAGTGGCAGGACTCTGACAATATACTGTACAGGCACACTATGTACAAAAGCCTCTGTAGTCACTGAAAAGTTACTGACGAATATCATTGTAAGTGCAGCAGTATTTAGATTATTTAGATCATATCACAAAGTATTTCCACATGTTCATAGAAGTCACTTTTTCATTCTGAAATGTTAGGAGGCAGATTGCTTTAAAGTTCCATTTCCCAACACAGCCAGTTTCTAACCTAACAGTTTGTTAACTACACGTAACTTCAAAGTCAATGACTAGTCCTTCCTTCCATTCACTGCTATCATTATACTCTAACACAGGACAGTCCTGCTCACTATCCGTGAAGCAAGGGCACAAAGATGGCAAGTGCCATCTGGAGCTTGCCAGATTTCCACCAGGAGCTATGATCACTTCTATTAACCTAGTAGAAAAGGCATGCCATTCTCTCTCACAAAGATAGAAATTTTTCTCTCAAATAATTGCACAGCCCTCACCAGGAATTTTACAGCAAGACTGAAACTTTTCATTGCTGCCTGTAGTCTTGGGCTAATCTAATAATTTTATTGTCCAAACTGACTTCAACAGTTTATTGTTCTGTCTTTAAGAAATTGAGAGGCAACACCCTTCACTTAGAGTTTAATGGGTTTTGTCCAACATCATGTGTATTGTATGCAGCAGTATCACAGCCATGCTTGTGTAAGTATCCATCTATTTTTTTTTTTTTTGCATCTTCACTAAACAGCAAGTGAGAGACAAAGTCCCTATTTGTGCACTAGATTTCATTCCCTAGAAAATCAGAGTGCAACCAAGCTAAACAATTTCTAGCTAGCTGTCAAATGCAGCATGTATGGAACAATTCTCCTGCATTAGTATTCAAAAGAGTTGACATAGTCCAATTAGTGCCAGCAATACCATGAATTCATAATTCCTACCTTGCTTTAACAAGACTTACTCAAACAAGTAATGTGCCAGAGTTAAGCTATTTCATGCCTGACACCCTCTGAGCCATTGCTTTTGGTGTGCTGCCCTGCAGCCAGAGCTGCACTGCGTACTTCACAGTGATGCTGCATGGCACTACAGCATTTCACAGCACACAGGAGAACAATCCTAAAGTCAGTTTGTCTCCAGAACAACTTTATCACGAGACTGAAAAAATGTTAATCTCTAAAATGGTTCAACATGTCATGGCACATTGTGTGTGATTGGAATTTTGTATCAAATTGCTGCCACTCTGCTCTACCCAGCACTCTTAGTCTGGGAGCATTTAAAGAACAAGTTCCCTTAAGCTGTTTGCAGTGACATTCAGAGGCTACTTCTCAACCTATTATTTGAAAAGCTGCTAAAATCCATACAATAAGGAATACTTTTTTTCATTACCTGCTCCTGTAGAAGCCACTGCTACTGAGAGTTTGCCAGCCTTCTCTAGATGGTTAAGACATTGATGTCTAAGCAAGCTCTATAAAGCCCTAAAATCCCACCATTTCTCAAAACATAATTTCACTCCATTTATCCTACTCTTATGTCTCCATAGCCAGAAGAAATCCTTGAATATTGAAAATTATACTACAGTATATAACAGTAGCTTGAGAAGCATGCTTTGTAGTCACTGCTTACTGCTGGTCATGCTAGCTTTAACAGCTGCCGGAATTTCACAAGAGGTATATCTATATTTTCATGGAAAAATATAAATAGACATTCCCTTCCTGCAAATCACTTCTTTCTAACATGGCATATCACACTTCTGAAGCAAGTATTTGGAAGGAACCACTTACAGCAGACTACAAAAGCAAAGCAATGGTTACCACTGGAATTCATGGAGGCTATCTCTGACAGCTGGGAGACTGAATTCAGTGGTCTCACTCACTACTGAGAAGAACCTTATTTTTTACAGCATGCTAATACCTTTTCTGGAACCAGTCATCTAAGATTGTTTTCTTTGCTTTATGTCATATGTTGAGAGTTGTTCTGAGTGTACCTTTATAGCACTTGCCAACTCAAATTGTACTTGCAGATATGCACTTTGGTAACACTGTGTCCTGATGTGCACCTAAAGAAAACCAAACTGGTAAGAGGCAAAGTGGAGATGTAAATAAGGTTAAGCACCAGGACTCTGAAGTCACAACTTCTGAAGATGCAAGGAGAGTTGATAAAGCTTGATCTACATTCATGTGGATGCCATACATTAAGAGAAAATTGTATATTCAATATTGTCTGTGCTAGTTTGTCTCTGAAGTGTTTGACTTGTCAAACCAGCTTAATTTCTGACTACTTGAGTCATGAAGGGCAAGAATTTAATACTTGTCATCAGAAAAGTGGGTGACCCATGTAAGATAATTATTTCTGCAAAGTATTTTAGTTTGTTTTATAAACTGGTCCAAACCTTAGTTATGTTGAGTTCTATATATTCTTTTGCCTCCTGTCTACTATATTGCACATAAGAATTTAGGTACTGTTTGCCTGTCTATTTGATGTATATCCATCCAGCCATCCTTTATTCTCTGTAAGAGAGTACTAGGAAAGAGTTTTTATTGCAATCTTGTAGGAAGCATAAAACTTCTGAGCAACTGTTATGCGACATCTGTTTGAAAATAAGGCTGAAGCACCATCTACTCCATAGTGAATAGAAGCTCAAGCACTAAGTCCGTTTCCTTTATTGACAGAAATTGAAAGTACCTGTAAGATAAATACACTGAACTTTATTTTAAGCCTATACTAGATTGGGTAGTCTTTTAGGATCACATCTTTAACCCCATTTCTCATAGAACACCTTGAAACACCTCTTGAGGAAATTCCAAGCTAATTTCCAAGACGTTCAAAGAACAGGTCTCAATTCTCCCATTTAACTGAACAGTCCTGCCTTGCATAATCTAAATTACCATACTAGACTACCTTACAACACCAACATCAAGACAGTAGCCATTTCCCATATGCTAATGGAATCTCATCAGCACAATGGTTATAGGCTTAGTCCAAGATAACATAGACAGTACTTTGAGTGGCTACATAACACAATACTAAGCAAAAGAACCTTTGCCATTATGAATGCTTTGGTACTCCACTGATAAGATGTGAAAATTCCTTCATCAGACCAACAATCATACCTCACTTGATAACATTTCATTAAAAAGTGTATTAAACAGGATTCCAAAAAAAGAAAACATCTGGAATATGTTTGTATTCAGAGACGTCTGAAAGCTGGAAAAACACTAAAACACCAAATTTAACACATTCAGCACTTATTTGGTTATTTAGCTGTAGAGTTCCAAGCACAGCAAGTCATTCTGAAGTGAAAGCTCATAACCCCAATCCAGCTATTCCAGAAAAGTCATATGAAAGGACACCCACACAAGATTTCCCACACAGGGGTGGTTTCTAGAAGGAAACAAAGTACACCTTCAGTTCTGTTTCTTGCCTCTGTGTTCAAAATCTATGTGAGCAGGACCTTCTACTTCCCATCCCCAAACTTTATCTGCTAGTCTTGCATGTTTCCAGTAAGCACAATCCTTAAGGAAATTTTCTCTCATGAGACTTATATTTAAATATATGTGAGCAGGAAGCAGTCAAAAATTAAGTCTTTCATCTCCATAAGTCTGCAGACATAATCACATAGAAGATTCCCCAACCCTGACTGGGAGCTTTCTGACCTGCCTCATCTCTAAGCAAAATGATAGCACTTCTAATCTCCACCTGAAGGCTCCTCCTAGAACCTCCATCACCATATAGACTAGGAAAAAAACTCAGAAAACTTATGAGTCTCTGAAAAAACTCTGAGCTCCAAGTTCTGCATCCATTTCTGATGCAGTTATTTGTGTGCACATCCTTCATTCATTAGGAATATTTACAGTGGTGAGAAAAAAATCGCCCCATTTGAGGGCAGGTTACTCCTGGATTTTCTTGCCTCCACCTTATGCTCACTTGTACCAGGCACATAGCTAAGCAAATTTTTCATGGTTTCTTTGCAAGAGTTGCCATTTTAATCCCTTCAACGTGCATTGTGGCTAAGGACAAGTTGTTACAAGAATACCTTGACTACTTTTAAAGACTGCTGCCTCCAAATTCTCTGTACTTAGGAGAGGCTTCTCTGCAAAGCAACTGAAGCATACATGCCTCTGGCACAAAGCCAAGCATGGATACAGAACAGCAGAAGTTTTCTGATTGTTTCCCTATAGACTTTCAAGGATGCATTAACATCAGTGAACACTTGCTTTAGACCTTATTAAAAAAAAAAAAAAAATCAGTCCATAACTCAAGAAACAAGCTAATGCCTCAGAACACAGAAGTAACTTTGCAGCCTCTATGACATACCAATGGCACAAGTGCAGACTAACCGGAATACAGAGCTGCTTGAAACAAGAATTTTCACAAGGAAGTAAACTATCTCACAGACTGTAACTGCCTTAATGCTTTTGAAAGTCAACCGTATCCGTGGTTTCCTGCACTCTGTCCCATTTCTCGTGCCTTCCTATAGATAAGCCTAAAAGTTACTTAGAAAGTTAACTTGCTCTTAACATCAGCTCCCATATCTTAACACTCACTTGTCTTCATACAAAAGATGGCTTATTCCAGCTCTTCCTCAACTCAGTATTTAACCAAAATACTTCATTTCATTTCTCCATCCTTTTGGGGACCTGTATATACCTATAACAAGTTACAGTTCAGTTCCCCTCAAGGAGACACACAAGATTTTAGTAACAAATTTACATGCTACATGCTGCGTATCATTCAGCTCTTGAAAGTCTGTAGAGCTTGTTTACAATACCAAAGTACAATGATTTCTCTTCTGTTTGGCCAACTTCATAGCCATGCTCTGCCAGTTACAGCATTACTTCAGTCCTAATAAATATTTATACAAAGAAATTCTAATAAAATCCTGGAAGAAGAATGCTATTACATCAAAGTTGATTCAGAATTCCTCAAAAAAAGCTTTAAAATTAAATTTGTCTACCAGTTGCCATTACTGACATTCTTCATGAGAAGCCAAACTCAAGCTGCCATATATGATCTTTACCACTCCTGCCCTCCAGCAAACTGTATTTCATACAGGCTGATGTGAGTGACAGTGATAATCAATGTGAGCACAAAAGCAGCAGCTAACACAGTTGCTGGCTTTGCTGGATCAGCTTGAAAGTTTCTATGATACTGAAAATCCTTTAAGCATTCTTTCAGTATCACCTGACAGCTTCATCAATATGCCACATACACTTCCTGAGCATGCTGTGGTCAGTGCAGTGCTCACTAAAACAGCATGCTTGTCAAGTAGGAATCTCTACTGTTTGGAAATAGACTATAAAAATACTTCCCTATCATTAAGATTTTCGTTTTACATCTCTTTACCACAATGACTCATTCCCACATCCTATTTATTTTGCCAATCATTTATGCCCTTTGATCAAGGTTTTAACACCTCCAGAATTTATCCAGAAAGATATTTTTCATTACTTCATGCATCAAAATAAAATAAACAAACAGACAACAAAACACAAAAGCCAACCAAACAAAAACCCCAAGAATAATGCTTAAGGGCAGCTAAAGTTCCTGCATGAACACGCATATAATCTGTTCAGCTCTTTCAGAATGCTTCTTTCTTTATGACAAGATAATTTGACAGTGACTGATCAGTCTTACTCTCAAGCTTTTTCATCACCTTTATTCAAGAAGTTACATGTGTCTAAAAACTAAAACACCTGACTATCTCTGAAATACAAACATCTAGGCACAACAATAGCCTTCCTCCCTCTTCATCATTTTACATCTCCTTTGATGCTGCTGCAAGAATTTGCATTACTTTGTACCTTACAACAAGAGGGCTATTTTCAGCAGAAAAAGAAAAAAAAAGAGAAAGCATAAGCAGTGTAACGTGGTCATGCTCTATTTGACAGAATTATCTAATCACAAAAAAAAAAAAAAAGCCAAACAAAAAACAACCCCAAACCAAAACAACCTCAGCTGGCTGGAGAATTTGAAGTCATCCAGTAACCTTCTGCACAACCAATAAACTGCATAACATTCATCACTTTGCCTACAATCACGTCAGAAGCCATAGTATCTTCATTGTGATCTTTAGCTGATGCATGAACTATAGGGTCAGTTCTTATTATCGACTTTGATACAAACCTTAGTTTGCATCACCCAGCTCTTTAAGGAAAGCTTCTTATGATGAACTGTTACATACAAGCTTTGATCTAGTGAAAATAACATCCCTTTCTATGCTTAAGGGTTAGACTTTAATTCAACAACCTTTTTAAATGCATCAAAATCAATTCAGAGTGCCAGCATCACATTGCTTGCAGGGAAGTCACATGTAACGTTACTTACCATAAGATTTAGATCTCTTGAAGAGATCTAAAGCCATTTGTCTGCACACACCAGTAGGCAAAATTCTCTACGAGCTGCTGAAAGCCAGAAGACAGCTGGGCTGATGAGTTAAAAAGGAATGACTATCACATGCTCAGACACTGTGCTACACTTCACTAAAGTGCTTTAGAGAATATTGTCTGTGATTATAGAAGCCATCTTCAACTTTGTTCTTTAACTAATTTCAATATAAATCTGCTGACATCCTCAGGTATTTAGAAATATTCCTGATTGTATACATAAACAGCTGCAAAACACACTCCCAGGTTTAGGACTTCAGCAGCTTTAAGACCATCAAACACCCTTATGGATACTAAAATACTCTTTTCTTTACTAATTAACTGTTAGATGTTAAGTGCTATAGGAGTCCAAACTGTTGCTGTCACACTGGCTAAGCACAACCCAATCAAAAATCACCAAGATTACTTCTCTTCTTGGTCTTGTTTTTTTCATTGGACAAGATCCCCCCAGCCCTTTGGAAACAGAATATCCTAAACTAGCAGATTAGACTAAGAGTTTAGAGTGCAAACTGCAGAACAGTTTTATCTTCCTTTTTCATTTCTACTAGGGAAAGACTAGTCAGGGGTTTCATACAAAAGCCTTACAAAATAGGAAAAATATTTCAGTGACAGGAAAAAAATTAATTCTTCAATCAATTTACCACAAGCCTCCAGGGATTTATCAGCAGCTCTTAACTTACTCTTCACCTAGCAGTATCAAAAATACACCGAGGGCAATAATCAAGAATGAGAAATACTGTTTCTGAATCATGACAATAACGTATGGATGTATTGATAGAACTTCCTAAGCTGTAAATAGGTTCTGTCCAAACTTGGTGACTTAGTTAAAGCTAAGTTTCTGCCTATGCTGTTGAAACAGATTGCTTTGGCAAAGCACACAGCCTATCCAAGTCTGAGCAATGAAAGGCTGAGAAGTCAAACACAAGCATGGCAGCCTGCCAAACCCCAGTATGCCAACAGCCTCCCCTCTTCAATCTTTGGAACCCCAGGCTCGCTAAATATACCCAGAGGATTGCAGCAGTTTGTACTGATACTGTTAATTGAGCCACAGAAAGTTAAAGCTGGTTCACAAAAGGAACACCTCAGAAGATAAAGATTGCCAAAATTTTACTTGCTCTTCAAAACAGCATTTATAAAATACTTTCATTTGCCCTACAGGCCAGCAACAGAAAGATATGTGGTGTATTTCAGCATATGGCGTAAGAAGGCTTTTCAGTTTGAGGAGTCATATTTGAAGTGTTTTAGAACAAAAAGACCAGAAGCTGAGGTACAGCTGGTCTGTCACAGGGTTACAGCAACCACATGTCACACTTCCTTATTTCTAAGCTTCCACTGATAAAGTTCATGGAAACAGTAACTGCTGGGTTTTTCCCTTGTGTCTCCCAGTAGCGTAAGTTTAAACACACACATCTGAAATAAAGTCTGCTTTTTCATATCCAAGGAAATATTCTGAGGGTAATAGATGAGAGCTGCAGGCTAACAGCTGGGTTGCACACAAAACTAGAAATGCAATAAAAACCAAGGTGATTACGAAGCTGAGGGATAGACTCATTATGAGACCATGGCAAAACAGAGAATGTTCAGTGGCATTTAACACCACATCACAAGCAAAATTAACTGTGGTAGGTATACATTTGGAGTCTTGGAAAGAGAGATGCTAAAGAACAGGTTTGAATCACATATAGAAAAGTAATAATGCATGATTTGGACAAGTGGACAGGACTTATCAGTTTCTATGTGCTTAAAGTAAATTTCTAATACACAGATTTGTGATTTGAATATAGAACTAAGCATAACACAAGTTCCATTCTCTCACTCGATGCAGCAGGGATGAAAGCTACTTGTAAATTAACCAGGTGTCTCCAAGCATGCAAAGTTTAAGCATTCCTCCTTTGAGGACCATTTTATCTGTTTGAGTTACCTTTAACCTGTAAGGCATGGTGTATTAGATGCACTACAGAGCCATAACACTGAATTAATTTCAGTAGCAGCCACAACCAAGGCCACCACCACCCAGATAAGCAGGTGAGGAGGAGCAGTATGATCAGGAACACTCCAGGAGCCCTGGATCCAGCAGCGAGAGTAAAGCAGCGGTTCGAGGACTGCTACAAAACCCTGGGCCAAGCCTAGAACCCCACGAAGTCTCCTAACGGGAGAGGGCAAAGCCTGTGAAGCCTCCACTCCCACATCAAGATCTCCCTCTGTTCACACCTCAAAGGCAAGAATGAGCGGTTACGAAAAACAAGAAGAGAGATTTCCCAGCCAAAACAGGCTTTACTCCGCAGAGGCCGTGTGCCGGGCCCCCGACAGCCGGGTTCACAGCACGCTGCAGGGAGCAGCCCGCCCGTCCCGTACCTGCGATATCCCAGAGCTGCAGCCGCACCAGGGTCTTGCTGTCCCAGTTGATGACTTTGAGAGCGAAATCCACGCCGATGGTGGCCCGGTAGTGCTGGGAGAAGAGCTGGTGCACGTAGCGCTTGATAATGCTGGTTTTGCCCACGCCCAGCTCCCCGATCACCAGCACCTTGAAGAGGTGCTCCCGGCACTCCGGCACGCCGCTGCCCGCTCCTTCCCCGCCGGCCATCCCGTCCTCCCTCCCTCCCTCGGAGTGCGGCGGAGAGGCCGGGCTGCCGGGGCCGCGGCTCTCCCGCTTCTAAACTTTCCCAGGCACCAGCTTTCCTCCAACTTTCCTCAGCCGGCTCCCCGCAGGGCCGGCCCTCGCCGGGCGGGGGAAGACGAAGCGGGACAGAGGGCGGGAGGGAGCGGGGAACCTCAGCCACCACCTGACTGCAGTCACAGGACGCGGAAACTCCGCGGGCTTATAGCGGCCCGGGGGAGGGCGGCGGGAGGGGCGGGGGCAGGGACCGGCCCGCCCCGCCGCTCCGGGACACCGGGTGGGAACGGGAACGGGAAAGGGAAAGGGCCGCGGCGGGAGGGAATTTGATCTGCAGCTGGTTCGGGCGGGCTGGGCTGGGAGCGGCGGGGCAGCGCGGGGTGGCCGTAGCGGGGACTGAGCCTCAGAAGAGGGCTGGGATGGGCCAAGTGTCAGCTCTCTGTCGGGACCATTCTTTGGCACTTTGCTTCTGGTGGTGGCGGCGGCAACCAAGTTTTCTCCCGGCGAAGTCTCTGAAAGCGCCCGGGTTCTCTCCCGGCCGTCCGGCAAAGAGTGTTTTGTGGCGGAGAGGCCCGTGGGACAGGGGTGCGTGGCGATTGGAAGGTTCCCGTGGCCCGTGCTCGCTCCCAGTCTCCATTCCCAGCAGCCAGCTTGGGAAGCCCCGGCCACCTCCCCGCCCTCGCAGGCCCTGCAGCGCGGCCGAGGGCTGCGGGCAGGCAGGGCCGGGCCCTGCTGGGCCCGCCGGGGCGAACAGGGCCGGCGCCCAGGCGGCAGCAGTGAGGGAGCGATGGCTGCTCTGAGGAAAAGGCTCGGGTGAGCAGGGAAGAAATCACCTCTTCATCTGCTGGATTCCCACAAACACCTACAGCTTAGTCTGCTTCCCTCCTGTTGCTGAATTGATCTAATAAAATATTTTTGTTGTTCTTTAGTTGTTTTGAAAATTACCCTGGGCAACGATATGATCATGGAAGGGTTTGGGTTGGAAGGAACCTTACAGATCATCCCGTCCCAACTCCCCTGACATGGGCAGGGACACTTTCCGCCAGACCAGATTGCTCACAGCTCCACCCAGGCAGGCCTAGAACACGTCCAGGGATGGGCCATCCACAGCCTCTCTGAAACAGACACGTTGTTAGAAGCCAACATAATACAAATTTCCTGACCTTGGGACCATGTAGGACCATGTTTCCTAACTACAGGGAAAAAAAAGAAAAAAAAGAAAAAAAAAAAAAACAAAAAAA
>VWYO01012573.1:117217-227592 GCA_013400275.1 Rhadina sibilatrix
TTTTTTTTTTTTTTTTAATCCAGTAGGCTCCATAGCTAGTTAGAGAGGTGAACTAATTAAAGAAAATAATGAGCCCTACCCATATCAGATCAATATATTTGGAAATTTTTTGCAAGCTGAATAACAAGCTGAAAATTAGAATGTAAAAGTTGCTAATTCCATGAGCATCAATGAGCAAGGAAAGGGGCATCTGGTTTAATGTCTTCTATCTAGATTATTATTTGATAATTTTCAAAGTACTGCCAAGAGAGTACATAAAACTGACACTGAGTTGCATATTTAGGTTCAGTATTGTTCTTCCAACTGGAGTACTTGGAGTGCAGTTACAATCTTTATCTCGCTTTCCATCTCACCATGTTAACATGAGTTATGTACCAAATCTTTCTACTTCCAAGTAACTTATTTTATTGAACAGTCTGTTTATGTCAGGAGTAATATTTTCAGGCTGCACACTTTATATCATTCACAAGCAACTAACTCAGCACAGATGTCTCGCAGTCCAGTCATGATGAAAATTGTTGTAGCCTAAAATGAAGTGCTGATTTTCTATCAGTACCTTCAATATCTCTTTTTATTATTTTCTCCTATTTTCTCCTGGTAAGACATTCTAATAAAGAAATTTAACTTCTCTAAACATCTTTTTAAGATACCCTGTTAAGTTTACAAACCAGACACTGTTTGTTTGTCTGTCATTTAATTCATAGAAACAAAAAGTACCTGACTACTTCAGAATTTACGTAGTCTGCGGTTTGTTCCCTTGTTTGTTTAATCTAATCTTTTAACTAATGGTGTTGATCTCAACAATTTTAAGGGTGTCTATTTGCTTTCATCATAGAGATAGTTCTCAAATATTAACCCTGCCTCAAACACCCGCACAGCAAATTCAGTGAGGTATTGTGGACCACAAAATGCAAAGCCACTCCTTTTCCAAGCTGTTGCAGCTCTGAGTCAGTGGTTTGTCTCTGTGACAGACATACTAAGTTCTTCACACATAACTTCCAGATGAAAGACATTTTCATCCTAACAAAAAGCTGGCTGGTCACAGAACTCAAGACTCATCTCTTCTGAGCTACTTTTGCAGCTTCTTGCGTCATAGATGCAAAACACCAAAGAATCCAGTTCTTGGCAGAAGGAAAATCACTTACAGAACAGAGACTTACAGATTGCATATATAGAAGTTCAATTTAGAACTGAAGGTGTTTTTTTAAAATGTCCCAAAGCTAGAGCTGACATTACTTCCTTTTGCTGGGCCTAGCAAACACTTTCTATCTTACATGTGATTGCATGTGTGCTAGAGATCAGAGAGCTTTTTTATCAAAATTGGTTCTCAGACGCACATAAAGTTTTAACCATTAACAGTCTTCAAAAAGCAGCTTGTCACATGATATGTATGGATACCGACCAATGTTTTTTTCTTTTTTACTCTTTTTCATTCTTTTTCTCCTAAATGAAAAGGTTTCTTCTGACAGCTTCCTATAAAGTACTTCAAAGAAGTCTCAAGTCCTTTTTTTTCCCCCCAGATGACCTACTATTCTGCTTCTTCTCAGAAAATTAGTCAAGATGTTTGAAATTTGAGGAATATACAAAACAGTAAATTTGATTATTTTTTTAAAACCAATAATGTATTTCAAGAATCCTGCTTATATTTTCAATGATTTTTTTAGTTTATATCTCTCAATCACAATGAAAATGTATCTACAAAGGGGTAAAGCCTGCAGAAAATTCAGTAGTTTTGGAAAACTGATGAAAAACAATCTCAATCCAACACAGTACTTAAGTTATGCTTAGTGTCAAACATACGAGTTAGTGTAGAAAAGCTGACATTCATGCCTCAGATCTAATGTGTTCTAATGCTCTATCAAATGACTGCTGAGAGAGCAAAGACTACAGGTTACCTGCACAGATTTGGCAAATCCAGCAGTGGGAGTTTCTTCCATGCCCCTCATTTGCTGGGTTAAAATGCACATCAGCTAGTAGGTCTCTTAATCTCCTTGTTTAATATGCCAGCAACTGCTGCCCTTTCTAGATAGCGTGAATTCAAACCATACGCTGTCACTTTGGTGGGTATTTTCAGTGGACTTTTGTGCACAGTACAAGTGACTGAAACTGTGTTTTTGCTTAATTAGGAAATAATATTCTACTTGAAAAGCCAAGCACTCAAAATTATGAAATTCCAGAATTGAGGCTATCCATCCAATTTTAATTTGGCACCATATATGTGCTAGTCCTTAACGGCACAACTGTATTCTTTCCCTGTTCCCAGCTCCATTCACTGTAGTGCAGTATGTCAGAGAATCCAACATCTGTTCACTATTTTTATCCTTGTTGCTTAACTAGTGGCTACACCATGGAATGAGTGCAGAATTATTTCTTTCCTCATGATCCTTTCCAAAGCATACTGGAGTGCAACGGTGTCCAAATGAATCATGAACTTTAACGATCATATGGCTGCTATGAGATGAAATGCATCATTATCTCCATTTGATGTCTGTGAAAGTGGAACAAAATCCTCTCTGGAGGCCACGCAGGGAGTCAGTGGCAGGACTTGAATTTGGGACCCAATCCAGTGCTCATTCTCCTGGATGAAACCATTTTCCTCCGGGAAGTGCTGAGCAGCCTTGGCTCTCATTCACTTTGCAGTTTTGAGCATTCATCATGCCTGATAACCATCACAGCACTGGTAATCTTAAAAAGCTCAACCAGAAGATAAAAGCCCAAATACATACAGTGGTTGTATGCCTGAAGCAACAAAATCAAATGCCTCATTTAAACAGGCTTTTCAACTGAACGATGAAACTGAATGAAATTGCATATTTTCATTGTCATAATGCTTCCTCCTTCTCACTTTGAAACCCACATTTTTTCCTTGTGACTTCTTCAGTGTACCCACTGGGGAAGACACTACTCATGGTAGGGATGGCATGGAGCTACACTCGGGACCACTGTCAGGCCAGAACTGTTGTGACCACTCATGAACTGGGACATGTCTGCTCAGTTGAATGTGGGATGGACCGTTCCATCTGCTTTCCTGTGGTGGGATTTGGGCATGTAGCATAAATCCAGTTCCTTACTTCTCTGAAAGTTATTAGGACTTAATTAAGGCTGGAAGCCTTCTACATAGCCTCATACTGAAATGAATGAACTTGTTCGATGCTTGGTATTGGAAGGATGGATGGGCAAATGAACATGCAGTCCTCGTAAACACATAGACTACCTTTCCTTGGCAAACCACGAGCAATTTCTATTTCCTACTAAAGAAAACAACAGTGTTCAACAGAAGTGTTTCTAGTTCTGAGAAGGCAAAAATACTAACAGATATATATGAGGTTTTGCTCTTTCAGTCTCTTTAAGATGAAGGCTGACCAGATATTTGCAGGGATCATAACAGTAGAAAAGGTTTGGATAGGTAAATCAAAATAATTTTCTTTCAGCTGTCATGTTCTTAAACTAGACAATAGAGTGCTAATGTATTTCAGACACAAAAAAGTACATAAATTGGTTTGAAAAATCTGGAAACTAAAAGCTGTGTACTTTCATACCAGTGCCTGAGGTCATACAATTTCTTTAGATTTTCTGGCAAAATATGCCTCTTGGTTAATATAATTTAGGTCAGTTAAACTTGTTAAAGAATAAAGGTAATATATCCTATGATTGCTATATGATGCTGTAATTGCTGTACGATGAATGCATGCTGATTGTCCATTCTTTTGCTAAAATGCCCTCCTCAGTATGTTGTGGAGGACATATTTTTCAAAGGAATTTCAGAAAATAGACCCGTTTCCTGGGCTTATCAAGAATGTGATTTATAGGTAATTAGCCAAACCTTCATCTTTTTGGAAGCAGTTAATTGAGCTTAATGTGGTATATGCCCCATAGAATTTTCAGATGAATTTTAAAGCTAGATCCTATGTGCTTTGATCTGAGAGCATTTTGGGTAATGTGGTTGCATGCAAAGAAACTCTGGCCTTTTGTGGAGAACAAACACCAGAACAAGCCTTGGCAGACACCAGAACAAGTCATTGTGAAACACATGCAGTGAAGTCTGGTGCACCTCCTCCCACTTCAGCACTGACTAGCATGTGCATTTGCTGTCTGTCTCATGCTATGTTCACTTCAAATAGTTCATGATTGTTGTGATGCATTTTTATTGTGTTTCCAATTGCAGCTCAGTTTTAATGGTCAGTTTTATAATCCCTCCCCCCCACACACACCATATTTTGTATTGTTATAGTATATTTAATCCCTAATGGATTGTTCCTCTCCTCTTGTATTGTTGGTTTTGCCCTGGTTGTCTATCTTCCCTAGACCTGCCCTTCCCTCCTCCTACAGAACTGTCAATCCTTCCCCAACCCTTCCCATTCTTCTAGACTGTTCTTTGTCAATCCCCCAACCTTCACTGCCCTAGTGGTTTGAACTGTTTCCTCCCCCTGTGTTCTTTCATTGGTCTGTGTATTGTACTCCCTGCCTTATGTTCCTCCCCCATGTAACCCTTATTGGTTGGAAATTGTATCCTCTCCCAAGACCTCCCCCACTTATAAGCCTCTGCAAGCCCAGGTTCTGTGCCTTTTTCTGTGCCTGACCCCCCAGGGAATAAACACCTGTGGAAATCATACAGAAGGCTTCTCTCTGTTCCTTGTCCCTGCCCTCGATGCATGCCACCTGTGCTTTAGAGCAGTGGTGCCCTACAGCTGCACCCTGGATTGCCTGGCTTTCTGAGGGCAGCCCACTCCTGATGACGGTGCTGGGAGCTGGCTGGGCTGAGGAACACCGGCATCGCGTCACATGATGATCAAAAGGCTCCACTGAATTATCAAGAGAATTTGGTGTTTCTTGTGCCATTAGAGACTGCTCAAAGTTAGGATGACAACTCACTTTCTCTGCCTGCCCTAAGTTATCGCTGTATTACACCAGGGTTTTCCATTTAGCATCCTCACTCCATGAGAACTCTGAACAGCTGTGAGAATAATCATCTGGGATCTTCTGGTAATTGGTACAGTATTTTAAAGTGTCCCGGAATTACATACCTGAATTGCTGGGTTTTAAGTTCATGCAGCCCATGTATAAAGACTGAAAGCAGAGATGGTAGCATATGTGTGGCATATAATTAAACCTCTTTAATGACACCCACAGAGTTGACAGAGTGGGGAAGCACCTCACAGCAGTGGAAATATTTGCAGTTACAAGGGGAAGTTACTGTTATTGTAAAACCCTAGAACTTGCACATAGAGAAGATGCCAAGGAAAGCAATCCTCCTATGCTATAAACTTCACAACATAAGCAAGGCTAATAACGAGCAAGTTGAGCAGAATTATAAAGTTATTCTAACCTGAAGAACATTGCCTATTAATGTCTTTGGTTCTGGTTTGCATTTCACAAATGAATAAAACCTCACTTCCTTGAGTGAATTGGGCTCATGGATATAATATTAACAAGGGAAAAGACAAAAGAAAATGTTCCCAAATAATTTAAGGAGCATAAGGTTTCAAGAAAAATCATGCAATAGGCATGGAAGCATTTGAGAACATTTCCACACAGCATGACATGCTCCTAGGTTGTTCCAGGACAGCTCTCCCTATTTGCAGGGAAACAAATCCATTCTACGGACAATGAACAGGACATGGCTGTCCTTTCTTTTTTGTTTCCCTTTCTGCTAGGAAGGACAAGCATGACTAGGAATGACTTCTCTTGTTGAGCTGCAAACATTGCTTAATGTATTCTTAGTTGCTTGACAATGAGTTTCTTGAATTGTAGGGTTGCTGTGAAATGTAATGAGCAGACTGTGCAGATAAGAAACTTCACACCAGCAGATCTGGTTTCATTATGTAATCATTCATTCTACTCTGCAAGCTTTTGCTTGTACACCATGTTCTTCAGCTTTGACACCCTTAAATTAAAAACAGGCCTGCAGGGACCTACTTGTATTTAATAATGATCCCAATAGGATGAATCTTACAAGGCACAAGAAGTATATAGAAGTGTAAATTTTTCTCACTTTCCAGTTCTTCTCTGTAAACTAATCACATTTCCTCATTTAACTGGTTATAATGTGTAGTTATTCAAGTGAATCAATTGCTGCCTTAAATCCAAAGAGTGATAATCCTTAATTTAAAACTGCTTGTGCTACAATTTTCACCAAACATAAGGATACCATGTCTAATTGCAGAGGCATAAATCGTTACTTTTATGGCTCAAGGCCCCTGTTCTCAGATGAGTTTTTCACCCTTTTTGAGGTTCACTGTAAGGCCGAGTTATGATAATTTTTCATTCACAATGTCACATTTCTTTCCAGTAATCTGACATCTTCTCTCTATGAGCCGACTTACAGAGGACTGAAGCACCAATGACATATCTAATTACCATGTACATTATCGTTGCACATTGTCACTTCATTACTTGTGTTCAAAGTTTATGTGCACGTCCAGCTGTTGACCTGTAGTCAAGAGACAGACGAGGAGAGCCATAATATTGCTAATTAGTTTTAATGTTAGAACTGTCAGGCAGTGATAGTTTTTCAAAATTCTGAAAGAGGTGAAAGCAAACTTGTGCTTAAGAATTATGAAGTACAGGAAATTAGATAGTATTTTATAGACTTCTTACTCCTGTGAATTTTTTCCCCCAAGAGCAAAATGATGTTCACATAAAAAGCAATTGTAACTATAACCACACTCCAGTTGTCTCCCATCTTTCCCATCCTTTCTCCTGAAAGTATTATGACAGCTTTTATCTTTTTTAGACAATTTTGAGATATTTTAAATACGCAGTGCAAAGTACTTTTTCCTACTTACTGACAATTTAGACAAGGAGATATCCCTACCCACACTAAAAAGGACATAAGATCTCCAGAGAGGAGGAAGATTCTGCTTTTATAATCAACTGTAGCAAAACCAAATGATTAACAAAACCAACACATTTATAACTTCCTAATGTATATGTCAGACAAAAAAAATATTCCTTGTCCTGTGTTTTCTTCCTGTGACTATTTTGACTCTATTTGCACAGCAGTTTTTCTGAGAAAGGGAAGACACCAACACTTCTGTTTGATTAATGGAGATCTTTTCTGTTATTGTGCCTCCCTGACATTCTTGTCATTGACTAAACGGGATAAGGATCTTCTGTTGATGCAAGGTCAGCCATTGCTGGGCTAAACAGCTCTCAGGTAAAAGTGCCTGAGCAGAGCATTTGAACAAGTCATTTGACTTCTTATGGGATAAGGTCTAGTTTCATAGCTGTCAGGACAAATACTTCACAATTATTCTGAGAATGACTGATCAACAATGTTTATTGTCTTTACAGCTGACTTAAATTTTACAGTGCACTACTAAGGTTAAAGCTGGATCTGACTCCTGAGGATGTGTCCAGACTGAACACTGCTTCTTTGGGGGTTAGGTGTAGTGTGAGCTGTGCAGGGCAGCAGTGTTAGCTGGTGCTGCAGAGCTGTGTCTCCTTACTGGGTAACGCTATGCAACCAGGCCCCCTTGGCAGATGTAATTGTATGGAAGGAAGGCAACTTTTGTCAGCCCCTCTTATGTTATCTGTGTGGCTGACATAACCAGACCCATGGGGAAGCTATTCATATATGCTAAGTTTCCACTCAGGAACTTTGCAGAAAAAGCCTTGTTCACAATTCAAAAATTTTGGTATCACTTCTGCCATCAAAATCTGGGTGTTTTGAAATAATGACTGTCATGTCCAAACACATATTCAGAAAGTATTTTTTGTATACATCAAGCCATCTGTTCTGATACGCTTTTTCACACCTATTTGCCAATTCAGAGCAAAGCATTGTGATCATTCTTATTTATAATATTACCCCAGTTCTCCCTAGCCTGCTGACATCTACCATGTAAATGAGTTACAGCAGTAGAGTCTCTGTAGTGCAAGCATGAGATCTTTGCCACACCACTCCCAAGGGATAAGAGGTGTGGAAAGCCAGCTCAGCTGCCTCTGCCCTGCACATCTGGAGGGGAGCTCTGAGGAGCTGAAGCAGCCACCCCAGTGGGAATGGGGCAGGAGCTGGAGTCAGTGCAGCAAAGAGCTCCGAACCTCAGGAAGGCATTTCTCCAGTGGGGCTGTGCCACATGTGCCAGATGAGAGTCAGAGAGCTACATCAGGTCATTCATTGCCTTTGGTTTTGACTCTAGGATTACTTAAACCTTTTGAATAAAATTGCATACCACTTACAGTAAGAATAAATATTTGGGCCTTTTTTATTTTAAAATACCTCCTGGACTCAGAAAACACAAGAAGAATATTTTATTAAGAGGATAAGGAGACAATATGCCACAGGCACTTCAAAGCAAAAGGAGAGCTAAGACATGACAAGAAACAAGTATCAGATAAATGAAGATGAGATTGTTTGAAAGAGGGGAGTGGCTGAAAGGATTTAATGGAGATGTAGACTATAATCTAAATCCTGTATAGTCAGTCTTTGCACTGAGCACTGAGCTAAAGAAGCTTTGGATCATGACCAAAGAGACAAATTGTGTACCAAGCAACACTCATCAAAAGTTTTTACATGGGCATTTTGATCCACCTAGTGATTAAGGTCATCCAGCAACATCCCTTCCATTTTTGGAGTTTATTTTGCAACATACTGTGCATATCTTACTGGTAACTCACAAAAGGCATTTTAATTTAAAAATGATCAGGAAATTGCAATGAACATCTTGAAGAGCTGGAACTCAGGAATAGTCAACAAATACAGAACTTACAACCGAGATGTTATCAGTCTGATCCTTTCACATATGAATAGATGAGTTTTCAAAAAGCTACAGTGATGTAACAAAGTTTGCAGTGCAGGTCTGAAGAAAATTGAGGAGCAGGACACAGCTGTGTGTTGTAGCTGTGGGATGAGGCTAGTCAGCCTTCATGTATCTCCAGGTGAGTACCATGTACAAATGCAATCTGGTGCTTTTGTAATGTTGCTGCTTTTAGTTTTAAGAAGCTTACTGCTGAATCTTGTAGGCATTAATGATATTAAGAAACTGGATTCTTTTTTATCACTGGAAAGAATCTTAAAATTATTAAATAATAAAGCTCTGAGCAAAATGAAGTCAGTTCAATATGAAAATATTCACATGCCATTGCCATTCCTCTCTCCTAACCTAAGGGAATCACATTTTAATAAAGTGAAGGCTTAATTCAGTTTAATGAAAGTGAATATGACAAAACCTTCATGTAATTATGAAAATAAGGTCAAAATAAAGTAGTTTTAATCTGGAATGGCTACTTCATAAGACCAAACTAGACTCAGTTTTAAACATACTGAGAAATGTTCTGAAAATACTTGTTCATGCATAAAAATATTAGGCAAGAGAAGTGACTGTTTGGTTCCACTTCAGTGATATTAAATTTATTATTGTATTATGTCCAACAGCATGTGGAGGATGGACATTTCATAGGGTCCCTGAGCACAGTGGAGTCTCTTCACCCAAGAGACAGAAATAGAAACGGGATTAGGAAGGATTGTCATGGTCATTTGATAGAAGAAAAATTGAACACCAGGTGATGTTACTTGCACAAAGTCAGTTATCAACAGAGCAAACAGTACTAAACTGGATTCTCAATTCATTTCAGGTTGGATAAAGTGAATTTGTTTTCCAGAAAAATACTAATATAAAAATAGATTTTTAAAATCCCATTTTGAGGGTTTTGAGTACTTAGAAAACTAAGTAGAAGGAAATTTAAGTAAAAGACCTTTACATCAGAAAGTCAAACCATTTAACCATCAGGTTAAAAAGGTACTAGCACTTAGAGTATTAGGAGTTTCCTGAAAATGATTATATAAAATGCTTTGGGGTTGGGTTTATTTGACTTTTTTTTCCCCTTAAGTATTTCTGCTCGCTTTTCTCTCTTTGAACAAAAATCAAAATAGTTAAACCTATGTGTGTTTATAACATAGATATGAGCTCCAATCAAATATATTTGAAGAAAAGGGGTGCTTATTTGTGAAGTGGATGTAAACTTCAGAGCTAGGAGCTGAATGTGGCACCAGTTCACATAGCCTGGTGCATCACACGGCTCTAAAGGAATGAGGTGACCAGAATTATGCAGTGGATTTCAGCATGATACCTCCGATCTGCTGTGTTCTTCACCCATACACCTCATGGAGTTCATTCGACATGAGAACATCTCTGGCAATGCTTTCTATGAGCAGCCCCTGACACCCACTGAGGAGGAACCCTTGAACACACCGCAGAGTCTGTTTGGTCTTCACCTTTTGGAAAAGTAATAGAGCACTACAGATAGTAGTAGTAGTAGTTACACTGTAGAAGGTAGAAATACCACTGGCAGTGTTCCTTCTAGCTGAAAATTCCAGCTACTTATGCTGAAGGGTATAAAAATCTCCAGTCTTCCCCTAGCCTCGCCTGCTGGGATGCTCACAGGAGCGGGGCGGTGTGTAGGTGGCTATGCTCCCCAGGAGGGCAAAACACATTGCAGTCCAGCCACTTCTAGATAATCCTGCCATGTATCTGCCTCCAAGTGCAATCACAGGCATGGGGTCAAAGTCACACCATCACACCTGGCACAGAGACTGGCTGTATTTTCGTGTTCAGACTGAAAACTACATCGTGCTGATAAGAATCTTGGGGAGTTAAAGGGCATGGGGAGAAACAGGCAGACAATTGTTTTCCGCAGTAACTCCAAGGGGGCTGTGGTGAGCATTGCATCCAAGCACAAAGGAAATCAGGAGTTTCTGAGAGCTGTTTTTCCTTGATGTCAGGCTGTAGAAGGCTGGCCTCTGCATAGCCCATTCACAGCTGCTAGGTGCTGCTGCTCTCTTGGCATTGCCATTTCCTTTCCCTGCCACATGTGATGGATAATCATGCCATGCCAAGCTTTGTTTCCTGCATCTGCCTCCCTCTTTAATATCCAATCTCTCTTGAGTCCAGGAGCTTTGTATTAAGATGGCCACAATTTCCAAGACTTCAACCTCTTGGCAGACTTTGAAATCCTGTAGTGTCAACAAAAATAAATCAACATAATGGTCTTCATGAATTAAAATATTTTCAGATTCTCAGTGTAGAAGAGTATATCTGATGAACAAGATTGGTCCTATGTAGTACAGGTCACAGCACCCATTGAGTACCCGGATCACCAACCCAGTTCTTCCTGAATGAGAAAGTAATTGGTTTTGCTCTTGGCATCAGTGGTTTCAGAAGCATGGAAGTGCACTGAAATATATTCCTCCTCTGGGGAGAGAAGAGAGTTTTAAACCAGAGATGACTGGAAATCTTGGATCTTGAGTCAGCCTAATCTATAGCACTTCCAGATTCTGTCTACATTTTTCTCCAGGTGTCTGCCACTATCCAGGTCATTCTGGCACCTTTGAGCTTGAAAATATCATGAAATTTAGAGACTATTGTTTTAAATTAAAATGATGCAAATGAGATAAAGCATGGATGGTGCCTGAAACTAGGGCCAGTGCTTGAAAAGAGCAGGCACTAGGCAAACCACCATCTGCATAGCCTGGAAAATAATAACACTGAAATGATAATCTATGGATTGGTGTTTCTATCTGCTGTGGCTTCCAGCAAGCTTTCATTGAATTTTTCACTGCAGCTGATACCTATTGTCATGTATGCTCTAAAAAATGCCAGTGACCGAGCAGAATAATTTTTTGTTTTGTGCATGACACTAAAATACACAGAAAATTGAAGAGAATCATACTCCTACCACCACTCAAGTGCAGTTCTGTGTTCCTCTAGCATATAAAATTTTTTGCATTTCTTAAGTTTGTCAATCTCAAGCTAACCAATTTGAAGGACTAAGGAACTCCATGAGCTGGGTGATCTATTCCTATTTTTTCTTGTAAAAGCAAAATTAAGAAAGATGCCATCTTGTTTTTTGGTATATGCCTGTGAGGAGTTCTCCAAGCAGTTCCTCAGTGTTGGTCAAATACCATCATGGGACAGGAGCCATCCCCAAATGTAATCCAAGAATGACAAGCCTGTGTTGGAGAATAAGGAATTTTAACTGCAGATGTTTGAGCTGTGCTGTTCCAGTATGATTCAGGGACAGATATTAGATCTGATTTATTCTCTTTAGCATCCCTGTAGCCACTGGGATTTCTATGTATAGCAGCACACATTGAGCCGGAGCTGCAGAAGCCTCACCCTTTCCTGCTGCTGCCTGACACTTGGACCCGACAAATGTCCTTGTCACATTTGCTGCATTCTGCAAACAGCCTGATTGCAGCCTCCGTACTCAGAACGCCTCTGATCTGTCCACCTGAAGTGAATTTGAAAGGTCATAGAGTACTAGGTACCATGAAAGCAAATTCACTGGTATTGGTAAACTTTGTGCACTTGGGAATAAGCAAGATCAAATCCACAGCAATATCTCAATCTCCCATCAGAGAGGCTCATCTGCAAGGAGAGCTCTGTAATGCTGAGCTGTCTTCTCACTTGCAAAAGCCTTTATTCCTTATTGGAATGTTAGTGTATTCTGAAAAGCCAGCTTCCAAACTCCAGACAAAATTGTCCTTTAGGGTAACATAGATGGAAGAAACATCATTAAGAACATTAGCATGGAGAAACTCAGACTGTGGATTCCTCCAAGTAGTCTTATCAAAGCAGATTGTGTGCAAAAGCTAATGGCTTTCTCTCTATTAAAAACAAAAACAAAAACAAATCCCCAAAACCCAACCTGATTTACCACCCTTACCAACTTGTGCTTTTTAAATCTTAAATTATTCCTGTGCCTATGTTTGGAATTATCTTTCAAAGAATACTGATGCCATTAATAAAAAAGGCAGTTCAAATGTCACTGCTTATTGTATACTTTGAACTGTGACCTTTGCATATTAATGTTGCCATCCCTTGAGCTGACATCAGAAGGACAAAAGCTTTTGACAGCTGATTTTGCTCAGCCTAGATTCAAATAATATTGTTCTTTATAAACAACCCAGTGAGATCATTGCCTTTGTCAATCCTCCTGTGAAATATTGTCTATCTAACAGAAGCTCATTTCTTTTTTGCTTGTTTTGTTTTGTGGCTTTTTGGTTGAGGGATTTTTTTGCTTTTTTTTAAATTTAGACACCAAAGTAGTGGACTGGCTGAATTAAAAACGGAATGATTTAATTGTGGTCCAAATTACAGCACATAATTAAAGCACACTTGCCTTCACTTATTCTAGCACTAAAATATATAGTGGTAATAATAGTAATTGGCAAGTGGTAATAATTTCTTTTCTTTGCTGAAAGGGTTTTTGAATTATATGATCGAAATGACATCAATAATTTTAAAGTTCACTTTTTACACTAAAAAGACCATGAAAAATGTATTTCTTTCTACTATTATGCAACCTGTAGACTCAGTATCTCACCATCAGGTTAACATAGCAATTTGCAAACACAATGAACAGTAGCTGGGTGTTTCAACAGTTCTAAGCTAATCTCCAAAAGCAATACCATCATCCCTCATTTTTGCAATACCCTCCTTGTCAGTCTACGCTGGCCATTTGTCTTGTTCTCAACAGGTGTTTTAGATAATACCCTGTCAATTGTGTCGTTGTAAATCCCAATCGCCAAATGTTTACACAAAGTCTATAAACATCTTACAGTTTCTCATGTCTCATAGTTTTTATTGGAGTATTTCCTTCTACAAAACCCATACAGCCACCCAGACCTCAGCAGCACTAGTGCAAATATATAAATAGCAAACTGCTGCTGAAGATGGTGAGAGAGGTACGTCAGATGCTGCCTTTGCTCTGACTGAAAATGTGGAAGAAGGAAACCCTGGAATAGTGGGAAGATACAGGGTTTGGTACAAGGCTTTGCCTACAGACAATAAAGGAAACTCAAAGCTTTCAAACTGCAGCTTTCATCAGGCACAGGCAGATGCAGATGAGTAGCCAAACCACTTTAAAATAAAACACCCGTGTAGTTTCTTCATGCAAAATGATGGTAGCTCCTCAGCAATGATGAATATTCCATATGGATAATTTAAAATATGCTGAGTGTTCATATTCCTCAGATGAAGCAAAATGCACAGTTCTGATCAGTTTTACCTGGAGAAACATGCCTATGCACATTCAGATTCTGGATAAATGTATGAAGTTTCACAATTAGACATTTTAATGGAGCAGCCAGCGCTCTACTTGGCCTGGAGCCATGGAGGTTTATCTTGCTTAGTTATCCTCTCATGTAATTTTTTAAGTTCTGATGTGTCCTGTGATATAAAAAAGTGGTGATGTATCTCTCTGTGCAAGACACTTACCTACTTCATACAGAATTCCTCCCTACCTCATCCAGAATTACAAGTGGCCAACTGGCATAGAGCTTTTAATGAAACATTTATTCAGGAGGAAAACACATTGCTTTGTCAGTTCCATGTCCTACCTGCCTTCATTAGCCCCCTGTTCTCTCTCCTAGATTCAGAAGAGAGACATTCAATAAACACTAAGGAGGTGTGAAGTTTATGGTCATGACCATGTGGCCACTTGCAAAGCTTCTGGGCTCATTGTGTATTGCGGCCAAAGACTGATTTCATTAGTTCCCACATTTACAATCATGCTTGCAATTTAGCTTCTTGTTTACCAAGAGAAGAACCATTAGAACCATGTGCTTGACGGTGTCTTTAGAACTGTAGGACTGTGCCTTTGGACAGCATTCCTTTGCCAGAAATTTATGTATTCATTCCCTTTTTGGGAAAAGAGGATTTTTTCAGTGGTGTTGTAGTAAAATGGTACAGGAGACAGGGCAGTGGTAAAAGTAACAGTTGGCTTCAGGACAAACTTAGCAAATAAATGCTAATTAATAAATGGACTTACAGAAAGTTTCCAGAATTATTAAAAACTAATAGCTGAAAAACATGATCACCTGTGTTTGCAGTTTCCCTGTTAGTGTGGGAGGTAATATGTTGCAGGGTACATTGTGCCCTAAATTTTGAAAGAAGCTGCAAGTCCTGTTGAAAGAGATACCTCCTTCTGTGGCAGTAAGGCAGATGTGCTTGGAGCTTGGATTTTTATAGAATTTTACTCTGGCAAAGTTTCTGTGGACAAGGCAACTGTTACTGAAGGGATTGCCATATTCTCTGCAGGCTTCATGCTTGTGCCAGTTTGAATCATTTAATATTATTTGAATAGGTCTTTAGATGCATATTGAATGTGTGTGTGTGTGTATGAACAGATATTTTTATCTTACTGGAGACTTAATACTTTGGCAGTCAGTTCTCAAGTGCTTGGGAGCACAGCCAAGATAATACTTTCTGAAATCTTTTTGAAGTTTTTCTTTTTTGAACTGTGAAAATGCTTCATTTTTTTTCACCTCAGACTTTTTTTTTTTTTTTNGAGGATACTGCCAGCTTTGTCAGCCTCACATTATGTATCACCAACCACGCTTTGTGAATAACCCCAGATGGAAAGAGGTCTAGCATTCAACTGCGGGTGTACATTGGCATCCTATGGACAGAATGTGCTCAAGGACTCCCTATGGATGTCTGGAGTCTCAGTGCATCACCGTGGAATAATAAAAAACTGCCTTCTTTGTGATGTTATGAGACCACAGTGTCTGAGCAATGACCTTTTTACAAATTCCACTGGCTATGAGTGATTTACCTGTAGATCCCACTGACCCTCTAAGTCAGATACACCAGTCAAAATGGATTCATACAAAAGACTCTGGTTTTCTACCTTCCAACAACAGAAACCTTACTTATTTATTCAGGGATAATGAGCTCTTCATTCATGGAATCCAAAAATGTGCCAGATTCCCCATCTATAGGATAAAATTTGCAATTCAGAGAGAATCACAAAATAAGAGAAGAAGGGAAGGAGCACCCAAGCAAAAGATAAAACCACATCAATTGTTTCTTCCTGATTACCCCCAGTATCACTTGCTGCGTATTTGGAATTTACATAAAATGCCATTTTATTCATTTATCTATTTATTTATTACTTTTCTATTGCCTGATATATATATATACATTTCTTTTAAGTTCAGGTGAGTGAAAGTGGGAAGAAATTGACTCTTTTTAAGCTGATAAAATCTTTAATAAAAATTTTAAAAATCCCAAGCTTTTTGTCCCTTACATCTTATATGTTGCTAAAGCTATAAGGAAATTGCTTAAGTAACCAGAGTTTACAGCATTTTCTCTTTTTTCTCTCAGTGTTTTTCTTCACTGAGATTCTTGTCTGTCTTAATGAACATGGGATGACATTTATTCAATTTTGGACCCATAGTACTATTTGATTTTTCTTTCTTTTCAGATTAAAGATCTGAAGGTTTTTTCTTGCCATAGAGAAGTTCGGTGACTTTTATTTTAGATGTGAGAAAAGAGGAAGTTGGCAAAACCAATAATTTGTCATTTGTAAATGATCCATTAGAGACTATTATATCATGTTACATCTATCTGCACTAGGTAAGTAGCATTCTCACTAATAATGTGGATTATGAAGTAAAATGTTAGAACTTTTTGGTGTTCTCATATATCTGTTATTTATTTCACCAAAACAGAGACACCAGAGACCTGATGGCTCCTCTGTGGCTTCTTGCATCATTCCCCAGCAGCTCATGCTGCCATCCACTGAAAGTGTCTGATGAAATACCAGGACGTCACTGCACATACCTGTAACTAAATCAAAGGGAAATGGGTAGGAATGCCGTCAGATGGAACAGGCTGGATGTGGCAGTGTCTGTACACATTACTAGCTATGGGAGAAATGGAGCTTTATCAATCTTTGCAGCATTTTTTACATCCTTCATTTTGTGTCTTGCCCATGAAGTCTGAGCATGTGATGCTATTAAAAGCTACTGCAGAATCCTTCTTGCTAAATTGATAAAAACTGATAAAAAATATAAGGCTATAATGGGACTGAATACCAAAACTAGCACTACTTAGCAAAGGAAGTTGTCAGATTTCTTAAATGAACTATAGAATAAGCAAAAAAAAAAAAAAAAGCATACCACCAAACTGACTGCCTCTCACTTGATTAATTGTAGTGGCAAGAAGAGCTCAAAATAGCATCATTTGTATTGTCAAGTGATTCCCAGATGAATAACTTTTCTTTCATCTTTATAGCACACTGTCACAATAAACGTCAGGGGATAATGGATGCATCTAGATTTTCAACCAGAAAGACTGCTTGACAGTAGTTTGGGACTGTAAAAAATATGCCACTGAACAGGAATTACAGCAGCAAAAGTGCTTCCCTTTACTTCTGAATTTGGATAATGGTCTACTCCAATATTTGTAGCATTGAGGAATGCTACTTGGCATAGTCTTAAAGCTTTAGAGCATCTTCTGCTGTAAGATTTTGCTTGAAGCTGCTTGAAACATTGTTAAATTATTTTGGCTGTGATTTTCCTGTTAACAGTTCAACCAATCTCAAATTTTAAATATTCAAATCAGGCTTCCTTTTGTCATTTAAAAAAAATACATCCAACATTTTCTTTAACAAGCACTGAAATTCAGTCTGAATTTACTATGGGGATTAGGCCTGTGCTTGTCTGCTGGAGGAGTATGAGGTACTTGGCATGCAGACTGGGACCCTCTCCCTGGAGCAGAGAAGTTCTAGAAGATCAGCGGGGTACCAGACGCATCTGACACAAAGATCACTTCTCCCAGGGTGAGCCAGAGATCCCAACATATGCTGTAAACTCCCTGGCAAAAGCACCCCACCTTCCTGTAACGCTGGGCTGTGGTGGGGGTGAGGATCCCTTGTCACCACTCAGGTACTGCAAGGACTGAGCAATGAATCAACACAGCCCAAACCACGAACAGAAGCCATGAGGCTGGTACTGCTCTGCTGCTGAGTGCAAACCCAGGCCATGTTACAACTTGAAAAAGATGGTCTATTCTCCCCATATGAACAATACCAACATGCTTAAAAAGCACAACCTTGTTCTGTTCCTTTTGTACAGACAAGTGAAGACAGCTTTTAAAGATGAGAGCAAGCACCATATTCCTATGGGCTATTTTTCTATTCAGTAACAGGATGAACTTGTTTTAGGAATGAATCAGGCTCATGAAGTAAATGAAAATTATGTGGTAAGTGAAAATCATGTAGTAAATGAACAGGGGAATTGAAAGACATCAGACAACTGTCTTTCATCAAGTTAAAACATTAGTCTTTATTTCCAGCCATATGTAGTACCAAAATAGCAAAGCTGTGATCTTATTTATGACTCAATATAATATTATAATATTATGTAAATTGAAGCAGCTTGGCCAAAATGAGGACCCACAGTTAATGGTGTGACCCTTCTCTCTCTGTCTGTTTTATACACATCTTTGAGTCACTAAGCCCCATGTCTCACAGGAGAGTTATAGCATAAAATTAGTTCCATTAATTTGAAAGAATTTGAATAAAGAAAGCTTGCTCACCATCTTATTGGTGGAAACCAACAAAGCATTGGGAAGCTGCTCACTATCTGAGCACATTCTCTGCACTGCAAGAGAGGGAGAGCTCCTGTGAATGGCAGATGGTTATGTGGAGACATAATTGAAGTCTTTGACCTAAGGAATGTCAAAAAAGAAATCTGAACTGCAGGTGAATAATCAGTCTCACTTTGGCATGCCCTGTTCCAGAATGCTAGCTCTGGGGCTAGATCATACCAAGGGACATTAGTGTAGGTTTTCATGTTCAAGATGAGTATTAAAAAATAATCATAGGGTAGAAAGAGAAGAATTTCCTCTTTTTACTCACTGCCACCAGTCCTCATTTGTGCCACAGGATTCTTGCCTTGGAACAATAATTTGGAACATTTTTGCAGAAGAGTACCCAAAACCATCATAAGTGAGGTCAACAGCTCACATTTTATATATATGTGCTTAATATCTGTAGCTGCCATTAATTTTAGGAGAAGACAAGAACTGAAACAGGCTATTTTTTCTTTTCTTTAAATGTCAAAATGAGAACTTAGTGCTTAGCTTTAGGAAAATATTTGCAAATGTTGGTGTTAGTATACGATGTGTCAGCCTCCTCACCTGCCAAATGGGGAGGACAGTGCGACATCCCACGCAAACATGCGACGTTACAGACAGACTGAATCCATGACTATTTATGCTCTGAAAAGCTCTAGGAAAGGAGCTCATAGCCTTCCAGAAGCCTTTGAAGAGTTGGAGTTTCTTGTACCAGGGTGAGTAATGACATGAATATCAGAGGCAGAAAGGACTTGGGGCTAAGCTGCTCAAGTGTAAACAAATATTCTGTAAGATGCCATGCCATTAGTTTAAAAAGTCTCAGAGGTACTTGTGACAGAAAATACAGTTGTTCATGAGGCTTAAATCTCTCTCGACTAACTTCAGTAGGCATGAGAATATAAATTTGTTTTGTCCCTGTTTTCCAATTAAAATTCTGTTTATTGATAGTTGAAGGGTGGACTCATGTCTCTTAATTATTGGATTAAAACCAGTAAGTACCTTTTCACCATGGCTGGTTGTGATTGTCAGTGATGAAGACAAATGTAGTTAAATATTTTTGCAAAGATATGGTGCAAAATGTAGTTTCTTTATGGTTCTGTGCAGGGCTTTCCTCTCAAAATAAAGGAAGTAAATCTAACCCAGCCCTCTGTTGAGGACGTCTTTTCTTTGTCTTAACCTTGATAGCTGCATGTTAGCCACTCATGGCGGGTATGAGTTCCCTGCAAGAGAGAGAGCTTTTGGAGAAGTTAGCAAAAACTGGCCTGACTGGATGGCCAGCATCAGACTTTAGCTGAACACATCATGTTAGACAACATGGAAGGCCTGCATACTGGATCTTTATGTGTGGAGAAGAAAACATGACCAAATGCCTTAGGAAAAATATTCATCATTGGAGAATACTCTCCCTTCTTCAGGTCAGGTAAGACAAAACGTGCCCCCCAGCTGATGATACAATTTCTAGATATACCATATGGTTTTCAGGAGGCTTATTTTTTACACTATGATAAACTAAATAATAAATTTAGTATTTCAATATTATGTTGCTTGTGTGAACCTTTCCTGGTAGGAAATTATACAAGTTTCCTTTGAATTATTCTACAGATGCAGTTATATTTTCAAATATGGATTAAAGAAGAAAAATACTTTTTATCACTATAGCCTGTATCTTTTGTATTAGAATCTGGTTCCTTATTCCTCTGTCCTGGTCATTTGATATTAACCATCCTTGTGAAACTTGGGTGTTAGAGTACCATTTAAAATTTTTGTAAGGGTTCAGATTTTCTCAGAAAAGCAGAAGATGGAGAAATTCTTGTCATGGTGTTACTACAACAGGACTATGAGTATTTTCATTTCTTGGTACTCTGCTAAGAATTACCCCTAGCCTTTGGCTGAGCCTAACACAGTAGTAGAAGAATATCTTATAACATCTCAGCTATTAAGTCCAGTTGCTCTTTTAAGAATTAGCTCTTCTTGCTGACAGATGCACTTGTTGCTTAATGAGGCTCCTTCCCTTCTGTGTTTTCCTTCTGTTGTCTTTGTCACTGACAGTACAAACTCAGAGAGAATCCTTAGCTAGCAGAGACGTCTGAGTTTGGCCCATAAGGAACAAGACATAAAAGTCTAATTGACAGCATGCATGCACCACTTCTCTCATCCAGCCCAGTTAGAACTCTGGAGTTTCATGATTTAGCCAGGATTTCATAGACATCAGAGGGAAACAACTCACAGAGGCCTTTCATGCAGCTTCTCTCCCTTTGTTTCTCTCTCTGTGTGCTGTGTGTGCAATACTCACATGGTTGGATATTGGCATCATTGCTCTCCCTTCCCAGCCAGGACAGGGACACCAGACTACCCCCTGGCTCCCATGCCCACAGCGACAAACACTGGCTCCCATTTCAGCTTGCATTTTGCTTTTCAGAAGCCAGATGAAAATGCATCAGCAGAGACCTCTGGAGCAAGCAAACAAAACAGCCAGAGTCCTGCAACTCTCTGCAGGCATCTTCCCCTGTGGAAGGAGAGAAACCAGTGTGAGGAGCCAGGGTCTGAAGGTGAAGGGAGGCTGAGGCTTGGTGGGCTGTAGTCTGTCCCACACACACCAGCAAGTCCGATGCTCACACAGACCCTATCGCCTGACTCCCTTGGAGGAGGATGTCAAGGGGGAGCTTCCCAAGCTGGTCACACATAGATCTTGATTGCCTTGGTGAACAGCACCTATGAAAATCCCTGTGGTCTTAGAGTGCCTGAGGGCTCCATCTGCCCTGTGTGACATCCTCATCCAGTGTGACAGTGTGGCCACCTTGTCTCCTGTGGACATAGGGGACTCTATAAATCAGTGTTGCCAGGGTTACCTAGCACCAAGGGGCCTTTGCACAGAAGAGTGTTTGTCTCCTCTGTTTCTTCATTCAGGCTTGCTCCTTTGTGTCACAGGTGACAAGCTGTTTGTGACAGGAAGATGGAGCACATACACAAGGGAAAGCCCCAGCAACTGAGCAATAAATACTGCTTGCTGTGGTGTTTTTGCCAGCTGTGTGTTGCTCATGCCGCTATGAACAGAGATGCTGAGGCTCAGAGAGCTCTAAATGCAGAAGAAAAAGACAAACAACACAAATGTCTAAAAGCAGCACACTGTGCATGAAAGCTTTTTCTACCGGGGTCCTGATCCTGCTCCAGCACTGCCCCATGCCCAGTCTGCCATGGGCAGGGTATGCCCTGCACTGAAGCTGTTAACATCTATCTTAAAAACCATCATTAAGGAGAGAGGCTCGGAATGTTTTGTAAGTGGTGGGGAAAGGTCTGTGCACAGCAGCCACTGAAGATGATGATATCTGTCTTAAACAAACAACCCAGCGCTAGGAAGGAAAAGGCTCTGAGTGTTTTGCAAATGGTGGTACTGCAATCTGACAGCACAGTCTTATTCTGGAGCTGACACTCAAAGCCTGGATCTTCCTGGGAAAATTAGTTCTCCTTAGACCTGCCAGCATTTCTATCTTCCTGAGGGTTAACAGATTTTTATGGCTGCAGCATCTAAGCTTGCCCCAGCTGATGTGACTGTTGTGCCTTTTCTTTGTGTAATCTTTTTATTCCACAAGCTTTCACAGACATCCCAAATCTTCCTTTAACATTGATCATGAGATAATTGGAAATAAGGAAAATGAGGAATCCAAGACAAAATTATTGAACTGTATTGTGCCACTTCCTCAGCTGTGTCATGTATGCTATAAAAACAGACTGGTTAAGAATGAGCAGGAGTGAACTGGCATTGGGATCAAGGTCAGAAATAATAAAAAGGCTGTAAAAATCTTCTTTTATTTATACACCTCTCTCTTGTGTCCAGGCTTGGATTGGAAGGAAGGACCAGCTGAGTTTTTAAATGCATTTAAAGGATTTCTGTGCCCACTTTTCACTTGTGTCCCTTGTAAATTGGAACCCAGTTCCCCTGTGCAGCTTTGAAATACCCTTGGGTAGATGAACATCCCAAAGTCATTAAAGTAATCAAGAGCCGAACTGGGTACAGAGCTGAGGGCCAGGCTGTGATACACCAAGTTCATGCCCAACAGAGTGTCTTGTGCCAGACTGCCCCAGATGAGCACTGGATACACACATCTGGGTAAAACCTGATGTCAGGGGCAACAGGAGGAAAAAACTTTCTCATTTTGTTGTTTCTAAAGTCAACAACCATATTATCCAAGCACAAACAGCACACTGGAGGGCAGGGCATGCAGTGTAACCACCTCTCAAAAAGGGAAATGGAACTCTGAAGAAAAATCTCTTGGCACTGTTGAGGAGCTGCAGCCTGACAGGCACTTCCCCCTGCAGTTTTGCCAAGGCTGGGCCAAAGGCATTGCTTCACATGATAAGAACAATAAGCAACAGCAGCCTCAAAAACAGAGATAAGAACAAAATCCTCACAACTGCAAAATGGAGCTTGTGGTGGGAAATGAATCTTTAGGAAACTCAAAAGTTAACAGCACAGGTGCTCAGCCAGCTTCTCAAGGAAAATGACATAATTCAGGACTTAACGCTGATTCACACACATTGAGGATCTCAGCACTTACAGGCTCCAGTTTCTAAATTAGCATCACACAGATGCACATGAAAATCCTGGCACAGTTAATAACCTGGCTAAGTATTCTAAGCATTATTTTTAAGCAGAAAAGAAAAAAAAAATCAATCCAACTCACCCCACCCAAAAAAAACCTCAGCAAAAAATCTGAATAATTACCAAGGTGCCTGCCAAATTAAAATACAGTTTAATTGTTCTGTGTAAGCCTTCAAACAAAACATGGATAACACATCCCAGGAAAACACACTCATTTTTGCTTCCTTCCCCAAATAAAAAGACATCGATTTGTCAGTGCAGTTTCAAGTCTAAAAGACATATTAAAAAACTCCTATACCATACATTTTTGGAAAACGTTGCTCAGATTCAGCTTCCATGAGAGACATCGCTCCCAGTGGTGGTATTTAAGCATTTTGCCTTGATAATTTTGCAGTTTGTCTGTTTTAGTGTTACCTAACAAGAGTAGCTAAAGAATGAAGGGCCAACTCCTTACGTCTGTTGACACGCAAATCACAGGAGCTGTCGGGACTGTGTCCAAAGCCATAAGGGATACACTGCTGGCTCCACAGCACAGTCCTGCCTGTCCTTCTTGCAAGAGGGATGGAGGAAAGTTGTTGTCTTTCTTTTGCTCCTTCTCTTTCCCTGTGTCACTGAGAGCAGTGAAGGGCACAGCAAGGCCTGGGTGCCACTCAGACCTCTGAGCACCAGCAGCTCAGGGAGCGCCAGCGAAGTTCTCACCCCGCACCTGCTCGGGGCAGTGCCTGCACCACCGACGTTTGGCAGCGTGGGCTGCTGGGCACTCTGGAAAGCGATGGCTCGTCACACCCTGGGTTATGTAGGACTGACAGGTCTGTGACTGGGGGACACCTCACCATGGGCTGTTGGAGGGCAGCTAGGGAAACAGCTCCTTGTAAACTATTGACTTGTTTCGAGGCATTCCACAGCACTGAAATCGCCCACCTCTAGGTGATGCTTGCATGGAAAATACACTCTTGGTGCATTGCAAAGACACTCTGTGTTAGGAAAACAGGGAACTGACCAGACCCGCCTGCCCTGAGCCAGTCCTCCAGGCACACTATCTTTCCAGGAGGGAGGTCTTGCAGATCTGTTCCTGGTTCAGCCTCAGAGCAGCACAGGGAGGTAGGAGTCCCACACACCATACCGTGGAGTAGGTGGGGGAATGGATCTCATGCCACCTACACATTGCACGGTGTGCAATAAATAAAGTGGGTGGATTAAATGTCATAGATACATACCACTCCTAAAGTCTTATCTGTCTCCACTGGTATCTGTGCCAGCTGCTTCTCCACCTACTTAGAGGCCTTTTGGTTATGGAAACCCACAAGTCACAACGATATTTTACTTCTGTAGAGATACATTGCTTACGCCCACCATGAAACCAAGTAGAAAACAAATGCTCTTACTTGGTACCAAAGAGTGACCTGCTCTCTCAGGGGAGCAGTCCCATTTTGTGTGATTTACTGAGATCTAGAAGTTGAATTAGCAAAAGTAAAGAATAGCTTTTTTTTTAGTAGGATACAATTTACCTGTAGCACTGGAAATGGCAACCAGTCACTCCTGCTCTCTTTTACCATCTCTGCTTGGGAGCTTGCAGGATCTGCCAAAATGAGAGTCCAGGTCCAGATATGGGACTTATGGTAGTACCATGCACTTGGCTGCATGGCATTCCTTATCTTCTTTTTTGCTAATATCCCTGTTGGGAATCTTACAGAGATAAAAATAGGCTACAGTGTCTGCTTCTCCTTCTCCAGTGATTTGCAGACAGATAGTTGCCAAGTGTCTAGTGACTCATTTATTTGGAAAAAAAATGACCACAACAATGCAATCTGCAAACCCACACTTTTCCCACTCCCATATAAGAAGCATTTTTAACCACTCAGATGTTGTGTAGAACAGATATTAGCAACCTGCTCCCTTGTTTTTGTCTAAAGAGTGATGAATACAAGACCAGGGACCAAATTGCAACTGCCTTTTTATTTTGGTAGCCACTTACTCCATGCAAGGTGTATCTAACACAGTCTGCAGACCCAAATTATTGAGCAGAGCTTGGGTGAAGAGGAATGGGATGGGCTGGTGGAGCTGCCAACACTCTGTCCTTGACAGAAGGATGGAGACTAAATATCAAGAGTGCTTTCACCCACTTACCCAGCGAAAAGTTGCTTTAGATATTTTTTTCAGCAGCTTGTGCAACATTGCACTGGGTGCTCTGGAGGGGAGTAAGTGCTGTGTTTCTCTGAGGATGTTTTTGTGATTAAATGCACTTGGTCAGCAGAACTTTTGCTAAGACATAGACAGAATAGATTTTGAAAACAAAAATAAAAGGAGATAAGAAAAGAAAAACCTCTATGAAGAAAGAGACCAAACTTTTGGCACTTACCGCTGAATGCAATGTCACTGTCTGTACTCCTGCACTGCAGTAGTTGTAGGTGGACTGACTCCTCAGACATGGGCTCTTACAAGGCCAGATCCAAACAAAGGAGCCACAAGCCTATTCACAAGTGTAAAGAGAAAAAGTTCTAGATTTTCTATGTTTAGTGCCACTTGTTTCTGCAAATCCCAGCAGCACACCAAGAAAGCATCTTGCTGAGGCACAGAACAGTTTAGGAGTCACCAAAAAGCCACAGTGTTTGTGAGTTGCAGAGCAGGAGTCCCAATACTTTGCTGTATACAGAAGCAATAAAGGTGGGACACAAAATGTCAGGGTGGATCAATGCCTAATATTTATAGCTGTCAAGAAAGCATATTGCAGTTTCCCTGATGGGAGAAGCAGACATATCAAAGACAATTTTCAGAGAAGGGCTGGTGTTTTCCCATGTCCTTGGGAAGCAAAATTTCATGTCATTTCCCATTGAATTCTCTTCTACAACTTGTCTGCCTGAATGCATAGTTAGAGTGCTTCTGAATTTTATTAGGAAGCCAAAAACCTGGGATTTTTATCTAAGCAAAAATCCTCCAACCCTCCGCCATCTTCACGACACAATTTAATCAATACCTATCTCCATTTAAATATCCCACCATCTCTTATTCATGATGCTGAAAAGCCCTGGAACAATGAATGACTATTAAATACATGAGTATCTTCTACTCAAGAAACAAAAAATTAAAAATTTTGGCACTCTATTTTTAAATAATAAATAGAAAATATTTATTTTACAGCATTTTCAAGATCATTTTGACAAAAAGGCTGTTTTCATCAAGCATTTCACAGGCCAAAAGAAAGAACTTCTACAGAAAGCTTTGTAGCTCATACAGCTGCATACACAAGGTGAGTTCTTGCTCTTTAGATATATTTACGTATGTGTATGTTTCCAGTTTTAACAATTACAAACTAAAAGCTAATATACTGAATTTCAAGAAAACTCCTACTCATGATATAATTACATTGCAGTAATAAAATCAGTGCTTAATATGTTCAAACCAGACAGATATGAAAACAGTATAGTACCTTGCCACATTGCTGTCTCCTTGTCTATACAAATCTGTTATATTTCTTTTTTCTTATCTCTCTCAGATCTTCAAAGACTGGCTTCTTAGTATCAACTCTGTGCTACTGAGAACACATGTTTTTGGAAACAGCAGAGCAGATCTTATACTACAGTTATTAGAAGATAGAATTCGTTGCCAGTGCAGTGATCAGCAAAGAAGATACAGCATTTTTCTCACGGCTTTAAGAAGTAATCAGCATTTTAAATAAAAGAAACAGCAACATAAAATATTCCCCTAAAAGCCCCAAGCAGAACAAAAAATCAACCAACTAACCCTCAGGTGTCTTCAATTCATTATAGAGACATTAATATACTGACTGTCTTTGGGCAAAGTCATTTCATGCTTTCCACATCAGGATGATGATAGCAGTTGGCCACAAGTAATGTGGAAGGAGCAAACATTGTGAAAAGAGGGTGAGAAAAAAAGGCTTTCTCTGGTTTTGAGTATGAGCCAAACCAATAGTGCATAATTAGAGAAAAACTATGAGATTTGGATCTTCAGAGAAGAATTGTAATGAGCAGGACTTCTTAAAATTCAAGTGGAAAGAAAGAAAAATACTAGAATTATGATTAATTCAGAAAAACTGTGCTAGGATATTCAAAAGAAACATGGTAAAAATCAGGGTTGGCAACTATATTAACAGGAAGAGATTCCTTTAAAATATTTTTTGAAATACACTGTGGAACCGTGGGACACATCCTCATCCTCAGCTGAATTCAGCAGCACAAGCAAAGATCATAGCAGCTAAAATTCTGACCTGTGTATGTATAATAAGCACATTTATAAATTATAACCATCATGATAATGAAGTTCAGGCCACAGCAATTAGACCTGGACTTTTTTCATGCCAGTCATTAGGGAGCTTTAGATAAGGCCCATCTCTAGGAAACACGTGAAAGATAGAGGAGGAGGAGAAATAAATGACAGAACTACAACCACCTGGATGTGACCTTTAAGATGCTATGTTGTATATTGAATGCAAGAAGTAAAGAAAGAACATGCAACTAAATGTCATAAAAGGTTTAAAAGAACTGTTGATAGACAAACCTGGGAATTTATCCACACATTAAGCACTGATGAAATTTCCTGTCCTGACATGATTTTATTTTAAATTATCTGAAGCAGTGAAATAGTTGAATTACGTTCCTTGTCTCTCACCTGCAAGATTTCTAAAACGGACTTTTTTTTTCTTTTTTTTCTTTTTTTCTTTTTTTTTTTTTTTTGTTAACCGCACTTGCTGCAAAACATGTAAAATAACAAGTTCTCAATGCACTGGTTATTAATATCATATGTCTACTTCATAAAACATCTGCAAAACAAAGCATCCTGTTATAAGGGTAATGACTGTCTCAGCTCGTATATGAAAAAAAGGATGTTTTAGCACAGCATACAAACGTTCAAAGATCTATCGAATATTTGTAACAACGCGATATAAAAACATGATTTAAACATAAAAATATTCATAGTATATAAGACAATCTTCCAGTGGTAGTTATTGGACATTACTCTTCACACATACTGTACCCACGCATACAAATACACAAACGTTCGCTCACTCTCTTGCATGGAGTAGTAACCCCCAGTGTGGAATTGCCTTTCTTCCAGACTAACAGTTGTTGCTCTAAGTAAACAGCTATTTCTCAACACATTGGATTCCAAAGTAACACAAAGGAATGATTCAATGGCATGGCAAAATATGTTGTTTTATGAAAAGATAGTCAATAAATATTGTTCTGCTACAGGAAATGTTGTGTAACAGTTTAGCCACATGGTTTGCAACCTTGTACAAAAGGGCAGTTTTTCTTAGTCCTTATCATATTACAAGTACTATGGCAAGGCTTTGTTTACAAACCTCTCGAGTCTTAACTTGATCGTATTTCTTGCACTGTTCACAATCAGCATTTAAAGAAGCCCAAATCCCCTCCAAAAAGCAGCCTAGTATGAAGAACAAATTGTTCAGATAGGAGTCAGTAAGAGCCATGTGCTTTCACATCATCTCCTCTCCCCAAAACAAAGGTCCACAGTTACCGCCACCTGTAGAAACCAGGAACAAAATATTTATGCATATATGTCCCATATAGCAGTAGCTTTGTTCCCCTGCACCACACTCTGCCCTTCCAGCTCCTGTTACTCCCGTAGCAGACAGCCAGCAGTCATGAGGTGTGCTAATGACTTCTCCAGGTCACACTTCCCAGGGTCCTTTTCAAGCATTGCCAAGAGAGGGTGAGACTAAGTGTGATTATTTTTTTTTTTTCCTGCATTTTTTTTCTTTTTTTTTTTTTTTTTTCTTTTTTTTGCTATAGAAGTTGCTCCTTTAGTTTGTGCTTTGTTATGGTTTCCTAACATTTTCCCAAAGTACAGTATTTTTATTTTTAACAGATAGAGAATCTTGAGCCCTCAGAATAGATATTTTTTTTATTTTCTTTTTGTTTCATTTTAGTTATTTAAGTGCAGGATGAAATTTTTGCCCTGTCATTTGTCACTTTGTTCTCTGCTCTCTCTCCCATAGCCCTGGGAGACTTTGTCTCAGCAAGTCCTCCCAGGGGGCAGCTGCCAAAGTCCTTCCCATCTTGTCTGTTGCAGCATCTACAGGGTGGACGAGCTTTGCTTATAATCCCTCAGGATGACAGAGGCATAGGTCACATCTGGGGGTGTGCAGAGCACCGACTCCGACACAGGGGAGCTGGGCACGGAGCTGCCCGAAGCCACCGAATCCCGGAAAGGGGACGGGGGCGTCAGAGCCGGAGAGTCTTCTAGAGTCAGTTTGCTGGTTGCCGGCTCCTCGTCCTCCTCCTCTGTGCTCTTTTCATACACATATCCCTGAATAAGCTTCACCTTCTCACTCTCTGCTTCCTCAGCCGGGGGAGACAGGGGCTCCTCGCTGAAGGCAGCCACCTGGAAAGGCTGCAGGGGCGGCTGCTGCGGTGGCAGGGGTGGGCAGGAGGGCCGCACACCATTCCCTGGGCCGGGAGTGGGAAGGACAGCGCTGAAGTCGGGGATGCCGGTGGCAAACTTGTTGACCACTCCTTGCAGCTGGTCCATGAGAGTCTGTGGCTGCAGGGGCAGGGTCTTGGGGGACTGCTCAGGCAAGAAGAGTTGGGTTTCCTCCGTCGTGGCCTGCAGCGGGGGGGTTGTTGCCACCCGCCTGTGCACCACCATGGAAGGACTGCTGGACTGGTTGAGGTGAACGGGCTCTCTGACTTCTTCCTCCACCACATTGTACAGAGTCTTACTGCTGATGTCGGTAAAAGTCAGACTTTGGCCGTGGTAGTCTTTAGTGAGGGGTTTGATCACCGCTGTCTGATTGCACCCTGTCTCCTGGTTCTTCACATGCACTGAGAGTCTGTGCCACGTATGTTCCCCCTTTGGATCTTGTCTTCCACCTGGTTCAGACCATGACACAGACTTTCCATTAGAACTATGAATAAAATAAAGATGGTTTATTTGCATTTACATTACAAAGACACAGGCAGTATAACAAACAAGCTTACAAAAATACTAATTGCTTTGCCTCATTAGTAAGCCTCCCCCCTCCAGTTTTTCATGTCCTCCCAGAAATACTACGTGACAAAACAACACTATGATTTTCATCCAAAAGTGATGTTGGTTATCCATCCTACGGCCAACCTGGAAAGGCTAGCCTGCGGGAAGGGCTCTGGGAGAGCCATCTGTGGCTTGAGGACTTCAGCTGTCATTTGGTATCTAGGTTTGCTCATGATTTTGCAGGGGGGGAAGAAAAAACACAGGAAAAAGTTACAGGAAAAGCTTTAATTTAGCCTGATTTTCAGCTTATAGGAAATATTTTCAAGCTGTTGGAAGAAAAAGAACCCACAGTCATAGCCTTTGGCAAACTGGTTAGAGAGATAAATTGTTGCTAACTCCTCTTTTCCCTTTTATTCCCTCTCTCCCTTAGATTAGCTAACACAGAAATTAAGGACTCCCAGGGCCTTTCTCAGGTAGGAGGTAAATGCACTTCTTCCCAGGTGACTGTTATTTACAAACCAGGCTAAAATTCTGGGACCAAAAACAGTTGGTTTGTGTGGGAGGAGGAACAAGCAGCAGCATGACTATGGTGAGTCAAACTTTCTGACTCCTCATATGGGCTGAGTCCCATGAAAATGCTGGGCAGTTTGGCCGAGTGAGGATCTGAGGGTCATGTCTGACTCTGAGGAACTGTAGGTTTTTTCATTTCCCTGTTCCCTTGAAGAGAGCAGCACTCAAAGCTGAGTGGCAGCTTGGGAGCAGCTGGTGGGACAGGGAGCTGAGCAGTGCTTTGAGGACCAAGCAACTGTTTAATTGCAGGTTGGGCAGTAGAGATGGTTCACAAATTATGAAATACATCATCTGGGTGGAAACCAGAGACAGAGAGAAATTCTGAGATGAATTATTTAAAGCAACCTTATCTCAGGGTTTCATCCCTCAGGGACCAGAAGCAAACAAAGAATTACAGACCCTGAGATTGCCATGCAGATGGGAGACAAAGTGAGCGGGAGGCTGGCACAGCAGCCTCACCTCCTGCTACTGCACACACCAGAGGAGAGTGCTTCCCCTACAGTATTGCGGTATTGTTGTAAGCATTTTGCTTTCCTTGCTCAGATTCTCATGGTTCTCTTTTTTTAAGGAGTAAATAATTGCCACTTGAATTTTATTTTAAAAAAATCCCATATTGACTGACTTTGTCATAGCTGGGAGAGACTAGTACAACACATATAGTGTTGTGAATCTGTCAAAACAGAAAAGGAATATATACATGACAATGTGTCATTTTTCTGTTGAGCAGGAAGTACTCCTGGAGAAAAAAAAAAAGGATTTTAGGTGGATTCAAGCTGGGAAGCTCATCTCCAACTCCAGGCTCCAAATGCTGGACCTGTGACTCACCACCCCTGTGGGAACTGGGGCACATGAAAGGGCCAATCTAAAATATTCAAAACTCCTGAAGGAATGTAGTTGGTAGGACCTGGAGATGTTTTGATTTAGAGCTGTAACCTAAGAAATAAAGCTGTGTTCTCAGCTGAAGAAGGAAAACTCTATATTATATTATCGTGATCAATGAAAAGATAAGAATGAATGTTTATAAGCATCCCTGTTTTGATCAGATGAGCTATGGTATGACTTTTTTTTTTTTTTGTAAGTGCTATAAAGATAAGCAAATGAGTGTAACTCTTGGGTGTGAAAGATTTTTAAAGTAATGTTTAACATGCCAAGAACTGTAAACTCTTCATACAGAAACACATTTGGTCTACTTTAACTTCAAAACAAGTCTCTTCTTGTAGAGAGGAAAATAAGTCAAGTGCTCTTGTATTTTGCTGATGCTGTAGCTTACAAACACTGCAAAGGGCTTTTTTTAAAAAAAAATATGATGATTATCTGCTGCCTTTTATGCTAAGTCCACTTCTGCATCATTTATTTATTCATATCTAGTTCTGGTGCATCTCATCACTTTTAAATCCCTCCTCACACCATCTGTTTTTTTCTCTATCTCATTTTATTTCCAAGATTTTGTATTTTACATCAAAGGCAAGCACAGCTATTTTAAGGAACTCACTACCTCTGTCTTCAAGGCTTGCTCCTATTTAGTTCATTTCACTCTCCCTTGCTCTCAAATTCTGCTCTTACTTCTTTCTTCTGTAGCACTCTCCACAGTCTCAAGTCCATGGCCGTGCTTAAACTGTGCTAGGACTGCAATGTCCAAGTGTGAGCAAATCATTTCATCAGGATTTGTCTGGTAGCAACTTGCTCCACAGGGAGAGCTGATGCTGCTGACACACCTTGCCTCTGCTTGCCAGACCTCACTGATTATGGTTCCAGTGGCCTCAGGACAAAGAGTGTTAGGGCTACAGTGGCTCTCTGTGGGATCCATTTGGCAAGATCCATGGATTAGTGCCCTCAGATTATTGTTCCAGCTCTTTCCCTCTACTTGCTCTTCTTGCTATGTCCAAGCACTGCTAGCCTGCTAATGAGTCACTTTTTGTGATGGAGTCCCAAGACTGCCATAGAAATACCTGGGCTCTGTCTTTCTGGATGGCTGGTAGGGGATCAAACCGAGTTTGACACATTCAGGCAGAATTCATCATTAATATGCACTTATTATGCTGGAACTAAGAGCAGCTATCTTGATTATCAGTAATTGACATTTAGAAAAAAAGCAAAGATGGGTCTGCAAAAGCTCAGACCTGAACTGCAGCTCAGTGAGAGAAGGAATCGTCTCATTTGTGCAAAGCAATGATGACAATACTAACTGTGTGGTCACCATTTGCTAAGTGATTGCCATCTCCTCTTTTGAAGGGAACATCCATTGGAGAAGGTCAAAATCAAAATAATCTGCCTGGGATAATGGGAGAAGGGATGGTTTTCCACACAAAGGCAAGAGAAGGTACCAAGCCAGATCACAGTTGAGATATTGAAAACGTGATGTTCAACTGCAGAGTGGTGAGATGGCACTAAGCGGTGGTTTCTTCATTTTATCAAGAGGATGATTACCCAGTTCATGTCCACCATGTATTTATTCATCTTTCCTAACTCTGTCCTTTCTCCTGTCAATTTCTCCTAGGATTTAGACTTCCCACTTTCTGCATAGAGGTGAACTTCTTGGACTCTCAAAGGATCTTAAGGTTTGTACTTCTGTAGATGCAGTGTAACACTCCATACTATTTCTCCAAATCCCCCCATCTAGGCTACATGTTGAGGCAGATTCCTGGATAGCCTATCAGCACATAGTGTGGGTTTACTTTTGCTTATAGGCAAGAACATACTTTGAATTTAGATGCTTTTTCTCAATTTTCACCACAGCTTTATCTATGTGTTTTGTATTTTGGGGGAAATAGAAGTAAATATATATTTTTGTGTAAGTTTTTATTATGTTCATCAGCAAAGCTGCTGCTATTTTTGGTAATTCAGAATTTTGCTTCTAATACATGCATTGATCTTTGTAACATACTCTCTGCATAACTCTGGGGAACTATCAGCTTTCTTTCTTTCTTTGTTACAGGCACTAAACAAGATGGAAGACAACTTCAGATCCTAATAGTTACTTGCTGAAATTTTTTAAAAGTACTGATGCACCTAAGTCTGAGACTATGGTTCAAAATACCCAGTTCAAAATGGTTCAAAATGTCTTGGCATTAGCAAATGCCAACAATAGGACATGCCTATAACTTGTTAGACAGCTCAGTGTTCATTGCTAAGTATCTCCAGATGCCCAAAATCTGGCCTCTCCGTGTGACCAGGAGTTCCCTAGACCTAAGTCCAGTTTCAGGCCAAGAACAGAGTCCTGCTCTTGCCAGTTCCTGGAGGATTTGACCTTGCTGGCTTCCTTGGAGCAGTGTCAAGTCTGAGTGCTCCACAACAGCTGGTTCCTCTCCATACTGCAGGATTCTGAAAATGCCTTACTTTAGATGTTGGATAGGAAAGGTTTTTCTACATCTCAGAGGCTGAATGCTTATGAGCTGAAAAATTATTGTACCTTTGGCCTAAGGTAAGTTAGTCTGTGCAACGCTCTGATCCTTTCACCAGCAAGGTTATAATCTGAGATCCAGAGCATAGTGAATAGACACCTTTGAGTCCTGTGTACCTGAAAATTTGTCTTCAATTCTTTTTTTTGCCTTGAACATTTTATGAATAACAATTCCAAATTGATAACACATGAAACAGTTAAGCAGAGAGGTATGTGTTCTGATGAGGTACCTCCAGGAACCCACAGGCTGGAAAATGGCTTCAAATGCAGTCAGGCAAAATGCTTGAGAAAGAGCCCTTTCTGTTAAAACAAGGAGGGACATTCCTTGATACGTTAAGAGTTCATCCCTTGTTTTGCCCTTTCAGGATGCCATAGTGGTGGTCTGCTATCTTTTCCAAGTGGACATAAGCTGAGAACTATCTTAAGCTTGCTGAGATGAGGGATACAGTCATTGAGCTTGGTGGTGTTGGACAAGACACATATATTTAATATATGAGGTGGTTTGGGGTTTTTTAAGCAACAATGGCAATTAACCAGAGGAAGAGGTTATAGGAGAAATAATAAATATTACCTGTCTTTCACTGGCCAGCCCAATTCCCAACCTTCCTGTAGTTACTGTAGTAACTAAAATGCCACAGCCAGTAGGAAGCGCTAGGATAACCTGGCAGTCCCTTCTATGATGATAAAATTTTAGGAATGAGCATAAAATGCAAACTTAGAAGCCTGTCACCCTTGTCAGGCAAAATTAAGTCTGAAACAAACCCTGAACTGTCATACCAGCAACCAGAGGTCAGTGTTTGGTACAGCCCAGTCACCAAATGCTGCTCCTCTCTTCAGAGAGCCTAGTTACAGCCACAGACAGCTGGCTCCAGAGTGCAGCACATGCAGAGGTGCTCCTGAGCACCAATGCAGAGGTGACCAGCCTTTGGAGGCAGTGGGGCGCAGAGCAAAACAAAATGCTCTGTTCAAAAGCTGTGCACTGGAAGAAACTTTTCTCATCCCCACACAGCACTTGCTGATGGATGCCATCCTAAGGAAGCCAGTGGAGGAATTTCAGCCCTGCCCACAGAGAGGCAGTCATCAAACTACAGACTTTCTCCAACCCTGCAGTCGTGTAAGTGGTAATGAGCCTGACTAAAGCTCTGTCCCGCTGCTGCCTCACAGTTCCCAGGGCCAAAGCTAACAAGCCTAAAATTTAAGGCTAATACCTGCACTGTAGCTCACTGCAGGTGCTTTGTTGGTATCCCCAAGGTCTCTTCCATTATTGTCTCCATTTCAGTAAGGCCACTGGGGCATGAAATTTGATTAAGGGAGTGAGAGATTTTAGTGCAGGGTAGTGATATCTCCCTGCACTGAGCAGCCGCTCCTCTCAGAGCTGCCACAGCCAGTCCTGGTGCTCATTAGCAGAGAAAGCCATGCTGGTCTGCATGTTCCTGCAAGCCTAACTTCTAGAATACTGGTTCTAGGGACTCATCTCTTAAACCTGGGTTGGTAAAACTTCTCTATACTCTCTCATGAGTGAGGGAGCCATCATTGACCACAGTCCGTATTTGGTGTATGCTCAGGATTTTTGCCTCATATAATCACCTAAATGAAAAAAAAGAATTACAAACCAACTTCAGCTTTAGCTCATTTAGACTATAATCTCTCTCTTGATGACAAGAAGAGCTTAAAACTGTTCTCACAGTATGGCTCCAATGCTTTTGTTTACTGCTGTATAATTAGGGCAACGTTTAACCTCCCACTTGTGTTTCTGGAAATTTAAGCTACTTAACTAACTTTTTCTTGTTGCTTTCCTCCCCCTCCCACTCCCCTCCCCCCCCCCCACTCTTTTTTTTTTTTTTTTTTTTTTTTCCCCCCCCCCCCCCCCCCCCCCCCCCCCCTTTTTTTTTTTTTTTTTTTTTTCTGGACAAAATTGCCTTGGGCATTGGACACAAGATTCTGTGTAAATTAGAGCACTGCTTTAAATGTATGATGAAATACATACATAAAATATAGGAAAACATAATGTTGTCACACTGTCTTGCCAGGGCACAACCTGATGATATTTAGAAGTGGTGTGAGTGAGCTCAAGTCCAGAGCTGCTTTTCCAACTCTCTGTCTAGCCTCTGGTTTATGTAAAATAAATGTAACATATTAATTTCCTTCATAAGTTTCTCTAATGAGAAGTTAAGTATTGCTTCATCTGAGTTGCACATAGGTTTTCTAATATATATTGACTGTATTGATAACTGGGGAATTTTTCTCTCTTTCAAGTGGAAATCTTTATATTATGCAGTCTGCAATGTGGATGCAGTAGCTACGCCTAGGTTGAATACCCTGTGATGAGATCCTGGTTTCCATCCACAGGTTGGGATCACACCCTTAGGCAGGATCAGAGGTTGGCAGCCCCCCTCACCTCCCTGCTCTGGTCACCCAGATGGGGAAAGCCAGAACCAGGACTGGAGCCCCCCACTTTACGTTTGTGTTACAAAAGAAGTGGATTGCTTCTAGGCTCATACCTGGCCCTGGGGGTAGGGAATTATTTCCAAATCCAACAGCTCAGATATAGCCAAATATCCCCAAATAAGTAGATGTATTCACTTTGAGACTTAATAATTTTTTATGTTCATAAGTGCTTTTGTACAGATGTGAATTTGGGGGGAGTGGGGGGTGGTGAAAGAAGTGGTCAGTGCATTGCTTCAGTGTAGTTGAAGTCCCACAACTCAAATATCTATCACAGATCTAACCTACCCAGCTCAACAGAGGTGTGAGAATATTACACTGATAATGTTTATGAAGGTCTGACTACTAATTATAATTACTACTAGAAATTTGCAGTCTCATCTGAAATGCAGAAGCTGTGTCACTTTTCAGTCATCCAATATTAGTGAAAAAATTTGCTTCACCTGTGTGTTCATTAGGTGTTTTGAAAAAAGATTATCAAATAACGATTGAAGTATTGCTTTGAGAAAACAATCTAATAGATAATACAAAGTTCAGGATAACAAACAATTTGTCAGAAACAGCAAGAAAATTCATCCAGTGTTCAAGAAATGAAGATGAGAAACCTGCAAATCAAAGTGAAATTAAAAAGTGCTCTTAGTAGTGAATAGCTTTTGAATCTGTTTATTTTATTCTTATTAATAAGTAAAACCCACTGAATATTCAGAATGAATTCATCATACTGAATAATTTCTATAAATTTTTTGAGGATAATAAAGTCAATGTTTGGGAAATCATAGTGTAAATCATAATAGGTCTTCTATTATCAAAGGAGAAGCACATTTCTGTTATCAGAAGGTGTGTTTCATGCTCCAAATTCAAATAAATGCATATGATAGTGCAGCCAATGCCAATGCCTGAGCTGAAGCATGTATTCTGACAGGCTCAGAAGGGAGCACAGTTGATAGAACCTGAAAACTGGAAAGTACAATGTTTTGAGCAAAGGAACCTGAAAAGCTTAGGAACATACAAAGAAAATGCTAGAATAAAATTCATTTACAAGAAGTGTAAGTGGGTGCAACTAAGGCAAAATAGTTTTGTAGGGCTGGGAGCCTGTGAAGATCAACAACCTTCAAAAAACATTACATCAAAAGAAATGCCATGGAGCTGCTGTTGAATAAGAAACACTAATTAATGAACTTTGAATGGAGTAAAACCACAAAAATTGCCCATGAATTCTGTATTCCCCACTCAAAAGCACCACACCATGGTGCAGAGATCAGGAGGTCTTTCCTATGAATGCAGTTTAATAGTAATTAAGACAGTTGGAGGTTTTTCCTTGCTTTCTGTAATCCTCTGTGGTTCTGAGGGAAAATCATGCCACCATGTTTTTTACCAAAAAGATATTGACAAGCTGAAAGCTGTATAGTGAGCAGCAATTAAAAAAAAACACTGGGGACATAGGGCAGAGTGCACGAGATAAAACTAAAATATCCAAATATACTCTGTTTCTTTTCAAGCATCTCGAAGGCATTAACACCAAGGCTGAAAGATATTTCACATGGCATAGAGATGTCCAACTGAGACCCCTAAATGGAGCTACAAAAGGGCCAAATTATACTGCACACCCAGAATATTTCCTACTTAATAGCTGCATTAGAGAAGGAGTAATTCTTAATGAACAGAACAGCCTGTTGCCCTGGATATTTCCTGCCAAAAAGTGTACAACCCTTGCAGGGGTAGCAGTTCTATGAGGTCCTTCTTCCACAATAACTTGTCAGATTATCTGGTATACTTGAGAATAAAATAAATTCCCAACAGTTTAGACGAGGCTTAAAGAGCCATCAGACTTGCCTTAGCATGCCAGCATTTTGAGTGCTTAACCCTGTGGCAAGCTTAGGCAGGTTGCCACAGGAGGCTTAGTCATGAGGCTTCTTGTTTGTAACGTACAGCTCTCCCTAACACGCTGCAGTAGATAGAGCAGCCTGTAAAGCCTGTGGGTTTTTTGGGTGTATCCGAAAGTTTCCATGGTAACAAATGTGCAGCTTCAGAAGAAAAGAGCCTTGAAGAGCATCTGAGCTGATGCTTCTGGCTTTTTTTTTAATACGATAATCAAATTTTATGATTCCATATTTTGATGATTCTGCATTTCTAACCATCTCCAGCACTGCATGGAGAATGGAGATGAACATTAGTGAAAAAAAAAAAAAATGATGCTAAGTATTATATGAAACACAAGACAGTTTCAGGGATCTGCATCTACTTGCTTGTAGGTGGGAGCCGAGGAAAGTCATAGCACTCGTGGTGATTTCTTGTTGAGGTGGTGAAGCAGGGCGTCCTAAGGAAAATCTAGACTTACAAACTGCTAGAGTTTTGGTGAATGAGACTGAGGCTTGAGACCAGGTGATGGTGATCGGCTGCTGGTGGTACGATGGACAATTGTCTACTGCTCAAACTGGACTGTGGCCACAGGGAGCTCAGGTTGCTGATGGAGGACGTGCCCTTCCCTGAGCCACAGTGCAACACTACCAGACCTCTGAACACATCAGCCCTGGCTGGAAGGAGAGGGAAGCCTGAGGGGCATCATGCTCAGGAGGTGATCTGAAAAACTCCCCTGCTTCTTGAAGCTGTTCTAATGTGGGCAGCTACCACAAGCATTTGCAGACTTGTTGACAGGTTGAAGTCCCACTAGAGGTGTTTCTCAGGAGCTTATGTGAATAAGGATTTTTTTTTTTTCCAAACTGAAAAAAAAAAATATACCAGCCATGGTCATGCAAAAAGCAGGAGGTTCAGCTTTCCCTGTGCTCAGGAGTTTCACAGCTTGTGCCTATACTTTTTTGAATAGAATCTGTTGTTGTATTTGCTTTTGTCTCCTAACAGTATGCCTGTGTTGGACTTTCATTTGAATTTCCAGACAGACAATTGGTAATCTGTACCCTGAGAATCTGCAGCACTTGTTCCAGTTCAGAAAAGAGGGGTGTATTGTTCTGACTAGAAGATAGTAACAAATACAAATACTGCTCCTTACACTGCCTGTGTACAGTTTGCCTTTCAGGGTGCCAAATCTGGTTGCTGCACAAGCCCTGTAGAGCTATCACGACTGCTCCAAATATATGATGTGTTTTGTGGATTTCTTCTGATCTGCAAATAGGAGGGGTAGGTTGGATTGAATTAATATTGTTGCTACATGCCCAAAAATTGCACAGACTCTCAGAGACATACACAGAGGTAGAATGCTTTGCACTGCTCAGAGCAGTACAACAGCATCTCTGGTTTCAGCAAGCAGCACTGGCCAAAATGCTGTGTCAGTGGATCACAGACATTTTTCCACCGAGTCACTGCACAATCTTCCCTGAGGCAGGGAGCAGGACCATTTCACATCTGCTGCTTATCAGATGGAAATGAGCACAGATCTGGAAGAAATGAGGTGAAGCCTTTCTCTTTTTTGCAACAGCTTGCTTGTTTTCTCCACCGTGTTTGTGTTTGCTCAGAGAGGGCAGTGTTTGCGCTTCTTGCTTCTGAAGAGCTGAACTTTGCTATGGTTTGCTGAATGCAGAACTATGCAGAATCTGAACATCTTTCAGAAATTACAACAGAAAAAAGACTCACTGCTATTATTTTGAGATGCTGTTTGTTCCTACGCCAATTCCTGCTGGTTTTATTTACATGTGCCTTCTTGTGATTTCCCTGTTTTCTGCATATCCCACCAAACAAGAGATTTCTGTGTTCCCTCAGCTGGATCTGCAGCCACAGTTCACTAACATGCACAGGTTAGCAAGAGCTGTGCACAGCAAAGGTGTCTCGCCATATAAAGCACATAGGATAATGTAAACTCTATGCAAAACTATACAAAGGAGAAAAATGCTGGCTAAATGGAAAAAGAAGATAAAATTAGTACAAAAAAGAGGGCATTTTTGCAAAGTTGTAGGCATTCAGAAATAAAAAAGTTAGAGCTGCAAAAAAATTATTCAGTGTCCTCTTCATCACATCTGGACAATGTTTAAAGTATTGTGTGAAATAAGGGGACATAAGCAAATTTCCCATCTTTAATGGCATGCACCATATTTGTCCCATCATTAGACATGATAAACCAATGAGAAAAAGAAAGCAAGGGGTAAAACCACTCTTTGTCATGCAGCTTCTCTTACACATTCACTGCAGGGATTTTTCAAAGCTGCACATGTGCCGACGGACACTGGCTGGTGGGCGAGAACTCTGGCTGCCTCTTCCTGAAGATTGAAAAGAAAAAGACACCCAGTGAGTGGCTATATATGTGCACACATGGTGGCTATACCACTCAATAGGTGCCTGTCCCTGACCTATGTCTGTGGGCTTTCCCATCTTTTATCGTCTCGTCACCTCAATTTCCACATAGATTTCTCCTTGGCTCCAGCACAATACTGTTCAAAATAGATTTTCGTGATGTTCATTCTGCTTCCTGTGCTGAGCCTTGATGCACTTTACATACCAGATGGCAAGGGCTGCTGTGCATCTAGCTGTCAGAGGAACTCCACCCCTGGTATTCTCAACATAGGATGAAATGATGAAAAAAGGAGCATCTGCCCTTCACATCTTATTTACAAAAGCATCACCAAAAGCTTTTGCTGGTGGAGTTTTTAATATATACTCAGCTGCTGCTTTTTCCTTTGTCTCTCTTCCCCTAATCTTTTTTTCAAAATGTTTCTTTTACTTTTAGGGCTCTGGCTGAATAGTCACTAGCTTTCATTATACGTGAATTCATTGCTGTGGGGTTTTTTTTGTTTTGTGGTTTTTTTTGGTTTTTGGTTTTTGGTTTTTTTTTGTTGTTGTTTTTTTTTTGTTTTGTTTTGTTTTGTTTTGTTTTTTTTTTTTAAAGGAAGCATTGGGTTTATTGAGGTAGACACAAAATGAATAGTCTCCTAAGCACTCTATCTGCAATGGTAATTCAATACAGAACTGCAGATTGCAGTTTGGGCTGTTAATATAGGATGATTTCCACTTCATTTTTCTTTTCTTCCTTGCCCTGTCAAGCAGATGCAAATTCTCATTTGTCTTCCCCAGTATCAATAAAAATAATGTTCACACACGTGCGTGCTTTGACAAAAATCTCAGGAATTTTTGCACATGGAATGTATCACTGAATTTCTGAAAAAAAAAATAAAAAGTCATCATTGTATTGCAAATAAAATGCAAATCAAAATTCAGCATTTCTCCCCATCAAACAGTTGTAGTGCATGCTTGCCAGACTTCCATGTACCTCAAAATGACAGATTCATGGATGGTGTGTGCATGTACTACATACTCAGTACATGAGCCGAACAAGCCATTCCCCTCACCACATACTAAAGCACAGGAGCACAGCATGATGTACATGGAACACATGCATACCCGTTTGGGAGCAGTAGATGCCTTGAGATGACTTCTGATGAATAAAACACAAATAAGGTATTCTGCTGAGCAATTTTGCCAACCTGATTACTTTGAAGCCTAGAGAAAAATTAAATTCCTTACCAGGTGCAATGAGATCACTGAGATTCGAAATTTTAAAGGTAATCATGATTAGGAACTTAGCTATCCTGCTCTCTCCTCCACCCTATTAAACTTACAGGGATTATTAGGCTTCTGATTAGACAGAATATTGAGCATTTCTACAGTCTTCCAATTTCCTTAATCAATTGAGAGAATAAGAGCTTTCTACTTCCTGTGCTCTTTGTTCAGTCACAGGAGCTAATTTTACAAAACAAGTAGCAACATGCAGTTGATTATCTGAGAGAAAAACCTGGAGCAAAATATATTTCACACATACAGTGCTGTACACTCAACAGAGGGCACACAGCCACAGACAACCCTGCTTAGGACCATGGAAAAGGTGGAAGACTTTAGTTTCAGGGCACTGCTTGGAACTTTGATTTTTCTGAGTCAACAGGCTTTGGCAGCCATTGTTTCTCAGCTGCTGCCATTTGTTGTCACTCATGGCTTACTTAGCTGCACCCCCTTTGCATTTCTTCTTATTTATATATATCCCTATATAAATGCTCTGTATCCCAGAGCATTTTTCTCTCCAAGCTTTGGGCATTTGTAGGTCTTGTTTTGAAATCCTCCTAAATGAAAGGAAGAAAGAAACCTGCTTCCTTCCTGTTCAAAATGCCTCAAAACATGTCCAAAACACAGCAAGCTCCTCTCTTACTGTGACTGCGGATGTGCTCCTCAGCCAAAATCAGACACAGACGTTACATCTAATAGAGTATGCAATCCCCAATGCCTGGCCAGGTTTGCATTCTGAGGAGGCTGTTGTTGTTAAAATGCTGCCAAGCTCCATCAAAGCAGTGCTCTGCCTTTTGATCAAGGTCAAGAGTGATCCCCACATATGCACAGCATACATACAACAGAAAGCACCTAAATCTTAGGGTTCATGCTTCAGTAGAATTTGAATTCAAAGTGAAATTTAGATTTATACTATGGGGAATGTAGTGCATGTGTCGATTGTATTTCAGTGAATTATTTTCCAATTATCAAATCAATGTCAACTGTATAAATAATAGTAAACACTTTTGATGCATTGAATATGATGTATCCCTTGTAGGCTTTTTTTTTTATCTTCCTAGTAGTGTGTGCTAATACTGCAGAGCTGTGATTCAGAATTAATGCCCAGATCCCTATACCTTTCTTTTTCTTTTTTTTCTTTTATTTTTAATGATGACAATGTATCCCTGCTTCTTTCTCCTAGCCTTGCAGGCAGTAATGGCACTCCACATACATTTCTCTGGTTATAAGACATTAGATACTCTGCCCATCTTTACAATATGAGGATTAATGAGTCATTTTGAGGGCAGTCTTCTCAAGGGTAATTCCTGCTGAGTAGTTATTTGCATCCTGTGCCCAGAGGCAGGATGAATCTTCTGTACATTTGAACAAGGAGCTGGCATACCATCATGAAAGTGTCTGAGTTGCTTTATAAGGAACCCCTGGGTGCAATAACAGGGAATCTGGCAGAGGAAGCAGGGTGGTAGTGCAGAGGGTTCCTGAAAGAAGTGGCTTAATTGCTTTACTTTATGTTCTTTGAAGCAGAAAAATGCTTCTGGCTAGTCATACAGAACAGGGTAGGTAACAAGCCTGTTGAAATTTGCAGTGAGGAATATAAAGGATCTGAGGGAAGAGTCACACTTGCCACCATTTTTCCTCTAAAGTGTAAATGAATCATCCCAGGAGGCAAACAGCTATATCAGGATTATAGGAAGTGTAAATTGCTATCTGCAATGTTTCATATCTGAACAGCTGTAAAACTAGAAACATTCACCTTTTGCTCTGGAATTATTCTTTCTGCTCAATCAGACTCCCCTAACAAATACAAACTGAATGAATCTGTCTGGTGCCCAAGAGAACTGAGATGCAGTACACTGTGTTACTTATCATTTGAAGTCGTGGTCAGAGATTCTCCTGACTAGATGTGCTTCAAGCTGTAAAAACCTCTTTCACAATCCCCACATGAAAAAAAGTGCAGAACAGCATATCACCAGAATTTTTATGATCTCATTTGAAACAACTGACTGCCAATAACATTAGGAAGAAAGTAAAGTGGGGAGGATATTCAAGGGAAGTTAAGTGATAGCCCTGAATAAACTCCTCATTTTTGAGAACTTATACATAAGCCCTAGCTTTAGTACAGGAAAGAAGAAGCCTTGTACTTTGTGCCCTTGGCACACTGCCTCACATTCGAAAGCAGTTCCTGCTCCAACACTCAGACTGGCTGCCCTCTGCACTCCCAAGGAATATCTCAGCAACACCACGAACTTTTTGGCCTGCATTTCACCTCCTCAATGCTCTAGCAGTCTGCAAGGTGACTGGGAAGGTAAGCAAATCTCATGTGTAGAACCAGACCACTAAAGTGTTCAACTAAACTCATTCCAAATCCTCATGCCTCTCCAGTTCTAGCATCTTCCTAGGAAGAAGCATAATCCTCTTCAGATGTTTGTGTCCTTGAAAGGTCAGGTTTTATGTACAGTTGTCATGGCTGGATCAAAAGATATCTACAGAAAAAGAAGCAAGGCCATGTCCTTTTCCTGTAGAATAAGGAGCTGATTTTTCAGTGCTTTTTGTATGAGCATTGAACCTGATAGAAGATTTCTAAGCTAGTTGATGCAGTTGGGAAGATGGACAGGTTCTTGGTACAAATTAATTTTTAAAACACAAGTCTTGAATTGTAGTCTAAGTGATGTCTGGAAATAATTGCTCTGGGTTTTAATTATGCTAAACAGTGGCATAGCAGCAAGTTTTGGGGAGAAATTAAGAGCCATGGTGCAAAGAGCAGTACGAGTAGAAAAGAGTCCATAGGGTATTCACCCTTGCCCAGCAGAGTGATGCATATGGATAATTATCATGCACAGAGGTCTGAGAAAGCAGGAGGGATTTCATGGCACAACCTTTCTGTCGAGGTGTGAACATCTGCTGAAGAGGAGAGAAGGATCAAGGTCACCAAGGAGAACATAATCCCAGAAGGATGCCCAGAAAGACCTGGCACTGGGCTGGGTAGTGAAGATGGAGCAAAGGCTGTGTGTACTTCAGGTCACCCCAGGGCAGCAGGAGCCAGCTGTGCACTGGGGGAGCACTCTGATCCTCCCCAGTTGCTCCCTTCTGCTGCTCCACCTCTGTGTCAGCACAACCCTTGGTGCAATTATTCAGTCATCTGGCAGGGAATGACAGGGACAACTAATCTGGGTCACAGCTGCCAGAAAAAGAAAGGAGAAAACACTCCCTCTTATTTCCCAAATTGAGTTCACAGAATGGCAGTCCAGATTCTTGTCCCTGCATAGGCAAAGTGATGGCATGGGATAAAGGAAGGCTTTGAGTGTCAGTTCTGGCTTAGGGCAGCTTAAAGCATTTGTGGATTTACAGGCTATGATAGCCCAAAGTAGCTGCAGGAAAATCTCTTGGCTGTCTGGGATGGTGGCAGGAGAGATTTTTGAGATAACTTATATAACACTAAGGATTAAGAAATGTACATAGCCTTATGTTTCAGTGGATACGGGAAAGTAAAGGAGGAAGGACTGCTCACTGCCTGGGGAGCGCAGAGATGCCCAGGGCCACACTTTGTGCCCCTCCAGAGCCTGTACTGCCCAGGCGCAGGAGCTCCGACTGCACAGCCACACAATCCCAACCCACACGATCCCAACCCACGCCATCCCGCACTCCACCCCGCTGAGCCCACGGATGCCCCTGCCAGCTGGGCACGAGAGCCGGCGGCTCAGCAGGGCAATGCCACCCACACGCCCCATCTGCTCGCAGGGCACTTGCTGCCTTGTCTGCGCTGCTGTGGCGCAGCTCCCCGTCAGTTCAGTCCCTGTCAGCCTGCTCGAGGTAGATAATCCCTCTCTAGGGGTTTCCACAGACTGTGGGATTTGCTTTCTCTGGTTTGATTGGTGGTTTCCTGGGTGTGTTGGCTATCTGGTTAGTTAACTTGTCTGGGGGGCTTTGAGATGCAAAAAAAGGAGTAATGTCAAATAAGCCCCAATTTCCAGACCACCCTTTCTCTGGGAATGCAAGGCTTGCAAGCCAGCCAAAACAGGGGGAATGGAAACACCTGAAGATTTGGTTTGTGCCAGGAAAATAAATGGCCAGAAGATAACATTAAAAAAAAAAAAAAATCTATTTGAATAGAGGGGAAGACTAACAAGAACTCTAAGAAAGCATGAACATCTGTGGCTTTAATAAACCAAGGATGAGGAAAGATTAATAGTGTTGGGTAAAGAGAAGGAGGATATACTAACTAGAAGGTTGCTTGTAGATGGTTATTAAAACTGAATTGAACTGTGATTCTCTGGGGCTGATCAGACTGAAATTGCAAACATCAGCAAACAATCTACTAGTGAGGAGTTGCTATAATCAGATCAAGGGGGACTTGTTTTGATAGAGTTTATGATCAGCTTTGACATCTCTGGCTGTGGTGCTGCAGCACAGCTGTACTAAACTAATAATTTGCTGCTGAAAGGGACAACTCTCACCCCTGTTCCTCAAACCATGGGCATCAGGGACAGTTTCTCTGGTGCTGACATTAGTGTTTATCTGACCTTGAAATCAGGCTCAAGGAATCCAGTAGATAGTAATTAATTTTCTTTTCTTTTTTCCTCTTTGTAAGGATATCTTTATAGGATGGAAGAAAGCCACATCCTGAACACCACAAAAGAAGAACCATAGAGAGCAGAGAAGGGGAAACAGCTTAAGAAAAAATAAGCTGAAGCAGTAAGCTAGAAATGGTAAATTATCTATAATGAACTAACAAGAAACCTGGAGTTTTTAGTTATCAAGTGGGCTTTAAAGTGACAAATTGTGTGATTACTTTCAGGCTGCACAATTGTTTGCTGTTTACGGTGATAATGACTTTTAACCTATGTTTGTCAAGTGTGGGAGGCTGAATGCCAGAACACATATATGCTCTGAACAATTACTTGACTTGTTATTTCAAAATTAAATAGTCTCTAACAACTTTAATGTGGAGGCAGATGTTATATTGATACAATATACTTTCAACCCACGCTTGAAGTGGTTTCTTAGAGTCCTTTGACACAGCAGAGAACCTAGCTTCTCATGTTGGCCATGTTTATTAGTGACTCTTTTCAATGTTTGTCTTCTGTGTGGTGGAGTCTGTCCTACAGATACACCTTGGTTTGAAAATCCTAAAAAAAGACCTGACAATGAAGAATTTGCCTATTCAGAGTCCTTGAGGCACAGAGGTAAGAACATGGAGAAGAGAGGGGAATGTGGTTAGAACTTTGCTTTGGGTGTGAATAGTTTTCAGTGTGTTTGGGACAGAGGAAAAACAGTGTCAGAAGACAAGTGAAAAAAAGCATCACTCCATAAAAGCTAAAACAACAACAACAACAACAACAAAATTGAAGTCAAGCAGAAAGCCAGGAAAGAGATTTTTAAATTCCTCACTCTTCTATTTACAAACTCTTAAATCCCCAAGAACAAAAATATAAGAAAGCAAGTAGCTCCATTACACATGTCTGAGGGACAGACATTTAGCAAAGACTACATCCAGATTTTGGACTGAATAGTGCATTGGAAGTTAGCCTTTGCTTTGCCATGTCCGTCGTATTCATATACAGGTATTTGCAAATGAACCTGTCTGAATCTGCAGATTTAATTTCTAAGAAGGTGTAGAACCATACCTACCTACATCTTCTCTCTCTGGGGATAAGATCCATTTTTGAATTACAGAGTCCAGCCAAAAATCAGATGCTTTATCAGTGTGTGATCATAACATCTTGCAGTTTGTCTGCAGTGGTGTTTTGTTTTGTGAGGCATCCCTGAACAAAGGGGAAAGCTCATCACAAAAAGGGATAAACTTGGTGGACAAGCCAGAATGCAAAATGCCTTTCACATCAGTGAAAGAGAAGACATGCAAGTGCTATCCCCTTCTTGAGCTTTCATGTGCCTCTTATATGTCCCTAAGTAAGGAAAAGGATTAAATAAATAAGCAGTAGTTCTGCATTTCACATTAGTAGCTTTGCACTGAATCAAAAGTATTTTTCAGATGTCTTAATTTGAGGGAAAAAACAAACTCTTGTGTTAACTCTATATAGATGTGTGTAATACTTGTGCTTATATAAAGAATATCAGAGATCCACATTATGTCCTTCAGTACCCAATTTTTTTTACCCCTAAATTAGCTCAAAGATGTATAAAATCATGAGGTGGCTCAGAGACCCCTGCAGAATAAATGCTTGCAGAACACCCTGCATGTTTATTCCAGCAAGTATTTGCACATTAATTTTCATGTGTTTGTGACATGTCACAGCTCTCTTTGTGTCTGCTGAGGTGAGGTGAACAACAGCAGCATGGGCTGAAACATCACACTTTGAGAATAGAAAGGAGGTAAACTGCAATCTTGACTTAAAAAATGTTAAAGTGAAATCTAGAAGACTTTATTCCATTTCCATTTTATATTTCACAGTACCACTCACGCACAACATATGTTTGGGGATTGTTGTTGTTTTTTGTGGTTTTTTTTTTTTTTTTGTTTTTTTTTTTTTTTTTTTTTTTTTTTTTTTTTTTTTTTTTTTTTTTTTTTTTTTTTTTTTTTTTTTTTTTTTTTTTTTTTTTTTTTTTTTTTTTGTTTTTTTTTTTTTTTTTTTTCCCTAAGGGTGTCCTTATTAAAGTTTGAATCTGATTTCCATGTGTAATATAGAGAAATATCCAGGCTTTTATGTGCTTAACTGGATGTAACCTTCAACAGCTATTTATGTATCTGACACTCTTTAAAGGTGAAATTTTCTTCCTTATTTTTCTCACAGAGACAGTTGTAACCAAAACAATGTGAGAGTGTGGTGCTAAGCAGATAAACAACACTTGCTTATCCCTACATGGGAACACAGTTGTTTGTATCACTCACTATTGAGTTGGTGCACTTTTGCAGCATCCTAACTGGATATGAATAATGTATACAAATATGAAAATACAAGGAAATGTAATAAGTGATCCAGTCAAGCAAGAAATTAAATTACAAGTGGTGTCCTTATTCCTGTGGTTATGCCAAGGAAGATACTAGCTTTCCCTAGGATTTCTGTAGTGCTGCCTTGGCTTCCCCTCAGTCAGGAAGCAGAGATTATGGTACATAACTGCAAAGCTCTCCTCTGATGTGACTGTGTATCTTTTTGTCATTGTGCTTAAGTATTGAGATTCATTAAACAAAGCTGCCTGCTGCTACAGCAGTGCCCCCAAGCAGAAAAACACGTTGTGATTCAGCATCTTGAGAGCTGCAAAACAAGAGAAGGAGTAGTAAAGTGAAGTTCTCCAGCAGTCCTCTGGCAAAAACCAGGCTGGACTCAGAGACCGTGCCTTAGATATATGTCCAGTCAAAATCTCCTGGGAGAACAAAGTTGTGAATGCCCCTGAAAAGACAGTGGCAAAACTGCCATAGACTGGGAACTTCTGAGAAGGGAAGGAAAATGCATAGAATCTTACACGACAGCCCTCTCATCTAAAGGGACCATGCACATAAAATGTGGCTCTGACTGGTGATAAAGAAGCAGAAGTCTGGATGGGAACACAGGATGCAGGCAATGTATGCTCTAAACTTACCCAATGCAACCTGGGTTTTGTCTGAGGGGGGTTTATCCCCACTGCTCTTCCTGGGAGGCTGCTGCAGAACCTCATAGATTTTCCAAGTTATTTCTCCCAAATGTAGTCTCAGACAGCCTCTGTTTAGCCATGGAAGCAAACCCAGAGGATTGAGATAAACTGCCAGGCCTTTTGGTTTTTGCTTGATCACAAACATCCCAGTCATAGCATGTATTTTTTGCCCACTTCTTCTCCATATCTTGCCTTAGGTATGGCATGTGATCAGCTATGCATGAGCTGGGACTCCCTTTAGTTGTTATAATTTGCAGGGAAAACTTAGGGTGATTTTTGCAGCTATGCCCCTTATTTCTCATTAGCAGGATTAAAAAAAAAAACCACTATCACCAGACTGCTTATTTTGCACATACACACACAGATAGACAATTTGGTATATAATTTGATATATGTATATGCCATGCCTGGTTTTCAAATAAATATGGGGTTTAGTAGTTATTTAAATGAGAAAAAATGTAACTGTGGAAGTGATATCTGAGAGCCTTTTATCCCTTATTCTGTATTTTATTTTTGGTCTATGGGCCAGAGCTACAATATATGTGCATCATAATCAAATGCAAATTCAAGGCTATGGAAGATAATATTAGATATAATTACATAGACCAAATTTAACAGACAACCCTGCAGCAGGGCTAGAAGAGTTTGCTGTTGGAATGTTTCATGCTCCCCCATTATTTTGTGTTTCTTCCCAGTTTTTAACATTGGTTCTAAGAGTCTCTTTGGAACCATGTAACTATCTTCTGGGAGTTTTAAATGTTCACTTAAATCAATATACTGACAAGGACAGAACAGCTTGACTGGGTTTGTTGTATTTTCTTACATGAAATTCACATCACATCCACAAGAGACCTGGGTAAGAGCTGTTATGTGTCCCAGTGCTGTGTGTCTGTAAAATCATTCATGGTTTAAGACCAGTAAACAGCCCAGCAAAGCCAGCAAACATACCAGCTGCTGAGAGAGAGAGGTTTGGCATTAACACCTTCAGCTATCCTTTGTAAGCATGCAAAGTGCCAAAAAGGCTCTGCAACCTCAGAAAAGAGCGTAGGACTACACTGAATAGAGAAGCTTGGTAAATGTCAGGGAGGGCTGCAACAGGAAGATGAATCAGGCCAGACCAGGGTGTCACCTGCCTTCCCAGTGACAGCAGTATCACCAGGAGCCATTCTAGAGCTGCCACATCTGCAACAACTTGTGAAGAAAGCAGACTCCTCCATGATGTGCCCTAGGTGTGATGCAAGGATGAACCAAATGTCCAGTCGTTTTGAAGCACCTGGTGAGGAGCTGGGAGCCTCAAAGCCATGGAGCAGCACAGCACCTTGTGCCCCATGATGCTGCTGCCCTACAGAGTCAGCCCTGAAAACAGGACATGGGTGTTGGCATTTTATTGGAGGCTGATGGAGAGATCAGATATACAGCAACAAATTGTTTAAATAAACAACCTAATCTGTCCTGTACAATTTTTTTTCCTTTTCTTTTCAATCTCTGTATAATTTCCCACTGGCAGGATATTGCTTTCTACTGTTCCAAAATTCCTGTTCATAATATACCATTTCCCTCTGGGCAAAGCTTCAGTAGGAAGGTTGTGCAGGCAAAGCAGGTTTAAGGGTCCTCTTGAAAGTCCCTTGGAATGTGGTATTTTCCAAGGTCTGTAATGGTAAAATTAGGGTCTGTCTTATTATGTCTGCAATACTACTGCAGGACATGAGAAGTTTACCCACTGCAACAGTTTTCTAAATTGCAAAGCAAGGTAGTCTAACATCTCCTATTAGATTCAGCAATTGCCTCAATGCTAGTTTGGCACTGCTGTAAGAAGGTAAAACTACACAAGATACTAATCTGTATAAGAAGCATTTAATGATAATTCTTATGTGCTGCAGGCTATATGACACACCTCAGTACTAAAGAAAATACTTCTCACATTGGGCTTGTGTCCTGAAGCACAGGATTTAATATATCTTTTTTACAAGAGAAGGTGCAATGGTGACCAGTTATTATTGATCCTGCTTGAACTTTCCACTAAATCTATTTGCTTCAGAAGTTTTGATACATTTCAGCCAGACAGAGGGAAATACTCCCTTTGTGGCTGTGCCAGGTTGAGATAGATTGGTTTGTTTCTATTTCACCTACTTTAGCCTGCAGAGATCAGGACAAAAGGCATCGTTTTACTTACATCAAAGTTACTTTCACATCTTCTGTTCACATTTTTCTCCCTCCCTCCCTCCTTGCCTCTATAACCCCTGCTTAAAGATAGAATACTGACAGTGCAGAATAATAATACAGTAGTGAGAAGATGGAGTACTCCTGAGCACCTATTCCTGTGACAAGGCTGTTAGGTTGGATTAGGTGACAGGCTGTAAAATATCTACATTTGAGCAACTACAGCACAGCATGCTGTACATTTACTCTCTGTGTCTGGAAGCTCCAAGTCTTGCCATGCTGCATTGTGCATTTGCTTCCTCCCACCACCACGAAAACCAGTGAAACAAAATCTTCTAGACATACTTGTGCTAAGATTCCCCTCACCATGTGCCTGTGGGAGGCTTTGAAAACAAAGCAGGTGAAGAGCCCAAAAGCCTTCATGGATTATGAACAGCCAAGGGAAATGAGTCCAGCTCAAGATGAAATGGCAACTCAGCAAGTCAGTTTAAAGAGAAATATTAACTTAAGAATACCTGGAGATAATTTTATAACAGGAAAGACAAAAAAGCAGGTGGTTCCCTAAGCTATGCTAGAGGAACAGACATGTTATTAGAGGTTATTGAGAACCCTGATTCTCAGTTAAAAAACTGTATGTAGGGAGAAAGGACAAAGGGAAGCAGGAAGAAGTCACTAGGGAATGTTGGGTTGTCTGCAAATTTTTATCAGAATAAAATAAATCACATTTGAGAGATCCATGGCCCAGGTAACTGCCTGGATAATGCTCAGACTGGATGCCTGTAACAGCAGTCTAGAGGCATGGACTGCTGAAATGTGTGAAAAAGATAAATTACAGGTTTGGGAGTATTTTAAATCAGTTACTAATTTCTAAAGACAGACAGCTAGATGAAAAATAATTGATTGTAAATGTACTAAAATTACAAGGGGAAAACAGGTAGCCTGTGCATTAATGTGGAGTCCTGGCCATTCAGTGAGTCTTGGTAGTTGGCTTCCTATTAATTTGTATTTTGCTACATAATGTATATTGACATCTAAATCCTACTTACTCTGAATCAAAAGACACTAAAATGGTGTCCAGACCTGGGGTCACAACCGTAAATTTAAAATAACTTATATGTGAAGACTGAGAGAGCAGATAAGCTTCATTGCCAGACCTGGAGCTTATTACCCAAAGAAACAAAATGAACTTTCTCCCTATGGTGACTCCTACAGCACTGATCCTTCTCGTGCTACTGCAACCCACAACAAGCATGAGAGAAGAGGTGAGCTTTGCTGTGTGGATCAACTGTATTTGAATTGGGTGCTTATTACAGAAAAGCAACACAACGACCTGCAGGCTGCTGGCCTGACTTCAGTCTCCTACACATTGTGTAGGGTCCATTTGAAGCAGTGGCTGGATAAGGCATTTCTTGAACCCTCATCAGAATCACCGTATGAAGTGTCACTGGCTATTTTTTCCTCCATGTAGTACAGAAGGGAGCATCCCTTCCTCAGGGAAGGGATGGTACAGGCACTATAAAAGAGTCCTTCTCTTTGAGCTCATTGACCCTCATAGACCAAAATAACTTTTGTGTTCCAGAAGAAGGCTAAAGATCACAGCAAGTTCCATACACAAAAGTTTCCATATCACATCTGGAAAAAAATAAAAAATAGATGCAAAATGCTCTCCTAACAAATGCTGCTGTGCCACCTTCCTATAACAGCCAGGATCTTGTTATACCATCAAGCAGCAAATGAACAATAAATGTCCCCACAAAACTTCAATACAAGCAGAAGATATCACTCTCTCTTCATCTCTCCTGATGGAGCTGCTCCATTTTTTATACATATTTAAGTATTTATTTGACAAGAGGGAAAGGATGACAGTCGCTTGGTACTGAAGACATTCACGAGGGATCCCTCAGACCCAGATTCAAGCTCTCTCACAGAATAATACAAAGTGTTTCCCTAGGGTTTTCATTACAATGTTTTTTTCTCTGTCCCAAAATGCTGCTGGAAAAGAACATACAGAAAGGAGACTTGCCCTGGACAGTGCATAATCCAATTTTGAGCATCCACCTGGGAAATGAAGGAGATGCTCTTAGCCTAAGTGAGTGCTTTAACTGTGGGGGTGAGATTCCCTTATGATCTCCCAATGTCTTCCTTTCTCCACGGGAAAAAAGAATGTCCCCCTGGCCCAGGGAAAATGCTTACCAGCAAAGCCCAGTTCTATGAAACATTTTGAAAGGCCAGAATTTTCTGATGGAAAACATATATATTCCACTGGAAAATTCCCAACCAGCTTTATGGAAAACAATGCTGATTGTAATTGCTCGTAGTTTAAGTCAATCAAAGTAAAGAGCGAGTTCAAATCCTCAAGGCTGTGTGCACCATTTGAGAGTGCACCATATCAGTAAAGGCAGTATGCTTTATTGTTTATGTGAAGACAGTGTTACTAAGAAATTTATTTTCACCGAAACTCTGTTGGCAATGCAGCTGAGACAGACGTTTTTCAAGATAACTTTTCTGACCTCTCTATCAGCACCAGAGGTTTTCAGCTGAAGGTTTTGACTTGACTAGTTGATCCTGTGTAAATAGACTTCCTTGGTTAATTCTTTTGCTCTACTTTAGGAAGCACAAAGGAAGAGTGTCTTGGCTTGTTCTGGTCCCCAAGCTATACTAGTTAAACTAACAGCACAACATTGCATGAAAACGCTTTAGGAAGGCTTATATAAGTTTGATTTGCCCTTGTAAATGTAAACTAGTTTCCATTTTTAAAACTAATTCAATTTAATCCTATATCTCCACACCAGTTTAATTTAGATGGATACCACTTTTCCGTTTAGGAATTGGAATTCAATGGATTAAGCAGAGAAGAGATTTGGTAGAGATAGGAAAATAAATGAAAATTGAAAAGCAGAAAAATAAAAGCAAACAAGGAAGAGGAAGAAGACATAACAAGAAGATAGATGAATGCATCTAGAAGAGAAATCTTTTGAATGCAGAACTGCTGGCCACTTACAGACAGAAGAATGTGACCACAGGGAGAGACTATTGAAGAATCTAGAAATAGAGCAACATACTTACAGGGATTAGAATTACTGAAAACATGGCAAAAAAATCCCAGATTTTGATTGGGAATTAAAACAAACAAGCAAACCAACCAAACCAAATTAAAACAAACAAATAAATAAATAAAAACCACAAAAACCAAAATCAAAACCAAAACCAACCAGCCAAATAAACAAACAAAAAAACAACAAACCAAAACCAAAAAAACCCCAAAGCAAACAAAAAAATCCCACAAAAACCAAACCAAAACCACAAACATCAACAAACAAAACAAAACAAACCCCCACAAACAAAACCATTGAAAATCAGCCTGGCAGTCATTTCCGTGGGCATTGAGCATGTACCAGTAGCTTTAAGTCCTGTTTCAGGAAGGACCTGATTACTCATTTTAGTTATCTACGTGCTTCAAAGGCTACAGCAAATTCTACTTTTTCTAGTTGATTTCCACAGTGACTCACTTTTTTTATCTATGTTGTCACAATGTCCTCAGAAACCTTGCAATGGAATCAGCTAGGAGCTAAAAAACCCCTCTAAAGCCCTGAAATTACTTTTTGTTTTGCCTTGGGACTTTATTTCCAAAGCTTCATGTTTGTCTAATAAACTTCTTTCAGTTCTTCATGCCCATGACCAGAGACGCACTGTCCTTTTCCACCAGCAATCCCAGGGTGCTTCTGCACCTGTGCTGGTTTGAGTGGAGAACACGCAGTAACTGCACAAGAGGCTTAGGTCAGAGGTGGGAATTTGGCTATATAAAGGACATGGATGCTTAACCTGAGGAAAAAAGACATATTAACTAGGTTTTGAGCTTTTAGTTTAGAAAAACAGCTTAAAACTCTCTAGAGCTTTTCTGCTTTGTAACACTCTCACAGCCTTAACAGAGAGGTCAAGAAAATCTTACTAAAATTATGTAACAAACAAATTGCTGAAAAGCTCCCTGTTGAGTTTTAAAGGTAACAATAGTGAGGAAGAAGCTCAACTTTTGAATAAGATGTAATATTTTCCCATATTAAGAACTGCATTCTAAGTATATCACATTTGGATTATTTAAATTATTATTATTTTTAATAACGGTAGAGTAAGAAGAGTAAGCAGAACAAAGAATTAGTTATCAATTTTCTCATGACCTAAAGTATTCAAAAGTCGTCTTTTTTTTTTGACAGACATCAACTTAAAGAAATGAACACTTAGCCAGAAACCACACTGCAGGGACAGCACACTAGTTTCTTACAGATGTCTGAGTCCCATCTAACTACCATAGAGTCAGAGGAAGGTGGATCAGGCTCCATCTTTCTATTTTCATGGAGTTCAAGCTCTTGGGCTACAAAGAGTTTTGGCCATCTGCCTGCAGGTGATGGCTGCTAGGGCTACTTGCCACTCCCTGCTCTCTCTCTATCTAGCTCAGGAGTCATCAGCCTTGATGTGGCCTCTGTGGCACACTGAGCTGTGTATTTGGGTCACTTACATCTCCATTTCTTTTTCTTCTGACCCTCGTCTAGCAAAAACATAAAATGTACTGAAGTAGCATAAAGACAAAATTGATCACAGCATGGGTTTTCTACGGTATTACCTCCATCACCAGGACAGATGAAAATGGTTCTTATGCAAACTGAATCAAAACCAACCTGACTCAAAGAAAACTACAGATTCCAAAAAAATGGAAATTAACTGAATTTTAATTCTATTGGGAAGCTCAGAAATGTAGGTTTCACTGGTGCTTTTTTTATTTTTTTTTAATTGGGACAAAAATCGTCTAAGCTCATATCTGGCCCTAAGCTAGATAGGTGCTTCTTTAAAGATTAAAAAACAATAAGATAATTAAGAACACAAATTTTCAGACAGCTCCTCACAGGGAGATGCTATTTGAAGTAACATTCTCTCTCTCACTCTGCTGCATCTGGGTTGCTTTTAATTATTAGCAAGGAAAATAATGAGCTCTATAGATGTAAATGCAAGTTCATTTTCACCATCAGTTGACTTCTGCAACTTTCACACCAACGCTGAGTTTGAGAACATGGAGAGATTTACATGAGTGATGAGTAAGAGTTTGCTCATAATGCTGAGTATTTAATAGAACACAGGGATAGCATGGAGGGTGCTCTTGAATCACAGTCATGAGGACTGTCACAATACACTACCTTAAAAACTAATGTTCAGTCCTCAGCTTTCACACACATTCCACTGGCCTTAGGTAAGTACGTGTGATTACAATCATTCAGACAGAGATTTCTTTTCTAAAAGGCTACAGTAGCACTTCAGTTTGAACATAATGCAGAGTAACTGCATGTCAGGGCGTGAGATCCCTGTCACACGCACATGTGACAGAGAGATGCAAGAAGCTGCACATGGAGCTTGGTTACTCTGATACTATCCGACCTGCCCCAGTGGTACGGAGAGTTGTGCACAGGGCTGCCTTCAGAGCAGAAGAAAAGATAATAAGCAACACATCAATATCCACCTGAGGTTTAGAACTAAAGGGTCATTTCCGCCTTCTCTGCTACACGTGAGATGAAGAACTGTTACATACCTTATTATTCAGCAGACTAGAGTGAACCAGGAGAGGATGACAAAGAGAGGGACATTTACAGATAGATGTGTACCTGCACGCAATCCTTACTTACTTCGGATTTCCAGCCCCTGGCTTCTTTCTCCGGAATATGTTGAGGAAAGTGTTGGACTTGCAAGGTGCCTTGCCATCCCCGACATGCATACGCACCACATCTGAGGTGGTGAAGGCACTGCGGACATTCCTCTCAGGCTTGGCTATAATGATGTACATCTTAGGAGTGAACATGCACCCCAGAGCCACTGTCACACTCAGGCTCACTGCGAAACAGGTGGTGATGATCTTGTAGTTGCTGCCGAAATAGATGGGCACGAAGGCCAGCCAGATGATACAAGTGGTGTACATGGTGAATGCAATGTACTTGGCCTCGTTGAAGTTGGCGGGCACATTGCGAGTCTTGAAGGCATAGTATGTGCAGCTCATGATGAGGAGTCCATTGTAGCCCACGGGAGCCACGACGCCCAGGTTGCTGGTGTTGCAGATAAGGTAAACTTCCTTAATGCTGGGGTAGGAGAGGATGGGCATGGGGGGCTCCAGGATGATCAGCGTGATCACCAGCGTCAGCTGCACGCTGATCAGAATGGAGGCGATGACCACCTGGGCCCAGGCGCTCATGAAGCGGGGCTTGCGGGTGCAGATCTTCTTCTTGCTGCCCGCCAGGATGCGCGCGATGCGGTTGGTTTTGGTCACCAGGGCGGAGTAGCACATGGCGGAGGAGAGGCCCACCAGAAGGCGCTGGAGGTAGCAGGATGTCGTGGTGGGTTTAGCTATAAGGGTGAAAGGGCAGACGTAACCCAGAAAGATGCCAGCCAGGATAATATAGCAGAGCTCACGGCTGGAGGACTTGACAACAGGGGTGTCTCTGTAGAGCACAAAGATAAGGGTGACAAACATGGTGACCAGGATCCCCAGGCAGGAAAAGACCACAGCCACAATAGACTCTATATTGCTCCACTGGAGATACTTTACAGGGATGGGTTCACAGCCTGCAGTGTACAGAAGAGAAACAGAGTGTTAGGAAGGCAGCTCCTAGAAGAACCTTTTTTGCTGGATCTCAGTATAATCCAAATGTTAGCATATGCCTGTGTGACATGGATTGTTAAAACCGTTTTACAATGGAGTGAACTGCATCATGGAAAAGTTTGAATGAAATATGTTCAAAAAGCAGCCATCCATTTTGGGTGTCCCAAACATTTTCTCATGATGCAGCAACCAGAAATTAGATTTGGTAATACCTGCTTTTAGAGATACCTGATTACAAGCCCAGCATACCAAAGGCACAGCTGGGAACAGAACCCAGGCAAACTCACCATCATCTCTTCATTTCAGCAGGGAAAGCGTTGTTGCAAATGGGTAGGTTTTTTACCTTCTCCGATTAATTTATTTGCTCATTACCACTATTACTGTAGTTAGATCTACAATATTTTCTTGAGAGTGATTTTATAAATAATATAAATTAATCAGAGGTCTAGGGACAGAAAAATGGTAATAAACTCAAAATTTTAATGGAACTACATTGTAGATACTATACCTTCTTAGAACATTTCTGCTTTTTTCTCTTCACATTATTTTACCCTTATTTTGTCAAACACTCTGCTCATTGTTTTCCCACTAAATAATATGATTCTCTTGGAAATATCAAACCCACAGAATATGCATGTCTTCAGATAAAAATTGGAAAGACTCTCCTTTCTGACTAGTACAGAAGTGCAAATGTAGGTATCTGTTAAGATGGTACTTAACTGCTCTCTCCCACACTCAAGTTAAAGGGGTCTCTGGATATCTTCCTCACTGTGCTGAAGCAGTAATACCAGCAATAAACACTACAGAGAAAATAAAGTCCTATGTGTTAATAAGGTGTTATGGTTGTGAAGCTGTTAGGGACAACTTTCATTATGGCATTTTCTAATTTCTGTTCTTGACTGAACAGTTCCAAAATACTTTTAACATGTTTCTTTATCCCAAGGGAAGTAACCATGGCCTCTTCTACTTCTTGTTTCTGTCATCTTCTAGTTTCCCTTGGACACAAGTCACCTTTTCTGTCTTTCCCCCACCTCTCAAGTATCTTTCCTCCCAGTTTCTCATCATCCCTGTCTCAGTTCACCTTACAGTTTAGGTTTTTTTCCTATCCACCTCTCCACACAGATGTCTTCATTACAAACTGCTGGTCCCACTTTTCTCATTCAGGACTGGCTGCTCATGAACTCTACCTAGCTGAGTTGTTGGAAATGGCTGAAAAAACACGAAAAAAAATGGAAATGTCAGCAACCTTGTGAGAGAGGCATTTTTTCCTCTCATTTTTGCTGCTAGATCTTAACAAAGGCCTTGATGTTGTGATAGGCAAAAGTCGTGCTCAGTCCCTTCCTCCTCAGTGTATTTGCAGAAACCATCTATGAACTAAAAGCTTGTGAGTCCCATAGTTTTGCTTAATTTATATGCATCTTCCACATAGTGACTCAAAACTACCAACAGATACCCCTACTGTAATGTAGATACTTGTCCAGTAATGTAAAATCCCTCCTTCGACATAATTTAGAAGTAAGACATGGTATAGATCAGAGTTGAACAGTTTTACTGCAACCTCATTTTGAGAAACAGGAGAAAAAATATTTTTGTTGGAAGAAAAAAAAAAAAAAAGAAAAGGCAAAGGCAAAGTCTTGACATGGAAAATTTCTGCTTGAACTTCTACTGTCTGCTGATGTCATATGAACTGAAAGAAGGTCTTGTAATTCTGTACGCTTTGTCTCCAAGCTGACTTAACTACAGGTGTTGTTGTTGTTGTACACATGCCCATAACATAAAAAACAATAGAAATTATACCAGTGGCTACCAGGGGTCTTATTTTATAAAGAAAATATTATAAAATAAAGAGAAAACTTTATAAAGAAAATTATTCTGCTCAATACGATCTGTTCAAGGCTCAGATAGGAAATCTGTACTTCTAACCAGTACTTTTGTGGTGAAATATGAAAGAAAACCTCCTTATTAGAAGTGTGAACCTTTGGCCATTGGCCTCAGCAGCCTTGACTGGAAGTTGGTTCCTCTATGATTTAATAAAAGACTAAGGATCAGAAACTCCTGGATTAAGACATGTGAAGCTCTTCTCATACAAGAATCTGGTCAGTGGTTGTTGGAAGGGTTAAGTTTCAATATCAACTTTAAGCTTAGCAACATGAAGACATACTCAAATTATTCAATTTTAAACTATATTTTCAGGGGCTTAACCCAGATCCAACAGGGTAGTTAAGCCTATCATTTGCTTTAAGCTTATCCTGTGTAAGATTTGTTTAGAAATGTTTCATTAAACCAGTGTAATTCCTGTGCACCAACAAGCCCAAGAACCACATATTGTACAAGCTGCAAAAAGTTTCCTACAGTGCTTATTGTCAGCTAACAGTTGTTGGTTGTCAGCGCCTGTGAAGGTGGGTCATTTCCCAGCTAGGAGGAAGAGGGCTCTGGAACCCCACTGAGACTGCGGGATGATACCCAGGAAACTGTGCATGCATTTACAAAACAAAAGAAAACAAAACAAAAAAATTCTTCCTCAGCAACTAACCCAAACCTCAAAAAAAATCAGAGCAAAAGCTTCACAGTTAAAATTTTCTGGTAAGAGCTGTCTGATAGTTCACAAGTACTATTTTCCCTGTATTTTAACTGAATAATTTCCAAGATCAGAAGGCTAATCAATTTTTTCTTTTGTTACTATATTCTTAGTGCAAGGACAATAAGAGAATCTATGACGTTTTCTAGGGTCATTAACACATCCAAAGTAACTGATGGCCCCAAAACCTTATGATTCTTTTCATAAGACTATAAAACTTCCTACCCTATCTTGTTTTATTACTTATTTAACATGATTTATGTAAAATGAGTTTACTACCTTGACATTCATCAATATGATATATTTTGGTACTATGAAAGATTTCTATTGGCACAAGGTCTAAAGTACTGGCTATAGTGACTATTTCTCAGGTCAGGTTTTCATCATCTGTGGTGAAAAATCCTTTGTATCTGCTGAATCCACTCCACGGAACTAAAATTTAGGGAAGCAATCTAAAAAAGAATCGTGTACATTTAAAAATAAAATTAAAATGTCAGGAAATGATTGCTGAGCAACAGAGACTGATTTCAAATGCAGAAGATGAAAAGCACCTTGAAAAGCATGTCTTACAAAATAGGTTAGTATGTGGTTCACGTTTCTTAAAAGGATTAAGGATTTTAGAGCTTCCATCTGTGATCGAAAATGAGTTTAAAACCACATACATGTTTAGCATTTAAGATTTAAGGCAAAGGGAAAAACAATCTGCACTGTGAGATGTTACTGTCTGTGTCTAGATGCTATGGTGACTGTCAGGATATGAATACAGCACATAAAATCAAGCTCTAAAAACACGTTTGATGGGAGTCCTGGCAAGAAAAGAGAATTCCAAATTAAATTATATCAATGGTGACTCCCAAAAAGTTCAAGAGACAGAGTTTGTCTAGATAAATCACCTTCTTCTAAAGATAAGGATAGCATTAGCTTCCTTTCACAGCTTTGTATTTTGTAGTATAGTTCAAGTAAATCAATTTTAGGGGTTAAAAAAAGTTTTTTCTTCAACAAGACAGACTGAAGAAGCTGTGCAGGAGCAGACTGCCATTTCAATGTTCTCTAGGAAATAAGTCGATGGCTATGCTGTTATTTGGCTGACGTTACTGTGATTTTAGAACAGCAGCAGTCCGGTCTCCTTGCTGAGAAGAAACACAAATCAGCAGGTCATCTACTGATTTCATTAAAAGTTAATAGATTGCAACATGCCCTGGAGATTTTTTCCAGCACTGATTCTTTCTGCAACCCTTTTCAGCAGTGCCTGTCATTTTGACATGACCCCTTTTGAGCTACTCTGGGCAGCTGGTAGCACTGAACCATATTCTCTCAAGTGCTTATTGATCTCTCACCAGGTTTTTGTTCTGGCTTATTTTTAATCAATAAATCCCTTTTTCTTCCCTGAAGAGTAGATACAAAAAATTCTGTGAACCTCCAAGACCAACAAACTTGTTTGTTTATGGAAACCTGTTTTAAAATTAGCAGATGCTGGTATCCTGTGGGAGCAGGAATTAAATGAGGTTTTCAAATGGTCAGGACATCTATGAAAGGTTCTGTGGATTTTTTTTTTTGTTTGTTTGTTTCTATTAATACCAGATGTGTTTCAGCAATTTGGACTGTTATTGAATGTATTTTTCATTTGCTACTCTCCCCACCACTGACATGAAACTTGAGGGGTCTGAATTGTAGAAGAGAAGACAGGTGACCGTGCCCTGATAAGTACCAGCTGTGTTAATTACCCAATGCAGCCTCGGCCCTGATGAGTCACAGCTGTAGCCAATAAGGATAAGTGTGATAAAAGGGAGTGGGTTAGCCGGTGAGGGAAGAATCATCATAGAGGATGATCCTTGAGGAAGAGTCCTGAAGAAGGATTATGGGGAAGAGACAATCACTGCTGTGAGCTCAGTCTGGGTCTGCAGTTAGAGCCTGTTGTTGGAACCTGCAGTCACAGTCTGGCTAGGTAAAAGCCTGCAGTCAGTACCTGCAAACCAACACATGCAGTCAGAGTTCAGCAGGAATTAGCCAGCAGTCAGAGGCTGCAAGGGAAACCTACAATGGGAGCTTGCTGCAGCCAGAGTCAGTGAATAGTTGGAGTCAGGATGGCTGAGCTGTAAAGGGGAATAAACCCTTTTCATTCTTTGATAAACAAAGGAGTTGGTGTCTTGGCTCATTTCTACCCTCCAACAAGAGGACTGCTGCAACATGAATGATCACTGAGATTTCTCTATCCTGACAAATCAGTTTAGCTGCAAACCAGAGCAGAGGCAGGGCAGGGTGGTGGGACTGGGAGGTATGGAATATAGACATTTACGGACACATCTGGGACAGGATCATAACTTATTTTCTGTAGAAAACCAAGACAGACAATGGGTCACACTTCCCAGTCTCTTGTGATTAATAGTGTATTTTTACCTGGAGAAGTGGCTACCTTTCCCTCTCAAAATACATGCTTTGAGATTTCATTTTTTTCAGTTACTAGCTTGAAGTATCTCATAGAACAAATTGATTCAAGTTTGAGGATTTTGTCTACGTACAAAATGTTGTGGCAATATCCAGCTGTCAGCCAGTCATGGTAAAGGACAGAGAAGGGTTAAGTTGCATATTTGATCTTTGGCTGGGTGGTCAGATTGTTTCTCTGACTAAGAATGATGCCCTGCTGAATGCTAGCATCCAGGACTTGCAGAGGTGCCTCTAGTTTTTCAAAGTGATACAAATCAAACATTAATGTCAGGATAATACTTCTCAATGTGTTGTAGCTATTTTTTGGGGAGTAATGGTTGCTGTGAAGCCTATAGCAGATGTGGAAGTTGACCTTGATAGGTAAAAAAATAAACAGAAAGATGCCAAAGCATGCAACACATTCAAAGCATATACACAAGCCTAACTCTTTCTGGACAGCCTTTCTCAGGATTTTGTTGAAATTCTTCTTGCTGGTGGGTGCAGTGGGAAAGATCTTTATACCAAACAAGGCTCCAGTAATTAGTTACTGAATGTCCTGAAATCCCAGATAAAGTGCTACTAATTGCATGGTAAAATGATCAGAAAAGAGTATCAAGTCAATACGATGAGAATGCTAATGAACTCAGCAGCATTTGCTGCAATGTAGTAGTGACTATCACAATAGTCCAGTGCAGTCTTAACAGCTTTATTAATACTTGTTCTAAATGAAGGAAAGGAACAGACAGACTATAACATTTCTTCTTGGCAGAAATGTTGCTGTCTTTATTGTCTCTGCTGTTGCACTAAGCTGAAAGACAGTCACTCTAAACTACACTGCAATGGATGTGCAAATATGTACCTTTGTTATCTGTGCATGCTCCATCTTACTGTCCAGCACACAGCATTCTCCTTGTGCCCTGTAGAAAAAGAATGTGTTTGGAGGGAGGACACATCCCTACCTGTCAGGTCAGCATTTGGCCACCAGCCGAGCTCACAGGCTTTACACGTGAATTCATCCTGAACAAATTCATTCTCCTTGCAAGCAGTGCAAATCCAGCAGCAGCTCACTTCTCCTTTCCTGATCACCTGCAATACAAAATACATCCTCAGTTCTGATCCTCTATCAGACAACAGAGAGACACACATCACCACCCCCCAGCAAACACATTACAAAATAAACTGTTTAAAACATGACAGGATTCCTGTGTATGGCACACTTCAAACAGCTAGAAAACACAAATCATGATTTTGTATTGATCCTTGTATTAAATTTTGTGCTTTTAGGAGTTCAAGGATAACCTCTGGGGACAATTTTATTTTGTTTTGGGGAGAGCTGTTCTGAGTTAAAAGTACAAAACCATTTTCCCTCTGGTATAGAGGCATGGTGAATGTCATATTTTCAATCAAACTTGAGATTTAATCTGTGAGATGGCAGAGGTCAGGACAAACAACTCAGTCCATGCTTAATATCTGTTGCATAGTAAAAAGCAGTAAACAAAGTCAAAGGTTAGACCAAAGAGTAAGTCGCACATATAAATGCATATAATGTACGTGTACACACATGCACATACACATACATTCCAACTTATGTGGAAGTCTCTTTGGGGCTCATTACACTAGTGTAAATAGAAATTAAAATAACAACAAATTACAAAACATCCTGCTAAAAGGATTTGTTGGGTTCTAGCAGAAAAAAAAAATAGGCATTGACCAACCTCATGCTTTGGAATTGCTCTTTTAGGGACAAATGTCCCTGAAAACTTACTTTCTTTGCTGTGAGGGCTGCCATATATAATAATACAATGCTGAAAAGATTATTTCCTTGTCTTGATTCCTAGTTTCATTACCCTGAGGCTGAAAGAAAGATTAAGGATATCTCTGGCTCCTAGGGCTCTTACAGAGACTCTGGCCTGGTTTGCCAGGAAGGAGGAGTCCAGATCTTCTTATCCATCTATATGCAGAGATAAGTACAGTAGTGAAATGTAAAATGTTTGCTTTATTGAATACCGGCTTTGTGGGCTTTTTTTTTTTTTTTTTTGTTAACATTTCTTCATGCAGTCTGTGGAGAGATCCAATAGACTTCAATGAGAGCTGAAGCTGGCATTTCGCATGCATGGTGTTTACATATACACACATACACAAACTGCACAATCTCAAAAACAGGGAAAAGATGTTTTGGAGGGTGGTAAATACCAATAATGTTTCTCCTCCAAGATGCTGGAGTGTGTCACTGTGTCTGCCAAATCATCGGTTGCTTATTGCTTAGAGTAGCAATATAGAAATGAAAAGCTGCAAATGTGCTTATTAAACGAAAAGAGAAAGGAAAGTCTACTCTAAGGAAATTCTGCTGAATGGGCTTCTTGCCATTTTAAACTTAATGCATCCGTACTATTTTGATAGTGGTGAAATGTCTTTATGTCATCCAGACATGACGGGTAGCAAATTATTTGTAGCTTGATACAAATGCTACTGTTTGGTGAACACAGAGTGATTTCATTTGTGTTTCTACTTGTCCTGCTGTGAACACAAGATACAGGCATGGGTTTGGTTTTTTGGTTTGTTTGTTTGGGAGTTTTTTCCCTTTCTTTCTTTTTTTTTTTTTTTTGTGTGTGTGTGCGTCTGGGGGCGGGGGGGGGTTTGTGGGTTTTTTTCCCAATTTTTTCATGCAGGTGTAATTGCTGGAACAAAATACTGGATTCCCATGGGTCATGATATTTTCAAGACCAGCCCCCAAGTGAATCACACCCACTGAATGTTGTAGGCAATGACTAAGCGAAAATCTTTCACACATAAGGTGAAATTCAAATTCTGTCACACTAGGAGATTCTGCATCCCTACAAAGGGTAATTTTAGAAAACATGGTATCGTTAAAGAGAGATATTATAATTTTGGTTTTCCTGAAGGAAAGGCAGTCCTACCCATTGGCTTGAAAAGAGCTTGCTTGGGTTTAGGGAAAAACACTGACTGGATATTCATATTTCTATAGCAGAAAGTAAGTGTCTGAGGCACACCTTAATCTGGCCCTTCAGGCACGGCTCGCTGCACACGGATCGGACCATTCCGCTCTTGTTCATCTGAATCCTGTAGTCATCGATGTTGAGCACACCCTCGTGCCAGGTCCCAATGAGGACATAGTCGTAGCGGTTGGGTTCTATGTACTGTAGGTTCATAATGTCATATCTGCAAGGAAAAAACCGTGAGTCACTGTCCTGAAACATAAACGACAAAAATCTACCTTGCTGTTCTTCTTCTGCCTCTAAATATTCATATTATCCCTTAATACTAGGGACTTGGTATAAAAATCTCAAATCCTTTATGATTTGCAGCAGAATCATAGGAAGGGTCAGCTCTGATTGACACACAATTTCTGCCTTGCTTGCCTAAAACTGTGGGTAAAATTTGTGTGTCCAGAAAGAACTACACACCAAAGACAGTAAACTCTGCTGAAGATGCACGTGTAGGTGTCTGGATGCTGTGTTTTCAAGTAATTTGTCAAAAGTTCTTTAACCTTCACTTGCTGTCTCCATGCAGGCTGGTTGTAATATAGCCCTCGCTGGGAGCTCTTCAGCAGAAATGCTCAAACCAACCAAACTGGTTTGCCATAAGTTAGCTGTAAGCTCTAAATTCAACCATTCGTATTACGCAGTCCAGTGATTCTGTCAGGAAAAGTTAGCACCTCAGTCACAACATTTACTTCCTCACCCTAGGCAAGTAGGAGAGCGCTTCCCAAGACTAAGGTAAGGGAAGCATAAAAAACTGCTACAGTAGCCATCCAGCCTACCCCATTGCCTTCAATGTATTGGACCTGATGTCTGTACATCCTTTATTGACAGTTATTATATTCATTCTTTTACCCACAGAATGTAGATCGATTCTTAGTAGGAAATAAACAAGAACAGAAGAATGAATGTTGGTATGTACACAGAAAGGAAGAACCACGAAAGAGGCTAAACCCACAGCCTGGTCTCTTGAGAAGAGGGAGGACTTTGTTTAATAAATGACAAGAGAAAGAGCATTGAGAACAAGAAATATGCATTAGAGTTGAAAAGAACAAAGCATCTTATATTTTCCAAGCCTGGGATTTACTGCCTTGCTCTTCTGTACTGGATTGTCTCAGTCTCTGGAGAAAAAAAAAACTTTTGTCTATAATATGTGTTGCTAATCTGTCCATGCTTTAAGAATGAAAGGTAAGGTAAGCAAAATATGAGCCATAAATAAAATTGGGATGTTTGGTTGCGAGCAAAGGGAGACATCCATTTCTTTCTTTCCATTTTGAGGTTCAAATATGCAAAATTTCAACTCTCTCTGCACTTCACAGAGGGAAGAGGTGCTATAATTATTCTCTAGAGTAGAGCAGAGTAATTTTCTTAACTAAGTTTTGGGGTTTCTCTAGTTAAAGATGATTTAAAGAAATGCATATTTACAGCTGTAATTAAAACTCAGTTTTACAAATATGCATGTTCAGATAATGCCAGCGCCACTGCAGAGCTCCACTGAATCATGTCTGAAAAGAGACCCCTGCCACTTGAGTTCAATGGAGCTCCAAGCAGGAGGCAGCTCCATTGGTTGGGAATTGGCTACTCATCAATGCATTGCTTAGGAGAGGGTAAATCTCAAATTCATTAGTGAACAATTACTTCTCATATCCCAGTTCTTCTACAGGAAGTGCCTAAAATAAGAAATGCTGTTTCCAGGTTTGTGAAGAATCAGGATAACAAGAAACAGTGAGAGTCAGGCATTTCATAATGGATACTCAACAGGCAGGAGTAAAGCTCAGCAGAAATGTGCATGCCTCTTTCTAGCAAGGAAAGCATACTTGGATTTTTGCTTGACCTTATATTAGACTGATACAAAATCAGTTACTCTGGGCTGGAAAATTAATTTAGGAAGGGGAATAAAAGATTGCTAAAACCTCACATTCCATTAATGGAATTTTTGAGCCCACACATGTTTTTTCATTTTTACAAAATACAGAAATACATCACAAGGCACAGAATGATATTAATGCAATATCAATGAAGAGTTTCTCCTGTGTTCTTGTCATACTATTCCCTTTCCTATAGGTTATCTGTCAAAGAATAAAGTATGCAGATTAAAAGCTCTTATACAATCTTGTGTTGTGACAAGTTGTAGTACTATGTTTGCAGCTTTGATATGCAGCTTGAATTTTAAGTGGAAAAATGTGTTCTAGCAAATACGCTTAGTCTGTGGAGATGTACTTAAGTTCTTTATCCTTTCCTTCTTTTTCTTAATGAAAAATCTGTGCTTTGAGCAAGGACAAATTCAGTGGTGGAATATCTCCTCCCATCCCCTTGCTCATGTATGTACAACTTTAACAATTTTGGGCTGTGTCCATGCTAAAAATTCTGACTGCAAAAGAAGTAGGTTTGACAAGAGTTGTGAAGCTCTCAGAGAGGGAGACTTCTTGGAGGCAGGTGTATTTCACACATATGGCAGCATTTAAAGAAACCATTAAAAAACATTCAGCAGGTAAGAAAATTAATCCTTCTTTTAATATAAGAGTAGGCTCTCTGGTATATTGGGAAATGATATGACCCAATAGGTGATGTCATATGAACAAGTTACTTGTAAGGCAAACCAGAATATAAATTAGCTGGTCACAGACACACTCTTACTCTAGTTAATCTGAGATAGCTGAAGTTACCTTTTTCCACAGCCATAATACCAGACTGGTATTGATGTTTGCTCTACTGGAAGACAGGACAGAAAAGAGCAATGGTGGGATGTAAATGGATGAAATAACCACCCATGAATCCAAACTCCAAAGCAAAACCACATATTTGAAAAAAAAAAAAAATTACATGCAAGTTTGAAGGTTTTGCATAAGGCAAAATTTGATTATTTACTCAAAGCATTGGAGTAGTACTCATAGTGTTGTCATGACTGAAGCCTGAACAACTATTGGAAATTCTGAGCCAAATAGAACTAAATAGACCTGCATGGTTCTAAGTCCAAGTCTAGTTAAGATGAAATGTTAGGTCTCTCAGTTTGTGAACCTAAGCATTTCTCCACATCTCAAAGGCTCATTATAGGACTGAAAGTTCTCCTGCTGTTGTCACAAACATTTTATGCTCAGAGGTCTATGCTAATTGTTTGTTCCAGAGACATAAGGTTCTTCATAACAAACCACAAGGTAAAAACAGGTAATTACCTAGAACAGACCAGAGCTAAAAAGATCTCTCTGTGTCCCAGAGAAGGATGTTGTGTTGACTATTGCATCCTTTGCACCTTCTCCAGCCCTTTCTGGAAATTTGAATTACATGATTGCTGCAGACAAAGGAAATGGGAACTACTCAATGAAAGTAAAAAGTGCAGCAAATTTACCTACATGTTCTTAATGACAGTACAGCAAGCACATACAGCTGAGTTTCCAGAGTTATATCCATGTTTTTTTTCCAGAGGTAGTGTAGTCAGCTAAACAGCTGCATTTGTGCCCTTCCAATAAAAGTTTGCTTCACATTTCTGCATAAGAGATATTCAAAGAAAAGATTCTTCACAGAAGAAATACAACTTTGGCTATGTGCTTTGTGTTTTCCAATCTCACTTTGATAAAACCTTGAAACCATGAAGTGAGCCTGAGACAAAAAAGGTGTCGTATCTGAACAAATGGTTAAGGTTTCATGAAGCTGTACGTGTTTCAAAACAGGAGATTATGGGAGTGCCAGACAAACATAACTACAGGCAACTCTATCTACTCTACTCATGATGATCACAATTAGGAATTTGTGGGAGTGAATTGCTCAAAGAACCTCAGAGATTTTGAAAATTATGAGAAAGGTTGCTGCCTTCTAAGAAGAAATATTATTCTACTATGTGAAGTTGATTCATTCACATGATTTGAGGACAAGATATATAAAAACTTTTTACACATTTGTGTGACATTCTTGGACTTGCACAGAAAAGCCAAAAAACTAGGAAATTTCACAGCAGGCTGATTTTGCTATATTTAGGTGTGGTACGTGGTGTTTATCTTTCAATTTTGCTGAGGTACAAAAACTCTTTTGGGTATTGACACAGTGCTGTGGTCTGTTCACTGATCCACGATGAGACTTTCCACAGAAAGCTGTGGGAACACTGCAGCCAGTCTGAAGCTACAGATGATTCTGTTAAGTTACTGCTGCCATACAAGGGTCTGACAGACTGTGCAGATCACCATTCACATACACAGAGCCATTCTCTGATACCATATTGCTCCCATCATAAATGCCACAGATTGAGCCAAGGACGATAGAATGAATAACAAAAAGGTTAATTGAATTTCCTGGCCCTAACTTGCTAGCTCAAACAAGTGAGGAACAATAACCAAAAAAGAAATCCATACTTAAAATAATTTATCAAATTCTAAGTAGGCCAAGGAATCAAGAAAAATGAACCTTGATATAGACCAAAATGATGGATGGAATAAATTCTATCATTCTGGCATACTCAGAGAAATATCCTGATATAAACTCTCTTATGTTTTGAATTCAGCAACTGTTCAATCTAATTCTATGCTTGGTACTGATGAGAGTTGTGGAAATGCTCTTGGGTGACAAAATAATAAATAAGAATTAGGCTAAAATTGGAAAATTACATCTAAACATCAAACCAAATAGCTAACAGACAGAAAATGCAGCATATGCAAAGCTGGAGTAATGCTTTTACGGACACAAATAGTGTGCAAAAAACATAAAGCTATGCTAAGCAGTAATTTCTCTGTATTATCTAAATTATATGTGCAAAGCCTTGATTTATGCATTTGTGTCGATAAGTACGTGTTCAAACGTTAGGGAATTGCTTGCTTCTACTTTGAAAGCCTAACCTAACTGATCCATATCTTTGACTAAAAAAATTCTGAAGTCAACGCTCAACAAGTCTATTTTTTTGTTACTAATTAAATGTAACTATAAATGTATATACTGTTTAAATATGACAATAGAAAAGAACCCATAACAACATAGAAAATGGTAAAACATTGGCCAGTTTTACTAAAACCTAGCAATAGAGATAAGAATTCTTTAAGATCGCTGTGTCTTATGAGTACTCTTTGGAGGCATGAGAAGACATGAAAACTCTTATTTGCTCCAGAGACCTCCCTTTGTGTGGTTTTGGCACTCAGATGCACTTATGCAATAAGCCCAAAGATGGAGTGAGAGAGCCTTTTATAACACTTTAACAACTGAGTAGGAAAACAAACTTCAGTGAAGCAATCCCTGGGTAGGTTTCAATTAATAATAGATTTTGTACTTCAGCAGCTGAATTAAATGTATTTATAAAAAGAAAACAAACAAACAAAAAAACCCCCATGTGTTAAAATAGAACTCAGAAAGATCTGTCAGTTTGCTCCCATAAGCAAAACAAAGGTGACATCCAAGTCCACAAAGGTGCTGCCTTACCCTATGCTTGGGTACATCCTGTGCCTGCTGTGGGGGCTAAACAATAACAGGGGCCACATCTGGGACCAAACCCCAAATGAGTGAAACACAGAAACTTCTGACAAAATCCCCCTATTATTTGTCCTGCTCTACACAGACCTGTCTTTAAATTCTGGGACTGACCTGATTCTATTTGGAGTGAAACAAATTAAGGAGATCATAAAGGACCTTACCAATCAACACTGAATAGTCTCTGGCAAGGTTTCAGCAGAGCTCCACTTGGAAAAGGAACTGCTCTACAGCCCTCTATTCAAAACTACATCAGGTAAATGCTTTGTTGAATTCCAATAATTTGTATTAGGCTTTATACACACTAAAACCCTAGTGCTGAGACCCAACAGTACCTTGCACACCAGAAGTCTGTGAGTTACAAGGTTTTTCATCTCCTGCAGCACTAGAAATAAATAGGCTCTACTGTAGCTCCTGTCCCAATATAAGATACCATGTTACCAGTGTTACTCCTGGCTGTTGGAAAGACTGATCCATGCTTTACGTTTCAGAACAAAAGCCAAAGAAATCTACGTCACCAAACACAGTAACCTTCCCACTTCCCACCCTCCAGTTTAATTAGTAGAGACAAAACCTCTTTACCTTCCAGGGGCATCTCCCTTTTCATCAAACCAAACTTCTTCTCCAGAAACACCAATGAATGAGGATTTGAGGAGAAACTCCAAGAGCTTGCTGCCATCAATTGGCTTCATAGCATCACACAGTCCAACATGTCCGGGGCAAAGGGAATGATGCATATTTTGCAGCCCATAAGCCATAGCGTATATTGCATTGATGACAAATCCCATTTTACTGTCCTGCACATAATTTTCCTCTAAGCTCTCATTGCCTGCAATAGTAAGAAAAAAACAATGTTATTATAAAGAAAGATGAAATGACATGAAAATATGAAAAAGCAATTATATATAAAAAGGGATTTCCTTCTTTTTCTTATAAAGCTTTAGAGGTATAAACAAGGTGCCAGTCAGGGATTTTAAATAAATAAATAAATAAAAACACTTGCCCACCACCATCCCAGAAATCTTGAATTCATTAAAAGTGAAATGCTTCATAAGAAAACACCTGTTTAATCAAGTTATCATCTTTTGTTTGTTGTTTTTTGAATTTTTCCTTGTGATTCCATAGTGTTATTTACTTTAGGGAAGATTAATCAAGAAGATATATTTCAAATGGAACAATTTTTGTAAGTGATTTCCTTGAAAATTTGACTTTTTGTTACATTTGAAGATTTTTTTTTTAAAATCTCATGTTTTTGAGGGTCAAACTAGCAGTGTCCTTTTCACTGTTAATAACTAAATGTAAATCAGCATCATTTCTTGAGTTATCTGAAGCAGTCATTTTAGTTGAAAGTGGTATGGTTTGGCTACAGAAAGTCAGCCAAAGTTTGTGACACTGAGTTTTTGTGTAACTGCAGCCTCAGCAGACATGGAAGTCTCCTTCCTCTGATCAGAAACAACGTGGCAGCAGAGGTTTTCTGTACTCATAGGTTTTCCCTCTGGTCTGCAGCTGGGCTGGCACTGTCAGAGGGTGCTGGTTTTCAGCTGCACTTCACATCAGACCCTGCTGGTCCTGGGCTGCTCCCTGCTTGCCTTCTGCCAGCTGAGCTGCTGCAGAACACTGCCAGGACCGACCCCAAGGCACTGCAGACCTGTGCTGCAGAGGCAGCTGGAAGTAAGAAACCTCCTTGTTTTGTTTCTTTCCCCTTGAGTCATTTAATCACAATATGCTCCAAACTGCAAGTTGCTTTTATCTGCAGGCCTCCCACGTTAGTGGATGTTTAACAGGCAATTGCAATCCAGCCTCTGTTATTTTGTCTCAGTAACACCTTGTGTGCACCAGGGAAGTAGGAAGTGTGAGAGACGAGCTGTTAACTGCCACTTCTCAATCCAGGTTGGAGAAGATATTTGTCATTTTAATATATTATAAGGAGGTAAAAATCTGCAAGTTCACTAAAACTTTCCAGTTAAAAAATAGTACTTTACCCTAATGTAGCTATGATATGGCTTTCAAATCAAGAATCATGAAGACTGTCATTACGTTTAGCATTGGAAAAGCTCTGGTTTGTTAGGTTTTCTCGGTTTGTTTGCCCTAAAACTCAGAAATTTCAGCTGGGAATTCATTTGGACAGCAGAGATCCCAAATGCAGGGATGTCTATCTTACTTTCCCTGAGTTGCATTGCAGCTGGTAAGAAAATTTTGCCTCAGTAACTATTTTCCAGATGAGCTTAACACAGCAAACAGATGTGATGGTGAATTTAAAAAGCTTTGTGAATATAGCATAATCTGACTGAATGAGTTCATGTGCTCCTCACTACCATACTTTCACCACCAGCACCACCAAGCAAGGAGCAGCTTGAAAGAAAGTAGAAATTCTTTCCAGAGGCAAAGTATCTGCCACTTTCTTTGTGAGAGGAGGTTCACAGCTCCCATTCAAATCACATGAAATGAACACCATTCCCATTCATGTTGAGAAACACAGAAAGAATAAAAACCTTGTATGCAAGATGACAGACCATTCAGTCAGGGAAGCAGAGAGAATGCCCGTGCTTGTGCACCCTCATTTATGTACAGCATGACCTAGACATCCATATGCCTGTATATGCTAATATATTATCTCAATAAAGTATCTGTCGGTGTGTTTATCAGCTGATTAGTCCCATTAGCATACTGTGAATTTATCACTGATTCTGCTTTCCTGTAGCTAGAAAATGGAATTCTTCTCAGTCCCTAAGTGAATGAGAGACAGAAAGAACCTGGACTTGGCACAGCAGTCCTCTTGTGAAGCTTCTAAGCATCACAAAAAACAGATAGTGCACAGCACTCACTATCTAGCCTCTTCTACATGAAAGTTTATCTCAGATCTTCCTCAAATTTTAATTAGTTAAAAAATGGACCATAAACATCAGTAATGCTTGCAGGAGATAAGGAGAGCATCCATGTGTTTCCTGAGGCAAGCCTTCATGTGGATGATGGAGGTAGGAAACATAATGTAACAGGACTTGCCAATATTTAAAAAGAGGCCATTTCCCTTAAGTATATATTCACTCGGCAAAACGTTTTGGATTATCATATTTCAATATAATATGCATACTTCCAAAGAGAATAAATATTTGATAGTTGAAGGATTTGCTTTTGACTATTTTGGAAAGATACCCTACATCAAGGTTGCAAGCATATAGTCCCACACTGCAGAGGTGACTGCCTTAATGTCACCTATAGAAATAATTGTATTCTAGTAGGAGAGCAACATGTGAATTGTCTGAACGAATTGCCTCCAGATCAGTAATATAAAACTCCTTATATGTAAATAAGATATTTTCCAGTAAATCCAGAATGAGAAGTCTAGCTTTCCCTAAACTTAACTTCCCAGAGTCAAAATCCACTCTATGTCATGTTCATCATTATAAGTTATCAATACACCTATGCACCTGAATTTGTGAAATTCACTTAAGACAATCAGTAAGACATGTGTGGGTTTTTAAAACAAAGGAATCATGTAATTGTGTTCAGCCAGAGACAAAGCAATGTTCAATTAAATTTTCATAGGGCAAAGTTTTAATAAATGCAAAAGTATTACTGTGTTTGTCATGGGCCATCTCTATAAAGTTGTGTTTTTCCTCAGTAAGTCTTTGAAATGTAATGAAGAGCAAAGCAGAACTCTGAACAGAGAAACTTGTCTTTTTTCCTTTGTTTCTCAGCCCTTGGAAGAAAATATCATTGATCTACAAGGACTAATAGAAAAATATTGTGTTAGCTTTCTTCCTTTTTATTTTTTTATAGTTTTAGAGACATTCGCTTTCACTAAGCAAATTAAAACTGCAAGTCATAAGTCATGTGAATACTGGATTAATTGAAGTCACTCAAATTAGACCATCAATTTTTGGATGACCTTGAAGTATTCAGGTGTCCTAAATATCATACTTACTTAATTTTCTATTGGATGTAATGCAAATCTTCCTTTAATAATTTTAGTTTTAAAGCTCCTGAGTAGTTCGGCTTAATGTTTTTTATGACAATTTTGATTTTAGTGTCTGTTTCTGTCAGTAAATCTTGGAGGACGAGGGCACGTACAAAGAAGAAAACAGCAAATTAAACCCAACAAAAAAGCCAAACACCACACCCTGGCTGCACATAACTGAAAAATGCTCCCAATGGTGCTAAAAGTGAGACTGACGTACAGGGGGAAGGAAGGAAGGAAGGGAAAAGAGTCCAAATATTCATGAAACTCACTGTTAATCTTTACTATAATGCACCTCACAGCTGACTAATACCAGTTTCAGCTAAGTCCTTAGAAGGATGTGACTGTGAAGCAGCCATGAATTTAGTTTAGTGCTTTTGCTGTGAAGTCAGTGTGGAGCTAATAGTGCTCTTGAGAACAGAGAGAGTATTTTGCCAAATCCCACACGACAAACTGAAATAAAGAAAAAAATATACTATTGGAATTATGGCAAGACAAGAGTTAACTATAATGTAAAAGTAAAGATAGGTCTCTTCATATTCAATATAAAACTCAGTACCAATTATTACTCGTTTGCAGTCCTCAGAAAGGTTAGGGCAGGAGAGGATTTGTGATGAAAATAAATGTAAAAACATTTTGGTTCGGGAATCTGATGAATACCTAGCCAGTTGGCAAATTTTGAGCAAACACACACATTTGATAAGGAACACAGTCTGTTCATAGATGACTCTTGATTAGCTTAAAAAGCCAAAATCTGTTCAGCAAAATTGTTATAAAGGATAATATTTCATCTGGAATAGGCAGACAGTTTTATGATTTGCTATGGTCATCTGCTAAAAATTTAGGGTGAAATAAAAAGTTACCAGCTGTCATAAAAACTATCTTCATTCCTGGTGGTCCTGAGAGAGGTATGAAGGAATTAAAAACTGTATATACTACTTTCTCAGTTTGCAGTGGTCCTTTCCAGGACTGCCATGCTTCATGGGAAGGCTAAATGAGATTTTAGTTTTGCTGTAAGTTACAACATGGGTGGTGGTTGTATTGGCTATGAGTGGTAATTTATGGGGTGGGGTGGGGGCGGGGAGGAAATCTGGAAGGACAATTGGGGCAAAATTTCATTGGCAAAATGAAATTATAGAAATCTCCCATACTTGGGTTGCACATGCCAAGGAGTAAAGAGGGCTACCCCCAAAAAAACAGCAGGTATGAGGTGGTAGAGCAGCACCCAGACTCATAGCAAAATATGCATTGGACAAATGGTGGAGGCAGGTTCCTTATGCTCCCTTCAGTCCCAACATACACTGCCTTTACCACAGGGTGGCCAAACACAGGAAGAGGCTTCCTACAGAGGTGGCCAATGCTTCAAGCCTGTCAGCAGTTGGAGCCATTTGAACAAAGCCCCTAACAATCTGCTTTAATTCTGGTCAGGCCAAACAGAACCGGAATTAAAAAACTCCAATGAAACAAAGGAACCCCCAGTGGCTCTGAGAATTTGCTCATCTTCCTCTGTGCAGGTTTGCATAGAGAGGTGCTAGTGTCATAGCATGTCCTTGGAAAACACTGGAAGTCATGTATCTTGCACTGTCTCATGCTAGAGAAGACCTGACAAACTTTGACCACAACAAATTTGTGTCAACGTTTTTTGAACTGACCAGTCATTTTAAATCTGGGACCCTAAAGGTATGAATTAAAGATTAGTCTGGAAACTAAATGGCACATTGATAGTGATGAACAAACTTAGGTAATGGTGATTTTTAAGAAAAATTAGGATATCTGGCTACTTAGGAAAGTTGGAACAGTTTTAGTTAGATACTTAAATATTTAATTATGGTTTTATCTTTGTACACATAGGGGAGAAAATGTAACCAATTCTACATTTCTGTTTTGTCACCAATTCCTTGAATTCTTTTAATTTTTAATTTTATTTAGAACTATAGAATAATTTAGGTTCAAAAAGGATTTTAAGATCATTGAGTCCAACCTTAACCTGACACTGCCAAGTCCACCACAAAACCCTTTAACATCTTTTATGACAGGAGCCAAATTTTGTTCTAGCTGGGTTTTGGCCCTTCTAATTTTCTCCCTGCATAACATTATGGAATCCTTGTAGTCCTTCTGAGGTGGTTGCCCCTTCACTCAAATGCCGTAAGTTCTCCTTTTTTCCCCTGAGTTCCAGCCAAAGGTTTCTGCTCAGACAGGTCAGTCTGCTTCCCTGGCTTATCCTTCTGCACATGGGAACATTCAATATTGGCTAATCCTCTAACGACCATGCCAAGCTATGATTGTATAAAATAATTTTTGCAAACGGTTTCATTTGTTTTAACTCATTTGCCATTATTGATTCAGATGTTTTAGAAACATTGCCAGTTCACTCCCTCTTATATTCTATTTGTAACATCTTTCTACATTATCTAACTTCAAAGATAACAACAAAATTATTTAACAAATTTCACTTCAAAGCACTGCAAAAATGAATAACAGAGGTTATGATATCTATAAATGTGATAAGTACAACAATGGTGTGTTTAAAACCTGTGCATCTCTCGTTTTTTTCTCTTCATATCATCTTTTTGATAACAAATACATTCTGTTCATTAATATTGTATGGCTGAGTGAAATCTAGACATCTTAAGAGTAAAAAGTGAACTTTTGTTCATGCTACTGTACTCACTATGTCCAAAAACAAGTCACAGGCAACAAGTAATTATTCTATATGAAAACATCCAAAAACTTCTTCCAGTCCACAATCAAGTATACAGTAACAAGAATTCCCAAAGTTTTATTTTCCTGCGTAACTGCCTGCTTCCCAAGGCATTTCAAGCTGTAGCTGACTGACTATGAGGAAAAGGCCAGGAGATAGTATTTGGTGACTAGAACAAGCAATTGCGGATCAGGGCCACAGGTTCCACTTGCCATGGGCTGTCTCAATTTCTTTGCTCTCCCTGTGTGCAAGCTAATGTGACCATCAACAATTTGTGGAAAAATTATCTGGGTGGGGAGCATATTTTCCAAGTCAAAAGATGGTCAGAAAAAACCCAAGGGTTTGCTTCATGCTCAATTAAAAAATCATTTGCAATTTTCATGAGAAAGAATTGATAGACTAAAAAATTTCTCACAGACCATAATAAATGTTTCTTTCAACCTACAACAAATGGTCTCATCATGGTAAATTATTGGGTTTTTTATGGTTTCTGTTCCCAGAAAACTAGTTACTATACTGCTTTGAAACAGAACAGGATATGTGCAATGGTGACAACTTCACTTCTCATTTTGCTATCTGTATCTTTGCAGCAGGGAGGCAAGTGCAAGAGGCAGCTAAATACAATGAAAGAGAGGAGAGATCCCTTTCAGGGATCCCATACACGGAGGATAGAGCTATCAAAAGGCACAAGATGAAAGAGGTAACTCAATTCCCGTTGTATGTGAACTATTTGTTTGACTGGACAGAGCTCCTCTATTTGTAAGGTAAGGCTGAGGAAGGATGTTTTTAATGTTATATAAGAAAAGATCTTTCCTTAACTTCCCCCTGAGCATCATGTCACCACTCTACAGGAAGCAACGCATTTCTCTATCTAGAATTACAAGTTTTCACCACCTTTTGGCAAGAGAGGAAGCAGAGCTTTCACAGGAGAAGCTAAAAGGAAGGAATGTCTTAAAATATGAGGGTTCTATATCAGATTTTGAAACATGCTGATAAACATTCAACATCTTACAGTACTCATGAAGCAATAAATGAAGTTCGTGGGGTTTCAGACTTTGTTTTCAGGATGCCATTAAATCAGAAAGGTTTTGCTTCCATTCTTTAAATGGTTTTGTATTTCCCCAAGCAAAGAGATTTCAATTCATTCAATTACATTTGATGTATTTTTCCCTGAAAAATAGGATACAATTACAGTTACCAGTTGAGATACCCTGCTATTTTCTTTCTGAGCATGGTAAAATCTATGAGACTCTCAGATGCCATGCTTTGTTACATCTGATGATTTTTTTTTTTTTTTTAATTGGGATTAGTGTATTTCCATTCTTGTAAAAAACTAGAGAGAAGAGAATAGAAACACCCATTTGAAAGCTGGTTGTTCAGCAAAAGCTCCTCAAAAATTTGCACTATAATTCTCTAAGGCATTAACAGGATGGTAATTGCAGCAATATTTGTATGCAAGAGGTTATTTTTTATCATTAGCAAAGTCAGTCAAATCACTGATGAATTTTTTTCTCCTGAAATAAAATTGATATTGAATTTAAAAGGATTTGAGGTTTTTATTTTTACCAGCATATCTTTTACAGATGTCAACTCCATGGCTAAAAGAAAGCAGAATGTGATTTCAGCCATCAAGGTACAGTTTCTCACTCATTTCAGATGTCTAACACTTAAACATTAGAAGATTAATACCCATTTTATATATATATATATTGCTATATATACACCATCAGTATCTTCAGTTTCCTTGCTGCCTTTGTGAGTATGGCATGTTACTCCCCAGTGTTCAAAAAGAAGTGTCTTCTTTTTGTCTCTCCCTGTGTGTCAGAAGGAGTGAGGAAAGATTTAATTAATTTTACTTTCTTGGTTCTCCATATCATGTTATGTAAGCACATTAGGGCTTTAAGAGCTTAGTGTCAAAGACTCTGGAACAATTTGTGGCATACACAAATACAACAGTGCCACAGTGAAGCTGAAACATTATGAGGAGAAATGACTTACAAGTGGCTGACTCAGTCATTAATCAGATGTGGAGGGAGTGTCAGAGTCCCTAAGCACAGGGCAGGAGAAAGGGAACCCAGCAGCACTGCCAGCCCTACAGCACATCTGAATTCACGGGTTCAACCCATCCACCACATGGCTTGGGAGCAAAATAGAAGAAAACTGATCTAACTCCTCCTTCATTTCCCAGTCTGCAGACTTTGCTAAACAGATATAAGAGTCTGAAGCTTGCTCCCCTCTCTGCTCTTTCTGCCTTTTCCCATGGACATTCAGTCTCTCACAGCTATATGACTCCAAAAGGAGCAACAAGTGACAATGCACATAACCCATGCTTATACTGAGGGAGATGGTAAAGATGTGTTCTAATATATCTTTGTCCAAGAGAGTAGACAGTCTCTTTTCTGTGACCCAGAGAAGCTAAGCAGGGGATAAGAACACTGCCATCTTCCTAGGTCTGGTTGCAACCTCAAGGGAGTGCAAAGATTGGCCATGCCTGATGCCACAGGACAATGCAGGGGTGAGCAGACAGGGCATGTCTGGGTGAGATATTACATACTCACAAGCACTTCCAGCTGATGTGCAATGCTGCAAACCCTGTCTGCCTTCAGAAGAGGCTGGAGGAAGGCTGGAGGCCTTTGCAGTGATTGCCAGCATGGCTTTGTCAGAACTGCATCACTGGAATGGGAGGCAGGTGAGGGCAAAATGGGCCTGTGCTGGATAAAAAGTTCCTTTTCCCCTTCTCCATAAATCTGCATTTCCTGCTCTGCCTCTTGATTATCAAAGCAGTAAAAGAAAGGACTTGAACGGAAATATAATGCACGAGGCCATGCTAACAGCACAGCTGCCTACATGCCAGGAGCCCCAGGAGAGTGCTGTCTTTTCCTTCATCAATCTGCCCCTGGCAAGGTGTAGCTCTCCAACACCACAGGTTTTGCCATTGTTTGTTCCCCTGCATTTATAACTCCTATCACCGAGAGCTGAAGAAACTGATCACAGAACTGAAAAGTTGCAAGTATCTAAGTCCACAGAAGTATGTATAGCAAGGGGGAAAGGAGGAAGAAACTAGGTAACAAGCAGAGAAATTTCACAAGTTCATATACAGGGGGACATGCTGTTAAATGCAGGTCTGGAGAAACCCACTTAGAGCAGATGGCTTGACAGAAGCTCATCAGCCTAATAAAGATTCTGTAGGGGATGACATGGCCTGAAGCCTCTGTGCCTCTTCCCACTAGGCTAAAATTCCTCATAATAAATTTTACTTAAAAAAATACAGGATTTGTGGCCCTATGAAGATGATACACTGAGATTCCTTCCTCTCTAAACAAGCTTGCAAGCTGGCATATGAAACCCTTCTGTACACATTCATTGCTATGAAGTGTTAAAGCCTTGGCAGGACATTTTAGCATTGCTTTCCCCCGTTTCTAGCTTTTAGTGGAATGGTCTTGATGAAATAGCTCCGCAGTGAAGGCTGGTTTTTAATTAAATGGAAATGGAAGGATCTACAAAGTATACCTCAGTGCAAGGTGAAAAAACCTCAGCCCCCTTCAAAGCGTAAAAAAAAGATTCATAACCATGATATTTGTGTGTGTACTTCAACGAAATCAGCTTGAGAAGTACAATTTACAGAATGCTCAACAGTGAAGCAAGTAAAACCAAAATATAACAAAATATAACAAGAACCTGCCAAAATGCTAAGTTTTTGAGGTTATTGTTGCCTCATTTGGGCTATTATCTTAATTCCTGTTCTTTGGAATTAATAGACTGGGAAACAACTGAAGAAAGTAACTGCTCGTATTTGAAATAAATCACTTCCTGTATGTTATACTCCCAAGTAAGCATCAGTTTGAATGGTTTAAAAAGAAACATGTCTTTGCCTCATCTTCATGGCTGCAGTTGTGTGCCAAACCAGAAGTATACTTAAAAATGCCATAATGCAATAAAATTATGGACACTCTAATGAAAATGTCTGGAATTAACTCCATCACAAAGTAAGTAATCTGTAAAGATATTTCATCTACTTGCAGATCATAACAATCAATATTCAGCCATTCTAGCTTATGGAAGTTCCTCCCTGATTAATATACTGTGATCATATATTGGAAGGCTCATGGAACTGACCAGGAAATCACATGGAAATACAGTGGCTTATTATGATCAAATACTCAAACATGATATGCAAGGCTTTAAACTGGAAATCAGTAAAACTCTTATTGATTCTGAGCTTGGGAGTCCATCAAGTCAGAAGCAGTTTAGGCTTAAAAGAAATTACGCTAATTCAGATAGTTAGGACATAACATTAAATTACATATTAATTAGAAAAAAAACAAAATAGAAGAGAATGTGAGGTGATTCCAGTATCTTTTTTGAAACAGAGAGCAATTATTATGAGAGCCTGACAAATAATTATTATGATTAATTTGTTTTTCTTGAATGCTGGACTGTGTACAATCCACCTGCAAAATGACCACAATATGTTCTTTTACTTATTTGAAATTATTATTTACCTTCTGCAGCAACATATTATTTCCCAGCTCCTATTTTAATTCGAAATTAATATTTTATCCTATAATCAGGAATATAATATGCCAGATGATCTTTTTCTTTGATTGAATGGTTTGTATATGTAATCAACAAAGATGTTGATTTCAAATCTTAATATAGCATTTGAAATCCATCTTATTATTTCATTAACTGACTAAAATTTAATGCTGACAAAGGCATTTGAACAGTCAGGTTCAGCCTTTGCATCTAAAGGACATAGGCAGCAGCAAAGTTATTTTAATGCAAGATTCACAAACAGTGGGAAGGGAATGGAATGGAATGGAATGGAATGGAATGGAATGGAATGGCTTTTGATCTGTCTCAGCCTGTTCATATTCTCATCTGACATGATGGGTTTTGTTGGGGGGTTATTTGGGGGGTGGTGGTATTATTATTATTATTATCAATAATAATAATATTGTTATTGTTAATTATTTTCTCTTCTTTTTTTCTGTCCCCTTTCTTGGGAATATGAAAGCAGAGAATTTGTTACTATTACTGTGTCTCACACAGCTACCTCTCTCAGTTGGAGTTCAACAATAAGCTGTCTCTGAGTCTCTCTCAGACTCTGCAGGGTCCCACAAGTGTCCATACTCCCAAGGCCTCAGGCACCAATTGAATTCAAATATTATTTAATGTAGTAGCTGTTATCACTGAGACCTCAGATCTGTCTTTGTCTCTTGCTTTCTTTGCAGCCTTCTCCCAGTGCCATGTGGATCCTGACCAAGATTCTCTAAGAACAGGGTTCCAGAGAGATCATTTTTCACATGACCTGAACTTCTGGGGAGAAACAATTAAAAAGAAAAAACCCAATCTTCAGTCTTCCCCTCTCCCTCAGGTAGCTGTGTAACCTTGCTGCCTTACTTGTACACTCAATTAAAGACATGTTTAGAACTACTATTCTTAACAGATCAATTATTTGGAACAAGTCTAACAGATAATAAGTGAGACAGGAATGAACACAAAACCAAATTCATTTACAAGTGTAAAGAAATGTATGCAAATTTTTATGCTATTTGGCTAGTTTTAATCATGTTTTCACTCTTAATAAAAAGAAAAAAAGTTGACTCAGATACCCTTGTAGATGTCCCATTGTAGCACACTACAATGGAAAAATGAAAAGTTCAGGAAAGAGGAGTGGTAATAATTCAGGTGTCATGATTTTCATATGAAGCCTGAGACCTTATCTGAAAGGAAGAGATGGAACTCAGTAATTGTGCTGTAGCTTTCAGAACATTATCCACCATACAGTACTTAAATTAGGAACCTGAATACATATTCAGGCACCTAATTAATTGACTTGATTAATGCCTGAATTCTCTAGCTGATGTTGACTTTCATGGAAACTATGGGAGAGCAGTACCCTTAAAAATCAGGCCAATTTATCTAGGTCTCAGAGCATGCACTTGAGGAACCTAATTTTCAGCATCTTCATCAGAAAATGCTGGTTCAGAGTTGAAAATAAGCAACTTTCATATTAACCATAGAATGTATTACCACCAAGTAGGGCAAAGGAATTAACAAGAGATCTTTTCTCAGTATATATTTAATATATGGCACCAGCACAAAACCCAAAACAAAAAGTCAGCATATTTAGATTAGAGTGGAAAAAAATATGATGATGTTAATAAAATACACATATTCATCTGTGCTCCTATCTGGCATGGGGACAGAAAAATGGAACAAATCGCAAACTCTCTTCCCTCCATTGATCTAGATTTGTAAATGTCTAAGTAGTAGTAGCTGTAGTCAGTGTATGAGCATGAGATTCTGGGGACTTAAAAAGTGTGAGTCAAAATCTCATGTTAACAGACCAACTACTCCCCTCATGGTAGGACACAAACTAGCTGACATAACTGGTCTTTTCTTATGTTAAATTCCATTGGTTCTGCATGAGTACAAAGAACAGTCAAGGAAAGATATCCACTATTTATTGTGCTTTAAATCACTATTGATTTTAGAGGGACTTCAGAATTCTTGTCTGACAGTACCCATCAGCCAGTACTACTGGTTTTTTCTGTTTTCTTTTTTATTATCCTGAGAGAAGAACAAACTTTCTTCCTCACTTCCGTTCTTAATGCTAAAACCACCAGCATTATCTGTCAAAATACAAATCAATACGAACACGAATGCGACTTACTTCTGCAGAAATATAGTTTACTCCAAATTTCTCCTTTGCCAAGTTTAGTGTTGGTTTTGGATTTTGTTTTTAACAATTCATATCCTCGCACAAGACAGCCTCTGTCTGAGGGTCTGGCTTCCTGGAGGCACATGGATATCCAATGTGAAAGGCCCAGGCTTAACAGTAGTCCTGCAAACATGCAGTTTCTTCCAGAAAAAAACCCTGGCCTCCCAGGAATGAAGCCAGATGCTGCAGCTGCTCTGGAGCTGAGGAGCAAAGTGGTCTTGGCCACCCTAACCAGCTGGGCCATTTATAAATTAGCAGAGTACACTCACAGTTTTTGGCGAAATTAAGCGTAGCTTTCAAATGATTGTTAGGAGCACCCATGTGTTCCCTTTAACCCCTGCAATATGCAATAGTTTAATCACAATTACACAAATCACAAAGACCCACCTTATTTTACCCTTACCTGGGCACCCGCTCAGAGCTGTATTCAGTATCACAGAAATGATCCTTCTTAAAGCTAAGCTAAGATTAGCAGTTTCTGAACAATGTCTCCACAAGGACAATGCATCACTGATTAGAGGCCAACTAGAGCTAAGCAAATCAGAAGATAAAATAAAGGGCCCTAATCTGTATTCACATGTCAAATTCAACAGAAAACCAGAAGCATAATTCTTTCTGATCTTAAAGAATTTTAAAGGCACCCATTTTAGCTCACCTCTTGTTTCCCTGGGTGTAGCCAAATGTGACAATGCAGAAAACACTCAAGTACTTGAGATCTCACAAGAAAACAGGTCTCCATTTTCTATGAATTTTTAGGCAAAATAAGCCTGGAAAAAGCAGTAGAGTAAGCTGGCCTCTGCAGAAAGTAGACAGTTCACTGCTTAGCATGATGTGTACAATGCTACTGCTTTGAAGAAAACAGCCCTGCTTTTTCATTCCTATAGAGCTCAGCCTCAATCCAGAGCTAAATTGAAGCTTTGAACCTGCAGGTTTCCTCCAAAGCTACTTTCTACTGTATGAATCTCAAAAATCTCAGCTGAAGGAAACATTTTGAAATCATCTGGTCTAGCACCTTGCTGTGCTACAGCGGCTCAGCCAGCAACCCAGTGTAGATGCAGTATCTTACCATTTTTCCCTAATTCTCTCTGCACAAGCAAACTTCTGCACTTCCCCAGATATCCCAGTATGAATGGGAAAACAGAGATTTATTCTAGCAGCACTACTCTTCAGAGCGCACAACTTTCATCACATTATTCTCCCTATGGATACTAATACAGCATATTCTGAGTAGGAAATTCTGTGGTTTTCATGGTTTAGGTTAGGCTAGGCTTTTTTTTTCAGGCTCATAATTTATTGTTCTTTATGCGACTTGCTTGCCCACAATCTTTTAAGAGGGACCCATTTATTTTAAGAATGCTATTGGCTATTTTTCAGAAAATATCCTTGTGTGCAAAGAGTATCTCTAGTCTGCAGCTAGACATGTGTGAGTATGTGGGACTGTGCCTACATGTGTTAGCCTCCACTGCTTCTCCTTTTGCACCTGTCTTTATGGGGTACTGCTGCCAGTAATGACAACCTGTAAAATTGCAAGCTGAGTTTAAAACTTTCCACCTACAGGTAAATGAGAAAATGGAAGATATCATCTAATGAAAGACTCAGGGGGCTGACAGAAAGCAGTTTGCCTTGTGTTCAGATCAGTTACTTGTGTTTTTTATGACTTCCTGGTTTGCTTAAACGTTTATATCTCTGCTAATTGTTCTGGTGCACAACCTGCACAAACAAGTGATTTCTAGGAACAGTAAATTTTTGTGTGCTTTTGTCCATACTGTGCTCCTGATAAAAGTTTAAATCATCTGTGGCAATCTGAAGTCAGGAGTGGCCCAGTCTCTCTCTAGGCACAGGAGACAGGAGCCTGAAGGAGGCACAAGGGAGCATGATTCTTCCTTAGTAGCACCATCAGTTTATCTGTGTAATGGAGAAGGGTAAATGTTACAAGCCTACATGAGGATTTTTTAATCCCAGAAGTGCAAGCTTTTACTGTTAAAATCCAAAATGGAAAATGTAGGTGTAGATTCAGAAAACTTGTTATATGCTACTGTAATATTCATGGTTCTGCAAACTGTCTTTTATGCTGTTTACAGAGGCACATGTGTATTGCTTCTCTCCTTTATTTCATGATGATGTCATTTTTTTGTTATGGATCCCAAAAGAAGGAAGGTATTTATTTTTATTGTATATTGATAGACAGCCTGGTTTAAAAGTATTTTTGGAAATATAAAGTATGAGATAAAGGTACCTGTTTTTTTCCGGACATGGACACAAGAAGCTAGAACCAAATTAACAAAACCTTGGCCATTATATCTTTTCTGAATAATTCACATGATTTATCACAGATAAGCACATTATTAATCCTCCTCATCTTTAAGCCTTAAAAGCTGCCTGTAACATTGTCTGGGAAATAAAATGAAAGTACAACTCTCCCATCTTATCTCCTGTAAAAAAGACTTGACTAAGGTAGCAACTAGAATATTTTCAGACAAGTTGTCCCCAGTAGGCTTTGTTCTAGGTTCCAGTGAAATTGCAATCAGTTTTGATCACTACTGGGATCACTAGGATCTTCTGCCTCATACTGAGGAAAAAGAGTGTGATACAGGACCTAAATATGTAATGAGAATGCAAAGCAGAGGTGAGTGGGGATAAGTCACATGATACTTAATTTGAAATACATTTTGAAGAAATTATGGCATGTCAATAGCTTGATTCCTCTGTCAAAAGCTTAAAAATATGTCTCCTATACACCACGAAGGTGATTTACTAGCAGTGGCTGATTTGGCAGAGTGCACACCAGGCTGCTTTATAATTACTTTTTCTGAATTATTGGAGTGGCAGTTATTCCTACTGTATAGGCATAGGTGCTTCTGCTAATGAAAAATCTCATGGGACAGGTGCTCCATGGGGGAGCCCAGCAGATGTTGAGATCAAAAGAATGTTCTCAGAGAAACATTTACACACTTGTCTGAGACAACATGATGAACCCTAATAATGTCTGCTGGATCTAATTTGTCCAACTATGGAAACAACTCAGATCAGCTCTACTCATAGCAAAGCATAAATGCCTCTTCTGGAATGTTTAACCTTCTTCCTAAGCTTCTTTGGCTATCATTGTGTTCTGCTTATGATTTAATATGTGATGACAATTTATGATGGCCTTTCAGAACTGGCCAAGTGTGGTAGAAGTTTATGTCTACTGAAGAAAGGAGATGGGAAAAGATACACCTTCTTAGGACCAGATTTGATACAAGAATAGGGTGGACATATAGATCCGTGGCAGGAATGTTGGCAAGCAGCATCCTGTAAGCAGGATGCTAACAACAGCACAACCAGTGACTGAGGCATGTGATTATCTAACCACTACCACCATCCTTTTCTTAGCACACATCAGGCTGCACCTAGAACGCTGGTTTGTGAATCCCTTACTCAGAAAGACACAGAGGGCCATCAAGATGATCTGGAGCTGCAATCCTTGCCTTTGAGGGCAGGCTGAAGGGCCTGGGCTTGCTCAGCCTGAAGAAGAGATGGCTGCAGGGGAACCTTACAGCATGCCCTCATACCTATGGGGTGGTTATGAAGAAGAGACGGACAGGTTTTTCCTAGTGAAGCCTGGTGGAAGAATATTACATATGATATATGGTGGGCATATATTGAAACGAGAGATTTAGACTCTCTCTTTAGATATGAGGCCAACCTTTTTCACATTCAAGTAGTGGAACAGGTTGCCCAGACACACTGTGCCACCTTGGAGGTTTTCAAGGCCTGACCAACCTGGTCTGAACTGATGACTTACTGTGCTTTGACAGGGAGTTGGACTACAGTCTTCCTGAGCTACCTTCTAGACTGAGTGATCCCATGATCCTTGTGACTCTGGATGCACTCAGACTGATTGCTTGCAGATCTCTTGGGCCAAGACAGGAATTAGCTGATAAGCTAAATCCTTATGCCATGACCAAAGTATGAGTAAGCATCCTAAAGGGAACTTGGACTATAACCTCCTTTGGAACAAAAAATATCTACATTTCTTGTTCTTATCTGCAACAAATACATTTACTGACAAATAACCCTTCTTCACAAAGATCAATTGAATCGATGAATGAATCATGAATTGCCCACTTTGTTCCACTTTGCTCTATTGAAAAATGTTTGTGCTGATTGCCTGCCAATGTATTTTGTTGTTCCAGCAGATGAACTGCTGTGAGCATAATGTGTTATTTGCATCAGTTCCATTACCAATTTCATAACTGTCTCTTGTGGTGCAGAGGAGGACTCAGCCCACCTGGTTTACATAAACTCCAGCCATTGTATTATCTGCCAGGAGGAGAATAAGGTATTCTGTAAAGGAGCATTTAGATGTCCCTACAAGTGTTTTCCCTGCACTGAGTTTTACACCATTTCTGTGTAGGTATGACTTGCATTTAATTTTGGCCTATGTGGGCTCACTATATGCAACAGAGAAAGACTAACCAGTGTATTTTTGTGTGAAAAAAACCCATTTCCATTTGGGCTATTGGATCAGGGAGGAGAAAATATCCTACAAGTCTGTTGGAAAAATATCTGAACTCTGTTGCCTGACGTACACAGTCTAACATCTAAACTTGCTGTCAGTGTACAATATGCAAAATTCAGAAAAGGCTGAGTTTTCTAATGAACTGAGACTGTTCCTATACTTGAGGCTATGTGTTAAGGGAACTTTCTGTCAGGTCCATTCTGAGTCAGACACTGTCTTAGTGCCTCAAATTCAGAAACAGCCTTTTTTGTTACAGTTAAAACACTCTGTTCTGTTCTGATTTTCATCTGAAGGGCATGAAGAATGGTGTGAATTTCTGAATTCCACTCTGCATCAGGGGTCCATGCAGAGTTGTAGGACATGTATTGTTTTCTACAGACTGTAGCAGCTACATGGGATACATTACCAGTACCTTAGTGGCACAGACAATTTAAGAACAACTCTGTACTGGAAGTGGTTTTGGCCTGCTAGATATCCAGGAAATTCTAGGAGAATATCCATATACAAATGTGTGTTTTCTACTGTGGCATGTTGACTTCAATCCAGCCAGTCTCTCACTCCTCCTCCTCAGCAGGACAGAGGAGAAAAATGTATAAAACAAAAATTAAAAATTCATGGGTCAAGATAAAGGTAGTTTAATTAAAACAAACAAAAACACAAACAAACAAACAAAAACCCCCAAACAAACAAAGACCATGTATGGAAGAAAAAGAGAATGTATTCTCTAACTCTGTCAGCAGATGATGTCCCATTGCTTTCTGGGAAATAGGGCCTCAGAATGTTGCTTTGCAAGACAAATGCCTGAATAACAAATGCTCTCCCACCTTCTCATCCTTTCTCTCATCCTTTATTGCTGACTATGACATCATGTGATGTGGAAACTTTAGTCAATTTGGGTCAGCTCTCCTGGTTATGCCCTGTCCTGGTGTCTTGCTCACTCTCAGCTGACCAGCCTTTGAGGGTGGGGATATGGGGTGGGAGAAAGTTTCAATGCTGTGTGAACACTGCTCAGCAGTGCCCTAAAAAACTTGCATGTTACCAAAACTTTTCTAGCTACCAATACAGTGTATGGCACTATGAGGGCTGCTGGGGGGAAAGTTAGACCCATCTCAGCCAGATCCAATACATCTACATATAATAAAATTTCTATACTTGAATCCTATAGAGGAAAAACATCTCCTATAGCAGATGGAGAAAGAGTGAAGGAGAGAGGGATAGGAAAGGCATTCTGTTACAAGAGGCACTTGGCTAAAACATTACAAAGAATGAGTCAAAAATAGCTCCCACTCATTTGGCTGCCACCCAAGTGGGAAAAGTAAGTTGTTTAGTTTTTACAAGAAGGGATGATCCAAATGAGCATTAACTGCAACAGTCTTGATGGATTTCTTCTCCTCCCAAGAATTAGTCGTTACTACTACTAGTTCTAGTAATCCAGACGAGCTATTCTGAAAATGTGGCAAACTCTTAGGCATCCTACAGCCTTCACGGAGTAGAGCACACTCTGACTCGCTTCCTTCCAATAGTGCTTAGAGCAGATATACTTTCTTTTTTTTCACCAAAATATGCATGTACATTCAGAGCTCAGTGTAATATGAGAACTTCTGAAGGACAAAATCAGTCTTCTCAGAGACTGAATGAGGGAATTCCGGCAGTAATTCCTGTCATCAGAGAAGGGAGATTTCTAGGAACTAGCTTTCCCTTGCCTTGTAGAGAGTATGCAATCCCGAGCTAATGCTGACTCAACAGTAAGAGGGTGTGAGAAATTGCAGATGCAGCAGCTGTAATTGCTTGAGAAGTCCTTGCCTATCCATGAATGAAAAAAATTGAACCTCACATGCCAGTGGCAATTCTGAATAAATCACTCAGTAAACTGTGATTAGATTGTATATGAGTAAATTATAATGGGCAGGCAGTAACTGAAGATTCTCAAGAGATACAAACTTTGGTATTAACCTCCTTCTCAAAAGATAGATAGATTCAAATATTGTGAATATTTTTTAATAAGGTATTCAAAGAACAACACTGTTATTTATTTATTTTTTTCCTCTGGCTGCTCCTAGGAAACACTTTGCTGTGTAAATACAATTACACTATGCTAGCCTATCACAAGAACTTTTGTACATGGTTCGCTTTTTTCATGATCTAGTTTTCTAAGATGTTAGCTCTCCAGACATGGAAAACGAACTTGAGCAGTATTGCCTTTGATAATTGCTGCCTATGTTACAGTATGGGTGTGTTTTGTTCTCAGTAAGGAATAGCAGCTCACTTCTGCAATATAAAATGGGTCTTGACCCATAGCAACACCTGTTAATAGTGTGCATGGACTCCTGGGACCACAGGGGACTCAGCTTTTTCCATGATGCATGGTCCTACATGCCTTTTCATGGGAATATTGAGGTAATAAAAGCTCCTAGATATACTAGAGATAAGGTGCTTGATACCAGTACTGATTACTGATTATTTTCCTAAGGTGATATAGGAGTGGCAGCAGTACTTAAATTTGTAGTACCACAAAAAGTCAGATCATCTATTGGCACTTTTAATGGGTTTCAAATATTAGTGCTTATTGTTGAGCACTATGGATTTTCTCCTTCAAATTTGTGTATGGAGATAATTTGTTAAGGAGGGGAGAGGCAAAAGACTCCATTTTTTAATAGAGAGTTTGTTAAAAAGCCTGCATCCAAATCTGTGAGAGATAAAAAGGGCAGTCTCTTGTCACTGTCATACTAGACCTCCTTGGAGAGAAAGTCTTGTCCACCAAACAGCCTTGAAGCTGCTAGTATTTAAAGTGACATTCTTAACCTTCCAGAAATGTCAGATAAAGATATGTGCACAGAAAGCTCTGGTGGTGCCAGACAGTCAGCAGTCAGATCTGTGTAGTTGAGTAAAAGTAAGTATTGTATTGCCCACAGATTTGCTGAGGGCACGGAGATCTCTTGATGCTCTAGGTATGTCATTATCGGCAAAGATACCTTGTGATGCTTCCCTTTGGTGACTTGAGATATTTATGGATTTTTTAGTTGTGTGCAATAAGCCTGAGAGTTATCAGTTGTACACCACCAAATTTAAGAGCTGATTGCTTTTCAGCAAAGCCGAGGAAGTATCACATATTTAGAGGTTTCCTGCAAAAATTTACAGCTTTCTAGAGGAGGGAAAGATGACTGAATGCCTGGCTTGACTGTCAGAGTCTACCAATGTAGACAAATGATTTTGTGTTTCACTAGTATTATCAGAATTTAGTGGTCCCTGACACCTTGAGAAGCCCAGAACACTGGGCAGGCATGTGATGGTGATACTTCTTTAGAACTTCTCCAATGTCCAGCAACTTCAAACCTGGGACATCCTGAAAAGTTCAGAGTGGGATTTTTTTTAATAAAATAGCCCCCACTGCTTTTCTTCCACGGTTTTCTTATTTTTTTTTTTTTTTCTTAAGTACAATTTCAGAGTCTGCAGCAATCACTGCAGACTGCAGAGACCACTTTCTCACCTACGTGTTCTATGCAGAAGTGCCCCATGTTGGCCATTTTGAAGTCACCACGGGGGGAGTTCCCTTGCCTTTGATCCACCAGATAAAGGGTGAATATGACAGTACAGACTCAAGTTTTGAGCTTCATAAGAGTGGCTGGATAACAAACTACCCATGTTTATAACAGCTACTGGGATGTCTCAAAATTGAACCTTTTTTTCATCAGCATGAAATTCATTTGTGTAAATGGAATGAAGAAAACTGTGCAATTTTCTTTTCTTACAAAAGAAGGCTGTGCATTTACACTGTGCATAAATCACTCAACTCTCCTTAGCAATTTTTTGCCCCATTGGCCTATATCAACTTCTTTGTCTGTGTTGAAGCATTTCTAAAGCCGATTAAATATTTACATGAAAAATCAACATTTTGGTAAAGTCCAAAGTTAATAACTCCTTTGAGGAAAAATTATCAGTATAAACTCAATATGGATTTAGCCTGTCTGGCCTGCTTTTAGTCCCTCAGCACCCAGACAGGCCAGCCTGGCTGCCTGTCAGCACATCAGGACACTTTTAAGTCAATGACAGTATTTGGTGATGTGCCTCAATGGTGAATAAGAGAGCTGGGGAGAAACAAAAGGTACTGGGGAAGTTCTTATTGTGGAAGCAAGTATTACTGATGGAAAAGGGAAGAGTTAGAAACTATGGGAATGCAGCTCTGGGAGTGCAGGAAGACCAACTGAGATTACTTCTAGGGGATATAGGAGGTCATAATGCAAAGAATATGACAGAAATCAATGGGAAGTAAGGCTTCATTAGTTTTGTTTCTAATGAAATAACTTCCTTACTATCAAATATACCTTTTTGACTACAAATTAAATATTTACAAACTACAAACAAAATATTTGCAAAACTCGTTCAGCAAGTATTTAATAGAAATGCAATAATCTCTTGCTCAATTTACTAATAAATTTAATTTTACTGAAATAGTTCATTTTCTCAGATTCTGAATGGAAAGAGAAAAACTGTCTATGCGCAGGTACACTTTCCTTGCTATGAGGTGAGAGTTACTTCCATGTATAAGACATGCTTTTTATGTGTATGCTACATAGTAGAAACAAACTGTATATGTTTTAATGGGTTAAGAAAAAATAAAGGTAAATCAGATGACTGGACAAGTTTAAGACTCATCAGTTTTCCTTAAAATTGTTCTTCTGCTGTAATATTGTCTGTGAATTTCCAGATTCCTCAGCTGATCAGAGAAGCTGATTTTGAGGAAAAAAAGTATAAAGTTGTTCCTATTTTTGTTAACATTTTATGGCTCTTTATTTTTTACAGGCCACGTTACAAACTTGGGGACTCAGCCTTAGCATAGCTCTAAAACATAGACAGGGAGCAAGTCACTCTATAACAGGGCAGAACTAAACTGAGAGGAGGCTGTGCAACCAGCACCAGATATACTCCCACCAGAGCTGTGATTATTATCTGTGCAATTTGAGGTCACCATCTTTCCTTGCATAAAATAAACAAAAATAAACAACAACAAACTTTTAATTAAAAACAAGCAATAAACCTCACACCTAAAAACACCAAACAAAAAGCCAATAAAACAATGGCAAGAAAAACCAGAACCAAGGAAATTTTTTTGCCAGAGCACAGATTCAAAAACTGGAAAAAAAAATATTTAAAATGCTTGACGAGTTACCAGTGCAATTCTTCTGGAAGTTGGGATTCTCCAGTGGGTGTCCTGGAATGCGGCACTGAAATCTGTGCTGCCAGAACTCAGGAAACCAGGGGTTGCGGGTGTTGGTGTCCAAACGCAGCTTCAGGTAGTAGTCATCAAATGCCAGCACCTCAGGAGACTGCAGTTTGATAGTAATGCCTCCATTTGCTTCAGGTTCATAACCTTCAATGACTTCATCTCTGTCTGCCCAACCATCACTGAAAAGAGACAAAAAAACCCCACTTATTATACAACGGCAGAAAGCTTGTTTTGAAAAAGCAACCAGCCAAAGGCAGGCCGGCACCCTTGGAGGAAAGTGATTAATGGGGGATCTAAAGATGTAAAATTTAGGCAGAGAAAGCAGAGTGATAGAGACTTCTAATGAGCAGTCTGACTGATTTCGTGCAGAGTCCTCATTAACTCATCCAGAATAATGAGGTTTTATCCTTGTCCTTCTGGAAAGGTTATTTAGGCATAGTTTGTGCTGCAATGTCTCTGTGACTGAAGAGATTCTGCCTAATTTCTGCTATCCTGTAAGAGGTGGAAAATGAGAAAATTATTATTGATGAAAAGGAAAACGAGCCAGGATCTTGGATGTTTTTCAAAATAGACCTCAGCCTGCATGGATCATACAGGTAGAAGAGCAGTTCAAATCAAACATGAAGTGAGAATTGCATTACGTTGGAAAAAAATGGAGTAAGGCTACTCAACCAAAGTAAAAAGAAAATGCTCACACTGCATGGGATTTGTGACAACATGCTTTTTTCCCCCCTCCTCCTTCTTCTTCCTTTTTTTTTTTTTTTTTTTTTTTTTTTTTTTTTTTTATTTAAGAAAAAATGCTTTTTTTTTTTTTNTTAAGAAACAATGGCTTTCTACTTTACTTCCCTGTTTGTTCATATATGAAATGTGTTTGAAAACCTGAAGATAAAACTCTTTCTTGACAACATTATTTTATGGAAAGTCAGTCTTAACAGGTTTGAACAAAGTCTGTTGAGCTTAGCATCTGAGCTTTAGTTTAGTTCTTTTGCTCTTTTTCTCCTTCTTTAGGAGTCCATTGATTTAGTGTCATTCTTCAGTTCTTATTAGCATTGCAGTCTAATTTAAGTGCAAATATAAGTCAGACATTGCTTAATCTTAAAATGCTGGGCATGGAACGAGAGAAATAGATTATTCTGGCACCTCAGATCTAGGTCTGTTGCACTCAGAATCAAATCAGCTGCACTGCTTCTGTGAATAGCAGACAGATGAAGCACTTCCAGCAGCAAAGAGCTCAAGAGAAAAAATGCAATTCACCACTGAGAGAAGTCTCAGATTCACCAAAAACAGGGTTGCATCCTGAATTCCAGACAGATTGAAAGAAGGTCCTTGTTAGAAGCCATTTGCACATAGCCTTGAGAAGAGTGTTGTGGTGCAGACCATTGCCAGCTGAGGGCATTTATGAAACAATCAGCACAGGTGTGCCTGGGTCTCCACAAAAGAAAATATAGATGATTTGAAGTAGCAAGCTCTGTCACAGTCCTGGTCAAACAGCTGTAAAGTGACTATGTACTGGACATGTGTGAGCTTTTGGTCCTCAGCCACCAGACTAAACAGCTGCATGGTTTAGTTGGCATTCACATTAACTGATGCATCTCTTTTCTAAGCACCCAAAAAGAAAATGACAGTTCTCCATGAAAAGATGGGAAAACCCATGTAAATTCTTTTCACATCTGAAACACAACACAAACCTCTATTATGGAAGTTATTTGAGACATAGGACATTTGGCAGTGCAGAGTAATCAATACATTCCTTTTAACCTAGTCTCAGGAACTCACAAATTTACCTTTTAAGATGACACTGCATGGCACCTTCAAGGTAGGATTTCTTCTCTGTTTCCCCCTTTGCCAAGGCCTTGCTGTAGAACCACTCAAGATTTCTGAGTTTACAAACTGTTGACAAATATCTTCATACAGCATGAGATATACGTGTGGGCACGTTGCATTTTAAATGCAGTATAAAAGCAAAGAGTCAGCTGAGAGGCAGAGTGTAGGTCACAGGATGGAGACAGCAATTTTAGAAGTGACCCAAAGGGATTCTCTGTCAAGCCAAACCTGACAGAAGCTGCTGGTTGCTTCTTGCCACAGTCTGGGGTGCAGGTTACTCAGTGTCTTGTACCAATATGGCCCAAGTGATACCCACTTGGCTCAGCCTTTGCCTGACAGCTGCACCTGAATTGCCAAAGGGGTGCACAGAGTCAAAAACCTACAATTTGTCCATCCCTGCTCCCTGCCCCAGCAGACTGCCTGAAATCCTGGAGAGGGAAAGAAGCCACAGTTAAACATCTTTGCATCTCCCCACTCTTCATTTGTCCATATGCTGAGGACAAGTAATAAAATGTACCGTGCAGCCCTGACAACTTCATGACAGACTGTGGTCTAGATAATCCTTGGCTAGATAACCTCACAAAAGTAATACCATGCAAATGAACTTTCTGGATTTCACATAATTCAAGATGGAAATTTTCACTAGAGAGAAAAAAAATACACAATATGTATTTTTTCTTATATGGGAGAAAAGTAAGAAAGAGAACACACAGCATGAGTAATTAAGTCCTAAATGCATAATTACCTCATTATTTGTCACAATGTTTTTGGCTTTCAAATGGTAGACTCAAGCAGAAATATTAGCGGGTCACAAAAATTAAGTAAATTGAGCCATTTTTTACAAGACCTTGTTGAAATGAGGCAGTTTCACTACTGCTAGGATTCCTACCAACCAAAAAATAGTTATTTTTTCTCTCCCCTTTCCCCAATATGTTTAGCTCAGAAAATGGTCACATAAAAGCTGAAGGCAAAACCGAGCAAATCTGCAAAACCAGAAAAAGTGTATTTTGAGTTGTCTGAGGGCAGCTCATTGAAAAGCTTCCCTAAACTGGAACACAGATTGTCACCTAATATTTCTTTGTCTCTTTCTGGCCCCAAATATTTTTTATTCTCTCTTCAACTTCCTCAAGTTGTTAAATCTGTCTAATAAGTTTTATCTTCAGCAAAATGTCAAGAAAAGCACTGGAATCAGAGAAAAAAGTTCATAGATATTGAAGCTCATATGGGAGATTTGCTCTACTTTCAGTAAAGTCAAGGAAGCAAAGAGGAATCCCCTGGTTTCTTATGGGATCTATGCCATCCTGATAGCTCTAGGCTGACTGAGCTGAAATTTGCCCTAAGTGAGATGTGCAGCCCTACCAGCAGCTCTGGGAGGGTTATTAGAGATCCAAGATCCTGTTATAATATCTTTCTGGATTACTTTTTTCTGTTTATATACATGTTTAAAAAAAGATTGTCTGAAAGCACTGCACCCCTGACATCTTATGAATAAATGGATAATGATCCAGAAGATGGTGGGGGATAAAAAAGATTTTTATTGCTGGGCAACAGCATGATACTGATGGTCAGATGACAGTGCAAATGTCAGTGACAGAATCACAAGATCAATAGCTGAGTCAACATAAAAATGAAATTTCATTTTAAAAAGGAAGCACATACTATTCCTTTGTTATCAGAACAAGTACATTCCACCTACTATCCTTCTTTCATTCTGCTGAACAGCAAGAACCACTACACATAGCTCTTTTTGCTAGCCTCTCCTTCTCTGTGCCTGTACTACAGATTTCAGGAGGTGGCCCAATATCCATTACCCAAACTGCTATCGCTGGTAAGTGTCCATGTGTGTGACAATCTAGCCTTGAAACATGCTGGGTATCTCATGCAACTGTTGATCTGAAACTCTGAGGGAGTTTACAGTGTGATGACAGAGACAGTGAGGGAGGGAAAAGCATGTGGGTGTCAAACTAGCAACCACTCTTTTTGCTCTTGGGAAAGAAAGAACAGCTTTTGTTATGGTTTTGTAGTGTTTATCACAGTCAAAACGGTCACTGATACTCAGCAAGCTGTTCTTGGTCCAAGTCCCAGTCTGGTGGCTGACATTAATGATGCCAAATGCAAATTTCAATGTTCGCTCACAAACAAAAATCAGGTAGAAAGGGAAAAAGCTCAGAGCTACCCCAGAGGATCAGAAGTCCTGGTTCCCACTGTCACAGACAGAGTTTGAAGAAACAAAGCTATTTTTCTCAATCACTTTACTGTTCTGTTAATATGTGGCAATAGACATCATTGAATTGTGGCTTAAGCATCTTAGACTCCCTATGCTCTGAACTGCAGTCACATATATTCTTGTGACTGAAACACTAGGAGAAATGGAATGGATTTCCAATTTCCTCTCCCCTTCCAAGCATGAATACTGTCAGCTGCTTTTCACAAGGGCTGATGAGACAACCAGCAATCAGCCTTTCTATTTTTGTCTCTTCAGGGCTTAACTCTTAAACGATGCAGCAGCAGCTCCGCTCTGCTTCTTAGTACAGTGCTCAGAGAGTTACTCATGCAGATGCTTTTTCCAACAGGCAAACCTGCAAAAATGAACATGCTATTGTTTATGAGGACTGCTTTGCCTGTGATTATTGTCGAGTTAGCATCCTTTCACAGGTAAAGGAAAAGAAACACATTTGTTAGTACTGGCAATTTGATCCTTGCACCCTTGAATGGTTTGATCTGACTGACCAAAACTGTAGAGGGCAATTGATTTAGACTCCTCAGACTGGAGAGCTGCAACTCCCTTTGCATTAGCTGAGGTTGTTTCCTTAAGAAGTTTTCATTCATGATGAGATATTTTCTTTTTCTCTGGACAAGTTATAAAAGAAAAGAAATTAAGAGCAAGAAGCTCTTTTAAATGCTAAATGAATTATTTCTGCAATAATCCTTCTGCCTACAGCAGATATTCTTGTCATTATAAAACCAAATAAATCAATCATATTAACATGATATCTATCTCTTTAGTTTCAAGTGCTAAACCTTCACAGCAGCTCCTTGCAGATCCAAATAAGGTGGCAGGGAACTAGGTGACCGTAACTGTGACACAAAAGGCTCAGAATCTACATTCTTGCCTTGCCTCCTTTGCAAAACTAGAAACTTACAAAACTAAAGTCCATTTCAGTACACCTCCCCTGTCATGTTGATACACATCCCTGCAGAGCCCAGTGCTGAATGCCTTCTTGCCACAGTCTCAAGGCTGCCAGCTGGCCTGCTCTTTTGTCAAACTTCTAATGCATTTAAGTGTGAGGACAGCATCACTCAGAGAATTCAACATTCAATAAAGTGCCACAACATTTTGTTAATATGTTAATATCTGTATTTCTAAAAACAATTACCACATGCTGGATTATATGCATATATATATATTTTTAAAGGATAGACATTTTAATTGGAAAGTGCTTTTTGCAAAACTATTTCTCTTTATAGACAGACACTGCTTTTTTAGAGCCTCAGACACTGCTTATGTAGAGGTATTTCAAAGTGCTACAAAACCCAAAATCATGATAAGTGGCATTTAAATATTTTGTCATTTGATTCTGGTGAATGCCAGTGCTCTCAATTTCCAGAGCTGGTCAGCCATGGAAGCCTGCAAATTTCACTTTCTCATTTGAAGAAGCCTTTTCTGACAGCACCCACTGGAAAAGCCTGCACACATTCTCCTGTCTGCATGCAAGAGTTGTGTAACTCCTTTAATAGCAGAATGGATAGAAACTCAGAGCTCAGCATAAGGCCAACCCAAAAAGTAGCAGTGTGGCAAGAGGAATAATTTCATAGGAAAAAAAAATCAATTTTGCCGCTTGCTATGATCGTAGTTGGCAGAATCAGGCCCAGAGTTACTCATGAACAGCTCTGTAGCTGTCTGCTCACCTGTCTTCTTCTGGGAGTAGATTTTTTAATGAATTCTTTATTTCACCGACCTGATGTGAAGAAAAAAGACAATTACCTTATTGTGAAGGAGGATGGGCCTATTCTCTGGCAATAAGGAACACTACCAAAGATATTCAGTGTCTGTGGAGTACATGCCTTAAACAAAACATGCCATGTAAAGAAAATTGAGACTGTCCAATACTCACAAGTCAGCAATTCACAAAGTGACTTTCCTCCTTAGGCATATGCATTATCAGTCAACCCCAGCAGTCAGCAATGTCTGCTAAAGGTGCTGATCATTATTGCTAATGAGTATGGTTGCAAACATGGGAAACAAACTTGCACTTACTCATTTAGGTAATTCACTAGAATTACACACTTGCATTGAAGGGTGGGAGAGCTTTCTTTAGTTGTCAACCAGGAATTTTTAAAAAGCATGTGTTTTAAGTCCTAGCAATATTAGGAAAATAATCCCATGGCTACAGATAAACCTGTATGTCACTGCTGGCAAGAGCAGGCTGAAAGGCTGTCACTGTCAGTCTGTCACTTGAGGTCTGCTGACAACTGACTGACCTCCTCAAAACCAGAAGAATCAAGTTCACTAAATTTTCTCAGCTGAAAGGAAAACAAGCAGGTGATAATATACAATCATGGAATGGTTTGGGTTTTAAGGGACCTTAAAAGCCATCTAGTTCCAGCTCCCCTGCCATGGGCAGGGACATCTTTCACTAGACTAGGCTACTCAAAGCCACATCCAGCCTGGCCTGGAACACTTCCAGAGATGGGGCATCCCCAGGTTCTCTGGGAAACCTGTTTCAGTGTCTCGCCACCCTCACAATAAATAACATCCTCCTAATATCCTACCTAAACTCTCCCTTTTTCAGTTTAAAACCATTCCTTCCTGTCCTATCACTATAAGCTCTTGTGAAAATTTTCTCTACATTTTCTTGTAAGCCCTCTTTAGGTGCTGAAAGGTGCTATTGGCTCTGAAGTCTTCTCCTCTCCATGTTTAATAACTCTCAGCCTGTCTTTGCAGGAGAGGTTCTCCATCCATCTGATCGTTTCGGTGGCTTCCCCTGAACTTGCTCCAAAAGGTGCTCAGAGTTGGAAACAGTGCTCTAGGTGGGGTCTCACGAAAGCAGAAAGGTGGAAAATCACCTCCTCTGCTATAGGCCTCAATACAGGCCAGTAGTTTGGCTCCTGTATGTATGGATGGAGATAGGTAGGAGCCATCATCTTCCCAAGCTCCCTGTCTTTTCCAACCAGCATCACAAGGTACTTTTGTACAAGATTCATATCTGTTCCTTTTCCTACAAACTGTGCTGGGATCAAATGTATCCTGAAATCCTTTAGATTTCTCCAGTTTTGCTCACCTCCATAGGTCAGTCTTGACTGATATGAGCTGAAAGCATGGAAATATCAGTTTTGCACACTGGAAGCATGAGAAGAAAACCACTGAAGGTCCTTCTGGGAAGCTTTAGAAAGCAAAATGTAAAGAGAACACTGCTGCCTTGACGACCTCATCCACACACAGGAGAAGGTACAAGAGGAGCATTTGGTGCCAGACTGTGCAGATTTTAGACTGAGAGCTCACACACTACTATGGCACTGTGGGCTGTAAACCTCCCATGGACTGTAGACTGAAGAGCATGTCGTAGGGCCAGTTATCACTTGAGAGGATCAGAGTGACTGAGGAAGAGACTGGTATGATTTACCTGTTAGGCCCACTCTGTTTGAGACAGCTCTGTGTGCCCATTGTGATTCCAACTCTAATGTCCTGCAGGAGATGCTATTTCCTGAGAGAAATTGAGCTGTGAAGTTTAAAAAGTTTAGAAAGAATTCCAAGGCCACTTCCTGCAAGTGATTTGTCATTTCTTGGTACAATTTCTGTTCTTGTCAGGTTCTGCTTCATGACATTGCATACAACATTTTTCTCTTCTCATTCATGATTACTGAAGGCTCACAGTCACAGTAGCACATTTGTTATTATATTTCACACAAACAAAAAATGTTGGTAAGGGCTTGAAACTTTTATTTAGTCAATCAGGGATTTTTTTTTTTTTTTTTGAATGAACAACACTGTAAAGAACCTAAAGTTGGTAAGTGATAGTTCACTGTTTCAAATTATCATCATTCACTTCTGTGTAAATGTTCAAAGTTTTTGCACTGTTCATTTAAAAATGTAGATTACAACCTTGTGGACCATGATGGATTGTATTTTGCAAATATGTATTTACAAAGGTTTTAATTATCATATGCAGTGCATATATTTGCATGCAATTTGCATAATGAAATTTCACTGCCTATCATGCAGGCAATATCTTGGAGAGTCTTCACTGTGAAGATTCTTGATATGTCTGGCATTTTTAAATGTAGTTGCTGCTTTTATGCAGGAAAGGTTTTACCATTCTCAAGGGTGCACAATGCTGCATATCTTCGAAAATCAGCAACCATACATGTATTCTCTAAGGCAATGGCTGATTTTTTAAAAGGGATGCTCATGTTTTCACCACAGACTGACAAGTGGATGAAGTCCTTGCTTTGCATGTTTGAAATTCATAACACGAGGTATCATGAAAGCTAAGTATCTTTTCCAAATGGAACCATGTGTGTAGAGAAAAAGATCTAATTTTAAACAAACATACACAAATAGGAAACTTTAATCTTAGCATTGTGCCTCATCTAAGGTGCTCCTGGCCTCTAATATCACAGAAATACAGAATCACAGAATAAGCTGAATTGGAACAGGCCCACAAGGGTCATTGAAGTCCAAATCCTGGCTCTGCGCAGGACACTGCAAGAGCCACACCCGTGCCTGAGAGCGTTGTCCAAATGCTTCTTGAGCTCTGTCAGGTTGGTGCTGTGATCACTTCCCTAGGGAGACTGTTACAGTGCCCAAACACCTCCTGGGTGAAGAGCCTTTTCCTAATATCCAGCCTAAACCTCCCCTGACACAACTTCAGCCACATGCAGTCAAATCCAAGATTTTTTACCATCTTATTAATACATATAAATTTGAAAACAGAGAGGTTTAGCCTTGCATCTCTGTACCAGCTCCTGGGGAGTTTTTTTGTATCCCCTTACTGCTGCTTTACTTTGATATTCGTGTAAGAAGACTCCACCAAAAATTAGTATGGATAGTAAGGATATTGTCATTCCTGCTATGAAGATCCCAACTGTAATCCCTTTTCAGGAAAGATAATTAGGAAGAAATATTCCTGCTGGTTCTTCCAACCTGTCTGAAAGTTAGAGACAGAGGTCTTTTCTGTGCAACCATGTAAAGGCATCAAGGGTAATAGAATTATTCCTACCTCTGCTCTGGCCAACTACAGTCTTGGGGCCAGATCTGAAGGACTGGAAAGAGAGATAACATATGGAGGGGAAACAGTCTGGAAATACATGGAAAGATATATATATATATATTTAAATACAGGAAAGAGATCAGGTAAACACAAGTCTGTCTTTGCTTCATGGCACTCCAGTAGATCTTGCTGGATGCTTGGATATTAACTTTTTGCACTTAGGAAAAGAATAAAGCATAGATGTCTTCCCTAGCCACAAGCAGAAAAAGTGGAAGCATAGTTCCTTCCTTCCCTCCTTTCTTTGTTTTTTGAGGTCCTACCAAGGAACAGGAAAATAGAGGAACATCTTAGAATCCTATTTCCATTTCCATACAAATCATATTTTTAAAAATAATATGAATTGCGGTCTTTAGATTTCTCCATGACGTTTGCTTACTTTCACAGGATAATCCAAAATTTCCCTTTAGGATTTATATTTTTAGCTGATTTCCTCAAGCCATCATTTACTGTAACTATCTCATATTACAAGAGTTAAGAGAAATGCACAGAATTTATAGGCATTTTCTCAATATATGAATCAAATTTCAAATATGAAGACCTAAAGAGGACATCTCATATCTTGCATTAGCTTGCCCTTATTGGTTTGCATATAAATTATTTTTCATACCTGAACAAAGTTTCTGGAATGCCTTTTCCACACTCATGCTTGAAAACTGAACCTTTACAAACATATTTGCTTAGGAACTGCCTTTTGCTTTGCTAGCCCTTTAATGAAACTTTGTCTGCAGAGAAAATGGCAGCTGTAGGTAAGAGCCCATTATCCATTTCATATCAGCACATATTAAAGAGGCTTTGAAAATCAGGTTGAATAAAAAGAAGAAATATGACTGAACCCATGATAAAATCACAAAACTCATTAAGATATTAATCAGTCCTCGTATATTAGAATATCTCCCTAAATTACTGTTTCTACCAAAACTATTTAAAATTTGTCCTTATCTGCCATTCTCTCTTTTTCACGTTCTGTGCATAATTGAAGATCCAGATTACTATGTATGTTTATGAATAATATAATTTCCACTCAAATATTTATAAGTCATTCATTTGAAATAACATATTGACATGGGAAATATCAAATTCATATTATGCTAGTGAGTCTCCTAAGCACCTAAACCATTCCAGTGAGAGAATCAAGTAATACTTTAAGTCTTGAATAAATAAACACAGAATAAATAAAACTATTAAACTTCAATAAACTACTAGTACAGCATTATATTGTGTCAATAAAGAAAAGCTCATGAACTGCTAGGAAATGAAGAAGCCAATGAATAATTTGAATAATGGATTCATCTGAAAATTAGCCAATCTTTCAATGAACGATTGCTGAACATTAAACAGGTGTAATACCTTGAATTTTTTTATAATCCACTTTGTTCAGGCAATTCTATTATACTTGAACTGAAGCAAATGTTAGAGAGCATTTAAAAATGTATAAAAGTATTATTGATTTACCCTTCTGAAATTACTGATGTCTTAAAGTGGTAAGTGTCTATTTCTGCAGCTATACACTTATGAAATGAGAAATTTAAGCTCATTCCTATGCTTGTTTAAACCAAATTTAGTTTAACACCACCTGGCTAACCTCTACACCTTAGAGCTCCTGCTGCAGCAAGCAGAGCTAGAGTAGGACAGTAGCAGCCTTTTAGGAATTTAGGTCTCAGGTATTCAGCTCATATCAAAACCAAAAAGGTCCTGAATATAACTGGAAATTATCAGATATCTTTCTCAGAGGAACCACTGAAATGTGCCATCTTGTTTAAATGTACTTATTAAAGACCAGATCACGAGTTTGTCATTCAGATTGTTCAAGTGTTATTCCTTCCAGGTGTCATGCTGGCATCACTGAGAAAGCTAGGATGGCAGATACTCACTGACATAAGGAAGAGGTTCACTCAGACTCCTGTTAGCATGCAGAACAATGTTATAATATTGCATCCCATAATCGTTGTGTAGCTTGGGGCATGGAATAGCCATAGTGAGGTACATACTTAAATGCTGAGTTGGCATGCAGCAATACCTGCCAACCCTCCTGACTCTCTAGGGATTGGAAAATTGCAGCTATTAAAGCCTTTTTCTTTTTAAAAAATGATTAATATGCAGACTTACTCAAGTGTAAACATAACTGAAAATTTACTAAAAGTGATAGGTTTTATTTTAAGTTATGTTAATCAGAAATGTAGATTGAAGATTTTATGAAAAAAATATAAAACGCACTTATTGGTTATAAACATTAATAAAACTTGTGAACAGATGTTCATTTAGAAAGAGTAGAATGATTTGCCAAAATCTTGCTCACACTAGATGTATTCTTATAGGTGTTTGAAATACGCTTAAAATTGCAGGAGTAAAAGAGTTTAATATGCTTTTTATATGGTATAAAACTATTGGTATTCAAGCCAAACTGAAATTTAGTAAATGTACATTGAGTAAACAAACTACTGATATGTCATTAGACTAAATAAAATACAAAAATGCATCAAAGTCACAACTGAGAAGGCCTCCATTTTTCAAAGTGTTTAATTTACCAAATCACCAAATTAATGCACAATATAATCAGACTCATTTCAAAATGGACAAAACAAATATTTATCATTGTTGGTTCTGTACTGGAGATTGAGAAGTCATCATTTTTCCTCCTAAATCCCAAGTTTACGTGAATGGGAAGATTTCTTCCAGGCAATATATTTGGATATCTTTTCTGATATCCCTTATTTTCCTGATAGAAACTTGTCTTAATGACCATCTGTCCCAAAAAAAGATGGAGGCTTTGCTTTTGATGTAGAAGCTGTGTTTGTACCCTTTATTTATGCAGTCATGGAATAATTTAGGTTGGAAGAGATCCCTGGAGATCTTATAGCTTAGGAAGATATACAGTCCATGCAATCTCCCTTTAAGTAATTTGTCTCACTTCCGTCATTTTCTTTGGATCATTAGAGTCATGTAACTTGGGAGAAAACAAATCTGCTACTATAAATTAAGTTTTACACTTTTACTTAGGAAGGTAAAACTTCTTTTATATTTCATTAATCTATTGACTCCAGAGCAACCAAAGTGTTCCTAGGATCAAATTCTATTAATTAATGATGATGTTACCACTTACTCATGGAAAACTGAAGCAAGATTTTTAAAAATAGGACCTGATTTTGTCTGGCTTTTGAACAAAGGCGCAACTGTGAAAAATTAATTTGACTTTCCTCCTAGAAGATACAGTGAGAGAGAACTCCTCCTTTTCCTTTCATGAATCTAGCCAGAGAAGAAGAAGGTGCATGGACTAAGAGAAAACACATTCTGGTCAATTGGGATATGCAAAGAAAATCTGAAAGGCAATGTGCAGAAACTTATCTTGAGTAAAAATGCTGCATTTATGGACAAGGAAAGGTGTAAGAGTAAAAGCCAAATGGAATCAACTAAAGCCTGCTGTCAAGATGCTGCATGGGCCAGCTACTCCCTGAGGGATGGGGAGTTGGGAACTGAGGAGGAACCCCATGCAGGGCAGGACAGGGCCTTGCCAGGCAGGGCTCAGTCCCATTGTGCCAGGCCAGGAGAGCCAGGGACACCCAGGTGCCATGGCCAGGTCCAGCGTCCATTCTGTTTTCAGCTTTATGAATGATCTTTAAAATCTCTTAAATAGAGATGGGAGATATTACCTTCTTAATGTTTCTGTCCCACAAGTACAACTGCTATAGTCATCACAAATATGCAACATGTCCAGGCAGAAGAGAGAATGACCCTCATAACAACAAAGTGGACCATTGCCATTTCCTGAAGGTTAGAAAGAAAAGGAAATTTAAAACCATGGAGAAGGTGACAAGTCCCTATGGATGAATGGTATGCAAAAGTTTTAGAATAAATCTCAAAGAAACCACTCACAGAATCTACCTCTATCAAGCTCTAGAAGCAGATTTTTAAATCCATATTTATATATGAAAATCAGAGAAAAAACAGTTACTTCTAGGGAAGCATTCAAAATAAAAAAAAATACCTGCTTATATTCATCCATTGAAATACCAACAAAACCTACAGAATTTAAGGTTAAGTCATATGCAATTTAAAAGAAAAGAAATCAAAGGAAGAAGAAGAAGAAGAGGAAGAAGAGGAAGAAGAGGAAGAAGAGGAAGAAGAGGAAGAAGAGGAAGAAGAGGAAGAAGAGGAAGAAGAGGAAGAAGAGGAAGAAGAGGAAGAAGAGGAAGAAGAGGAAGAAGAGGAAGAAGAGGAAGAAGAGGAAGAAGAGGAAGAAGAGGAAGAAGAGGAAGAAGAGGAAGAAGAGGAAGAAGAGGAAGAAGAGGAAGAAGAAGAAGAAGAAGACCCCAAACAGAACAATGTGAGGGGGAAAAGGAAAATATCCTTTTCAATAAAAATACTCTTGTGGGACAAAATGTAAGAACAGCAGTATGAAACTTTCAATACAAGGACTGTTGCTCACAAAAAGGTAGAAGGGATAAAGGAAGAAAAATTGATGGAAGTGGAGAGAGCCAGAAAAAGAGGTCTAGATTTTCTGTATTATGTCCTGTGAGCTGTAAGTAAAGGAAGACTGCACAGTTGGTACTACCTCAGGAGAAACCTGGGATGTGATTAAAAGCCAAACAGAGTGCTTTCATCTGCTTCCTGCTGTCTTAGAAAAGACAAATTAAGTTTTCCAAGTCCCCTTTAACCTTCTACTGGTGGCCACCTTTGCTTAGTCTTATACCTTCCTCTACTTGCTCTCTGGAGTATTGAAACTCCTTCTTTCTCATCCCAGTAAAAACTAAAGCATGGGGAATTTTAATGTGCCCAGTCAGGAGGAAGGGACACAAAGGACAGTCCTATAGAAGCATGAGGCTTGAGGGACCAGGAATTCTACATGGAGCAAATTACTTATACCTCATGAATACCATGGGGTTGATTTTGGATTCTCTAACGGTGGGCTGGTAACACCTACTTATCTGATGGATACAAAGGGAAATAAATGAGACTGGTCAGGATTAGTAAACTTCAGTCAGTTTGAGAAATGAAGGAATATGAGAGCAGTGTCAAGGTCACTTCAATCATGGTGCTTTCCAGAAAGTCCATAGCAGGCAGAGGACACAACAGTTGGAAAAGAATGCAGATCTGTCAGTATTTTAAAGAGTGTGTAAATACAGATATATAAAACTGTTGGCAAGAAAATAATTTTCGGAGTGAATTAAAATTAAGAGACAAGGGAGAGAGGGAAAGGAAAAGTAGTAAATTCCTACATGACAGTCAATGTAATTCGAAATATAAATATTTCAGAACCTATCCAATACGTATTAATCATATTTCCAGCTGTAGGAAAAGAAAAATATTTAACCTAATGCCCCATTTGACAATATTTAGGAAGCAATGCTAATGGAAAGAAGAGGAAAAAACAAGATAGAGTATCTTCATGAAATAACATGTTATGTTCTTACTTAAGAGGGAATAAAATATAATTATTCACCAAATTAACCATTACTTAAAATCAAAAATTATTTACTAATTAATTAGAGTAATATTTTTTAAAAATCTGTGTAGTGAACTTCCCTCTGCAGTTGTTATTGGGGGTACAAGGAGATAAGAGACCTGTGCAGATGTAAAACCTACGTATCATCTATTTAACAACCACATATAAAAACTAAAAGGGAATTTACATGACTGGGAATTAACTCTATTTGCCAATTAGTTTGCAAATCACCTATCCTCCAAGTCTTCTTTGTTGTGATACAGGGCCGTGCACTGTCCTGGACAGTGACCCCCACTATGGCCAAACAATCCTTTGCCACCCCACCCTTTTTCTCCTCTGCTTGTCCATTATTTCCCCAGTTATTCTTCCTTTCTACACTGCACAGCCTTCACCCTTACACACTGTCTAGATAATGAGAGTTCATTCCATGAAAGCCTCTAGATATTGCCATGATTTAAGTGACGGAGGAGCATTAAACTTCTCAGCCACTATTTTGTGCATGAGAGGCAGTATCTCTGCATGGACAGCCAGTGATTACACAATGAAAATTACATTTTAATCCCTACTGAAATACTACTCAGTAGAAGGATGCTGCATCAGTTAAAAATAATTAGCTGGGAAAGACTGGCATTTTATTAGTGGGAACTACAGAATTTTGGCAGAGGAATAACAGAACTATCCCTGGAAGTCTGACTCAGTACAAAAAAATGAAATTATTACAAAAAANCGTTAGGACTCAAAAGCTGTGGACATCAATGAATTCCAGCTTAGGACTGTGTTTTTAATATCCAAAGAGAGCAGAGGAATGACTTTGGTATGTGTCTGCCTAATCAATATCCAGAAATAGCAAGGATTATTTTTCGGGGCAGGTGTGACAGAGAAGTGTGTGATGGGAATTGGTTTAATAAGACAACCTCTTAAAATGCTATATTCATTAAATCCTTAGAGAAGCTCATGCCAGTATTCATTTGACAGCCTTCTCTGTAAAAAATACTTTTTCTGTTTAAAGAATAAAAATAAAAGTCATGAAGCTCAGTAAGGACAGATTGTCTTTTTTTTTTTTTTT